>JANZLQ010000092.1:42783400-42830785 GCA_026212715.1 Elanus axillaris | reverse complement strand
TGATGCATGGAGCAATTGCTCACTACCTGCCAATCAACGCCCAGTTAGTCCCGGAGCAGCGATCCCCCCCACTCCCACTCCCCCCAGTTTATATACTGGATGTGATGTCCCATGGTATGGAATACCCTGTTGGGCAGATTCGGTCAGCTGCCCTGGCTATGTCCTCTGCCAACTTCTTGTGCCTCTCCAGCTTTCTTGCTGGCTGGTCAAGAGACACTGAAAAATCCTTGACTTTAGACTAAACATTACTTAGCAACAACTGAAAACATCAGGATTATCATCATTTTCCTCATAGCTAGCTCAAAAAACATAGCACTATACCAGCTACTAGGAAGACAATTAACTCTATCCCAGCTGAAACCAGGACACAGGTTTTACTAATAACCTGGATCAATCCTTGTGCGACTGTGGGTTTCATACATCCACCTCCTGGCATGAATAGGTTTGCAACACTGACTTTGTAAATTCAGTGTCCCCTTCAATATACACAGATGCTATGTGTCGCTTTTCATAACAGGCTGCAAATGGCCACTGAAAACATCTTTTAAAGCATTTGGGAAAATCCCATTTTGTTACATCACTGTCAAATTGTCGTCTCTGGCAAAGTAGCCTCTCAACTGGTTTGTTGATGTGCAATCTGGTTTTGCATATCCTGGGGGGAACAGTGATCTCAGGAACCTCTTAATGAAAGCAAAACTCACTCAACAGGATCACAGGAATGACAAATTAGTCATTTCTGTAGAAATTACGAGAAAGTATTTTCTAATGTGTTCTACTGACACATTATTTCTTTCCTGTTCTCCAACTTGGCTCTCTGTGGACATCATCAAAATCTCCAAAGAGAAGACGACAACTGTTAACAGTTCTACACCCTCCCTCTTGTATCCCCCATGGCAGCCCTTGAGATTTAACACCCATCTACCTTCCACCAATCCTTCTGTATTACCAGTGGTGGTCCTGCCTCATGGCTGCCTGATGCATCCAGAGACCCTAGTCTGAAATCATGGCTTCTCAGCACAAGGAGCAGTTATGCTGCTCAGATAAATTCTTCTCTAGGTAGATAAAACAGCCAAATAGCAATAGGCTGCGTACAAACAAAATGTTAGAGCTAGTCCCCCATAACTGCTCCTTCACTGTACTCTTGTTTAGTTCTCTCATTCTTTCTTTCATTTTAGTTTTTTTATACTTATAGTTTTCCTGGCCAAATATAACAGCAAGGTTTTTAAAAAGCCCGTTTCTGGTAAATTAATTTCTACTCTATTCTTCTAGAGCTCAGGAAGGCATTATCTGAACACAGCAGTGACATAAAAGCACAAAAGCCCAGATATTTCTCAGTGCTGACATTCTTCCCTTCAAAAACAAAACAAGAATAACATCCATTCCTTCCCAAAACTCAGTAATACAATTCCTGCACCCATGTGCCCAACAGCAAGTCATAAAAACGAATTTTATCAAAAAGTTTAATCAAGAGTAATTACTTCACTAAAAGAGGAATACCAGAAGATGTATTTTTCTATTGCAAATAATAATAATAAAAAAACTTCAAGTTCTAATTTCCACCTTCATACAGGTATTAAAACAATTAAAACATAAATTTCTAACATTAGCTTTCTGCACTCAGAGAGTAAAGGGTTATTTTTCTCACATGAAAACGAACTTTTCATAGAACATAGTTTTCACAGAACTACGCTAACTTCCACATCCAAAGGTCAATAAAGTACACACAGCAATCTTCTAAAGCTTGCTGCTAAGAAAACTGACTTTTAAATCCAGTAAGCCTATATGCAATCTTAATATAACATACAGATGACCTTACTAAGCTTCTCTACCTTCTATAAATTTAAATTAATTGTATCATTTTATTTAAGTTTCCAACTTGCTGTGGTGTATTAGCATATTAAAATTAACTCTGCAGGCTGTAATCACTTTACCTTAATAAAACAACTTACCAAGGCAAATGTGATAAAATTATAGTACCCCCTTGTGGTGTTACCTTCATACCCCAATAGAACATTTCTTAATATTATATTCTAAAAAAATCTTCTTCTATCAAGCTTAGTGGATAACTAATTAACCTTTTCTAGAATCCAATACGAGCAAAGGGAAATTAAAAGGACTATCACCAGAATCTGAGAATGGATGAACTAGAATGACATTTTTCCATAAGTAGAGAAAGTAATCTTTAGTAAAACCTTATGCATTTTTGCATCAACAAACATAGCATGTAACGCTTTAATATGAAAACAGCATTTGGGAAATTGTCTCCACGCTGCAACACCAGTAAATAATGCTTTCCATTAAGCAAACCAAAACAAACCACCAAAAAAAAAAAAAAACCCCAAAAAGCCCCACCACCCAAAACCCAATCAGCTGATCAGTTACAAAAGTAATTTAAGAGTTCACCATTCAATGATTATATCACATCTTGAGCAATGTTTTCCCTCACTAAATGTAAATTGATCTGGCCCTTTTATTCCAGAGGCTCCCTCTGCAGAACTCTTTAGTCTTCCATTGTCTAATATTTATACACATATATACAGACACACACCCCATTCTCCTCTTACCTCAATAGACTCTTATGAAAACAAGGAAACAAACAAAAAGTAACAACAGATTTTCATTCAAGGCAAGACAAAAGTGTGTTTTGTATTCTCTATTCTTTCTATTTTGATTCCAAAGAGGTGTGGGATTTCTTGATACTAAAACATCCATGTCTCCTAAAAGTTCTTCTATAGAAGTCTGTCATGTCTAAATATTACCACCTATTAAGAACCTACAGACTGACAGCCACACAACCAGTTAGATTTACTTTGAGACAGCAAAGGCACCTGCACCTGATTGTTCCCAACACCCAGTCAGTACCATTAACAACAACAGCAGGGTAATACCAAAAACATTAAGCATATAGGAATTCTTTAGACGCCATGTTTTGAACTTTTTGTATATTTGTACAAACAAGATGCACTTTTAGAAGACGTTATAATGATAATTAAGACTTTTAAAAAAAAAATCAAGGTATTAGTACCACATTTTCTTCATGATTGTATGGTAATAGTTTCAACCAGTATTTGGCCAGACCCAAGTGAAAAAGCCGGGTTTTATTTACATACACCTACTGGCTTACTAATATATCTAATATATGAATATTGGTGTTTAATCTACACATGAGAAACATGGCAAAGGATATCAAACCACAGAGTTGTCCACAGCCTGACACAGATAAAATGGCACAGAAGTTCTTAAATATCTGAAAAAAGTATTCACTGCATCTGACATGAATTCCTCCTGTTAGCAGTAAATGAGAGTATTCGAGACGTAGAGAAAGGGTACGGGTACATTTCAGTAACACACATGCATTTCAGTAACCCCTTCAACACACCTGACTCAGTCTGTGATCTCTACCGAGAAAGGCAAGCTTTCCAGAAATTATAACAATACAGAAAAGAAAGGTATGAGCAAGTGAAAGGGAGAAGGATCTCTCTCCCAAAACCTGGATTAGGTTGGCCTCCCCATCGGTCGAGTTGGGCATATGCAGTCAAATTTGGGCTGAGGCAAAGATATGCAGATGAGGGAATACTTGAAAGGAGTATCCAAGGGGAGAAGCCAGCAGCAGACACCAAGCTGACGAGGGAGCAGGCAGGGAGATGCTAGGCATGTACCTGTTACGGGTTGCAGTGCCCCTCTGCAGCATCTAGCAGTGCTTAAACACAAGGCTGTGGCTCCACAGTGCTGGCTGTAGCTACAGGAGGAATTCATCTTTCTAGAGAAGGTATGGAAAACAAACGTGACATTCCTATTATAGATGCTTCAGATGTACAGCATTGAGAACAGTAAATTTGATCTATAAAATGCAGACCTAGGCTATACAGGATTTGTAATTGCCTAACATTAAAGCCTGGACATAAAGTAAATTCAAAACTGTTTCCATAACTAACAGGAACTTAAAATGCAGGATTGAAATTCAGTACCAATAAAGCCTTTGTAAATGCAAACCTAAAATATGTGCTTCTCTGAAAGAAAATAGTTGCCATAGGAGGTTTATTTTATTTTTTTCCATATCAGGCTTACAGAGAAGTGGTATATAGCCACTTTTGTCGGCTGAAAGGTGTGGGTTTGCATTATTCTCAAGTTGTGACAAAACGGGGATTGGGACCAGTAGGGAGTAACCATGTCAGTGGCAAAGTATGAAACAGCATTTCTCTCTCTGCTGCTCCCACAAAAGGAAGCCATTTAAAGCATATCCGAGCTTCCTCACTCCAGTGGCATAATTTCAACACTCTTTAAACAAGAATAAACTACATCACTGCCACCAACATTTCTAAAACATGCCCACTACAAGAATTTCAAAACACAACACCTTTATAACCAATTTTGCCTTTTCTAAATGAGACAGCTGTAACAGAATGAAAAAACGATTTTATCTGTACAACTAAGCAGTAGCAGAAACATCAGCTGCATCAACCTTACCACGTTAAAGACCGTTCAAGGATAATTTACTGCATTTTTCATACCAACTTGGCCTGGGTGTCACAAGAATTCAGAAGAATCCAGGCAGGTTACATTCCTTTCATCTTTAAATATTTGCATTCAAGGACCCTGGGGACAAGTGGAGTGAGTTGTTACTACAACCAGCACATACCACTGTCGGAGAGAAGAATTTTGCTGTTGAGCTAGGACAGGTCTTCAGCTTCTCCACAAGTCCAGGCTTATGACAGACAAGGTGCTTAGAGATGACCACAGCAGCTGGATCACAGAGGCCGATGGCACGACAGGTATAGCTTGACTCTCATGGTACTTCCGCAAGATTTTCATTGTAGGAGAGTCTTCCACTGAGATCAGTCGGCCAAGTGCCTTAGCAGTGGGCCTTAAACTGGATTGGAAAGGTACCCCAAGACAGAATAAGAAGGGATGCCTTTGGTGGGATTGCATATCATATTCAAGGCAAGAAGTTGTTGACACCATAAGCAAAAAGCTTAGAACCATACTAAATCTGGGTAACTCTTTGGGTATCCAGACCAGAAAGTCTCCCCACCAGTGCCTATTTTTTATCAACTGCTGTTTCATTGCTCTAGGAGCCTAAGTCTAGTGCCCTGTAACATCAAGTTTGTAACATGGCTTGTGTAACCTCCACAGGACTAGAGACTGAGGTTTCTCAGAACTGGGCTTTCTGAAAGATTTTCTCCAAGAATTGGCAGTAAGCACTTGGGGTTTTGTCCATGGCTGTGCCCCTAAGGGCAATGAAATGATTTACTCTTCACAACGGTAATTCTGTGCCCTTGCAATGATTATGACACTTGATGGACCTTTGTCCAGTCTCCTAAATTCAGTGTCCCAAGGAAACACCTCAGCTCCCAAACTGTACACAGAAACCTCAGAGGCATCTCCTTATAGATCCTGAACAGCCTGTACCATTCTGCTGTTCTGACTAGGGCCCAATCGCACAAGCCTCCTCCACCAGCAGGAAGACTCATGTGGGACCAGCTTAGTACCCATGAGTTCAGATGCCCTCCGGAACCTGAAAACAAGGGAACATGGAAGCATCCAAGAGCCTGCTCAATGGCATTTCATAGTTGAAGAACCTTGCTGGGACAGTCTTTTTGAACAATCTTACAGAACAGCCTAGACATGGCTGTTAATTCCCAGGTATTTTAATCCCATCATCTACCAAGTGCAACACATCTTCCATCACAATAGAAGTAAGCAAAAAAATTAACCTCTCCTCTCCATAACAAACGAAGCCTTACATAAACAAAACTGCATACATTCCTGATATTTGACTACAGGTTAAGAATGGAAAAAAGAGAAAGTCTGAAAGAAATATACTTAAGGAGATTTTATTCAGACAAGGGAGGACCTCCTGCTTAACACACAGAAGCCATTAATAATTTTTCAACCAAATTCTTAGTCTTCTTCCTTACAAAAGTAATGATGAAAGCATCCCTGCTTCAGGATGGACTGGTTTAATTCTGCTTCAGCACTCAATTCTGCCTTTCATTTTCCTACCAAGTTTCTGAAATTCCATGGAAAGACATTGTTGTTAAACAGCAGTGAGTGTTATTCTCACAGCAGTGTACACTAATAATAATTCAGTGTGGTGTCATGGAAGGCTGTGAGCTCTTAGCTGAATTTATTTGAAAAATAAAGTTTGTTTTTTTTCTCAGAGATCTTTACTTAAGTCAGCATGGAACTCTTGTAAAAGATAACTACCAATAAGTCACAACTACCCAAGGAACAGCCTTTTTATTTTATTTTTTTATTCCTTGCTCACCATGACAACATAATAAACGAGCCCTGAGAGACTAGAAGTGCATAACTACTTAAAATTTTGTATTTTATCTTTCATTGTATGCTTCCAGACATAACATTCATGATCTATTTTTTAAAACCCTCTTCAGTGTCTCCAAGTGAAATATTCCAATTTTCAACTGCAATATACAATAATCAGAAATACATCTTCAGCTGTGATTCGAGGTAACAGTTTACAAAACTAGTCTTACAGTATTTTTGTCATCCATTAATAATTACTTGCTCCTGTAAAAGAAAAGCAACAAGCCAACAGTTTCAACATCTGCTTTTTCAATTTTTGTTTTGAGTTCTGTTGGATGTCTCTGTATTCTTTCATACATGACTAATAGGAAAGATACAAGACTAATAGGAAACATAACTGCAACTTCACTTACGGTTGGTTTCAGTTAACAGATGTTCTTTAAACTATGCAACATAAAAGCATTCATTTTAGAAAAACTGACCCCGAAACTGCTTCATAAAATAAAGTATTTCAATTTTTCCCCCCCCTCAAAGCTTTAGGATCTTTCAAGACACTACAGTATAAGAGGCCCCAGGGTTAAAAAACAAAAAACAAAACTAACACCCACCCACCCTTATAATTTCTGACCTTAAATATCAGAGACTAAAGGTTTCGCAATATAAGTATCAGAAGTAACATACACACCTATACAAAAAGGTGGGCCTCCTAGACTATGTCTTTTCATGCTAAATTTTAAGTGCCAACATAAAATTACAGAAACAGAGATCTGCAAAATCCCTATGCCACAGATGACTGCCATGATAGGTCAACCAAAGCTTTAGTTTTCCATAAGCTAGTACAGGAGTTATGGTGGGGTCTTTTGGCTGTTGCAAGAGCTGCTTCCTTCTGGATAAGCAACTACTACGAGTCAGCCACAAAGAACATGTTTCTCAAATTTCTCACTAATATGCTGTCACAGGCATATGAACTAAGGTGATAATAGTACGAGTCCTACGTCCAAACTATTTAATGTAGAATACAGTGAATGAAAAATTGTTTGTCCCATACACACCTTTTACAGTTGAAGAGTGTTTACCTAAGATCAATAAATAGGTTTGGGAAGACCTATGTTGTTCTACATTTCTTATTCCGACAATACCACTGGTACGTTTGCCCTGTTCTAACACTTACCTATAAACCTGCCACTGACCACTGTCAAAAAAAGCGTAGCAGACCAGATATACCTTTGGTGCTTTTGTTCAGTGTTTTTTGTTCATAGAACACCACATTCAAGAGCTATGTGATAACTTTGCTACAAGTGCAATCTGCTTACATCATGGCTTTTCTTAAAGGTCTGTCTATAAAAGAAACCGAGAATAAAACCAAAGAAACAGCTATTGTCCGAAGTGCCTTCCAGGCCCATCCATCACTGTGTGCATAACTTGGGGACAAATGGGTACTGCCGCAGCACTGCTGTAGTTAAACTGGCACCATAGTGTAGTGCTGATTTAAATATGAACAAGGTTTAATGCCTCTGACCTTTTCCACCATATGTTATGACAGCAGCCCAACTGAAGCCAAAACATCAAGAGCAACTTCACAGTTTTACATTTACAATTAAAGATTATTATATTAAAAATTACATTGGAAAGTACTTTTTGCAAGTCTGTTCTATTTTGAAGGTGCTTGTGCAACAACACTGAACAGCTGAGCTTAACTGGACTTCTCAGAACTTTCAGCTGCTGACTGATGAAAGCAGCACTGCATGTCTTTCCCAGGAAGGGACTGTAGGTGGCAGCATTTTTATATGGAAAAAAACAGAATTCACTTTTTTTAATATTCAATTTATAGGCAGATTTCAAGCCCCTTACTCACACACAAGGATATTTACTCTTGCAATCAGTTCCTCCCACACAGCTATGTCTGTTAATGAAGTGCCCATACAAGCATCAATATTTTGGCCTAGACAAGAAGCTAAACTGTTCTATCCACTAACATTAAAGAAAAGCATTCAAAAAGCCACTCAAATACAAGTTTAGAAACAGATGAAGGAACTGAAGCTTACAAAATAGCACTATACCCTATGAACACCGCTCTTTATTTTAAATAGAGCATTTTTATTACTTCCTAACTAGAATTCTTTCAGCTTTACAGAGAGGTATATGATTACTTTAAGACAAACGGACAAACAAAAAAAAAACCCAAACCAATCCACACCTCTAGTTTAAAAAGTGCTATTAAAAATTCATACAAGAGTTAGCACTGGAGAAATGTTAGTGAATAAACCAAAGCTGAAAGTAAGTTTCTTTCAGACAGTCTGTTTTTCCAGATGCATCATCAGCATCTGCATGTTAGCAATTTTTCATTATTTATAAATGTATTACAGGAACACAGCCAAACTACAAGCCAAGAAGTCCAACACACACATTTTTAAAAATAGGGAATGTGTCTTGGTTATAGAACAAAAGAACTCATTTTATCACTTGGCTTTACCGCTTGAGAAAATGGCTCCTGGTGTGCTGAACTCCATGATAAATGTGCCCCCTCTAGATCTTTATTGCCCTTGTAAATCAAAGGACTGACAGCAGTTAATAAGAAAGCTTTTGAGTGGTTTTGAAGTTTTGCTTTGTACAAATAAAATCTCATATTAAAGAATTTGCTAGTCCTCAAGGTGTGGAAAAATGAGTATGACTAGAACCTGTTGTGCTTTCTTTTTTTAACTGTTTGTTTCCACTATTTTCAAAAAAATTGTTTTGTAGCAAGGGTACCAGAATAAAATAAGCAAATCACTCTGCATTAAAATATAAAAATTACAGTCAGTGATTTATTAAAAAAAAAATTTAAATCTCTCTGGCATTTCTATACCCTGTGATGTCTGTACAGGGCAACAAAATCAGAAGTGTACAATATAAAGCATTAAAGATTTTTCCATAATTTTACATTAGATGTTGACGATACTTCCACAAACCGTTTTTAACTAAAGAAAGTGATGATTCTACACCTAAAAGTTATCAGTTGAAATTCTGCTGTTATATTGTTGTAGGGAGGATAGGATTATCTGAGTCACCAGCTAACCCATGGGTATGGACAAAAGTGTTTAAGTGCATTGGCAGAAACTACAGCAATATTCACAGATGGCCAAATTATGGTAAGTAGCATGAGTTCTACTTATACCTTTTGGTCAAGCAACAATACCCTACAGGGAAACAAGGAAACAAATTACTGCAACACAAATATTTAAAGATCATATAATGAAGTGATCAATTTATAATTATACATTTTAAAGTCTGCTTTAGAGATTACAGTCTAGAACAGACATTTGGAAAAAAATGGTTATTTGGAGGTCTTCAGAAGCAAACTGCAGTTTGGATAAGGACACTCTTTATGGCATCATGCATTGAGTATACAGTGTCAGCATTTCACTGAATTACAGTTTAACAAAAACAAATTAGAACCAATGTTGTGGTGGCTTTCTATTTTGCTTCCTTGGCTTGCATTATCCTTGTCCAATTCCAGGCAACATCATTCCTTCTAAAACAGTTTATGGCATACCCTGGCTGAAGAAATCTTAACAGGAAACTACAGTTATTTGGACAAAGCTAAACGTATTTATAGGGAAATAAATATATTCCCTGTTCCAACGGGTAGCACAAAGGTATTATGTGACAAACTATCAACAGGTCTAAAGAAAGCCTAGCTTCTCCTGACTGGATTTTAAACACATTTTAGAAGGCATCTCAGTAAAAGTACATGTTAGTGGACATTGTCTCTTTAACTGTTCAGTTCCCTCCGCCCCAATCTAGGAAAAATAAAGTAGGGTTTTTCTCTAAAAACAACCAGTATTAAAGGAGCACATTAATAAGTGTCATTTAGGATTAGGATCCAAAGTATCAGGCATCAATATTTCCCAGCTGCGTGGATCTTTTGTAGCCAAAGTCCCAAGGATGTCACTTACCACTAGCAGACACTGGAAAGCTACAGAGAAAAAGCAAATCAGACTGAAGTGTTACTGCCTTCTGCATGATTTACCCTCCTCCCTACACCCCCAGCCTGCCCTGCCCACAGCCCACCATCTGCTTGCTTATGCAATCTTCCTTCATGCACTCTGCCCTTTGGGTAGGTAGAGGATCCTCTTTATCTGGGAAAGACTCAGTGACATGGATAATCAAACCTTTCTTCCCAAGGAGAGGCTACCAACCAGCAAGCAGCAGCTCCTTCTCAGACAAGACAGAAAAACACACATCAAGAGCTATACACAAAGCAGGCTGTATGTCTGGATGGTGTAACCTACCGCACAGCCATCGAAGGCTCAGTTTATGGCCTTGATGAACTGAGGTTGTTACTGTGCCATGCTGATATTTTCATTTAAAGCACTATTATGTTTCTAACTCTCATCATTGGAAAGAACACCTAGAAATACAAAGTGAATGTATTCAGTAAATCTATGCCTTCCCTAGTCTGTAGATAATCAGTCTTCTGTGATTCTACCAACAGAATCACCTCCATTTGTTTTTTCCTCTATTACAAATTTCCATCACTACTCCTCACCCCCAATATTGACAGATTGAAAGGAGAAGGCAAGAGATGAGGCCACTAAAAGTGTCCCTCAGCTCTGTCTGTTATTGTGGTGGTGTAGGCCAGCATTAGTTAAATGAGAAAACAGCTGGCAAGCAGAGACTCCATAAAGCTATCTATGCTTGATGGCTGCCCAGAGAGAGAATGTATCACCAATCTAATAAGGATCTAGGTCCAAACATGACATTTCACAGAAATAAAAACCAAATTTCTGAAGCATATAATTACTTCACAGTTTAAAGACAAATACTAATTCCTGATGAAAGTGAGATTCCTGAAGTAGAAGTGTACTCCCCAAGGCTGGAAAACAGAATGTGACAAAAGAGGTAGAAACCACCCAGCATCTGGGTACCAACAGTTTTCCTCCTGCTGCTTCACAGCAGCTGACAGTGGCAGATCTTGTTTTAGAAAAGCCTACAAAGAAGTCCTTCTGTGTCACTAGTAAGCATAACCTTGCATTTGAGGAGAGTTTACCACACCTAACAAATCAAAAGGAAAAGAATAATGGCAAAAAGTTAATTCAGAATGCAGTTACAGGTGGGACGATTCAAACAGTGTTCACTTTCTGAAAACAAAATTTCTTTTAAAATGCAGTCTTAACTGATACTACATGGACAGGACAGCTAGCTCAAACATAGCAGGCATCCACCTCCCCAGACAGCATAATGTTTCTTTGCCACTGACTTGCCCCTTGAGGTTATCAAGATCATTATTAAAGGAAGACTAGAGGTTGGTTTAACATTTATAATCATTAATTGGATTTTCCAACTACTTTATGATGATTTATTCTTATTTTTCAATCCAGAAATTATTTGTAAACCTCTGAAAGCAGTTGTGTTAAGTTTTTGGTTTTGGCAGGGGTGTGTGTGTTTTTATTTTTGTTTGGTTTTTTTTTTTTTAAAAAAAAAAGGTGATGGAATCACTTGTTCCATTTAAAGAACAAAACACAGCTCCCTCCCTCCCCACTTCAGGTCAGTTGCCAGGTGCTGGCATACTGCAGAACCTCTCTAAACTTTTGAGTTTCAGCTCAGCAATCATGAGCCAAATCATATATAAGTATTGATGTTTGCCACTCTACAGTTAAATTACATCAAGCATCAATGCAATCAACTCATTAGCTGTTTTTTATTGAGCACCAACATTCATTACTTACTTTTCAATTCTTTGATTAAGCAACATATTGCCTGTATTCCCAGTCTACATCTACCAGCTGATTAGCTCAATAATACTGATAATCTTCTCAAGTCAAAAGAGCTAGGAAGGGAAGTAACTGAAATCCCTAAGAGCAGACTCAATTTACTCCTTTTGTGTATAACATCAATACACTAAACTACTAGCAATACAATCCAGCAAATGAAACTTCAAATGTGCTAAGTTAGAGAGTAATTTTAACAAAAAGTCACAGCAGGTCATTAAAATGCCCCTTAATTGTCTCTAGATCATACTCTGTTATCCTTCCACAACCTTCCTGGCATGCTGAGATTTTAAATCTCTTCTGACTGATGTAAGAATGAAGAACAGAATTGAAGTGTGATTGTCACATACGGAGTCTGAATGCCAAAGGTCAAAACAGCTTACTGGTATGCTGGCCCACTGCTCCAAATTTTATATCTTTTCTGTCCCTCGGTTATTGCCTGACATGATTTAACAACTGTAATTCCTTATTTAACGATGTCAAAGGTTTTTAGGAAATTGACTGTATTTCACCAACGATATATTTCTTCTTGATTACAGAGTGGTTAAAATGATTTTAAACCAAGACAGCAAAATAAAGCAGTAATAAAATCAATAAAAGGTGCTTAAAACATTCCTTCTATTAGGTAATGGCATTTAAAATATCCGTAGCTTGTAATGGCACTTAGGATATGCCCAAAAATCAATGAACTAAATTACTTATTGAACTAGTTAATTTGAACATTGAGTTTTATATGTATATTGATAAAACAAGCTACAAGAATACTGGCTGTGTTTGAATTTCATGGTCAGATGTCTCCCTCTGCTGGGAAAAAAAATCTAAAAATTCGACGAGAATTTTTTTAAATAGGCAACGCTAAGGGATGTAACGTCTAAATAACTCCACAAGAGGTCTCTAATTCTCGTAGAGTTTGTAAATGAATGCTGCTTTTGCTGCAAACTGCTAAGTGCTAAAAGATGCTAAACAGCAACACAAAACTTTAGATTTCACCTAGAATACTGCCATTTGGTCAGACCCGAGGAATATGCAAAAAACACATAACGTGGGAAAAGCATAGAAAATAAGGGATACCATAATGCTTTAAAAACAGTGAGACTATCCTCAAGGATTTTGCAAATACTTTCGTGTTAATAATTCTAGATTCAGTAATAACAGCCTCAGGTTCTAGTTTCTTGCTAGAAGTATAAAAGCCAAGCTCTGTGTCTGTCAGTTCCTACTCTTGAGGTGCAAAAAATGCTTCTACAAAGACTAGGCTAAGCACTCGGTTCAGAGTGTCTTTCTCCTTTACATCAAGGAAAACTGTACTTCAGAGCGGAAAAACGTTCACAAAATAAGAGGCTGAAGGATGTTGGTTTTGCTTACAAAACAAATTAGCCTAACACAGTCCCCTCGGAAGAAAGCAAACACTAACAGTAATAAAGATTTCTGCCTATTTGCATAGGCTTTTATCACCTCAGTACTGGGAAGGCTGAAGTTACGCAAAGCTCCGAAGGAGAGGCAGCGGGATGGAGTTCCGAAGTTGCAGACACAGAAGCGAAGGCAGAGCACACGGCTAAGGTCAGGACACCGCCCTGTCTATGCTATCAGCGCTTTCACTCTCTGTCAGGATGAGAAGACAGCACCCCTGCATTTTAAATCTGCAGTCTAGTGGCAATGATAAGATTACGAGATCATTCTGAGGCCGCTCTCTCATTTTTTGAAAGGTCATGGTGATTAGGCAACGTTCCTGACAACTGGAAAAAGGCAAATGCCACACTCATCTTCCAGAAGAGCAGCAGCAGGAGCCGGGAAATGCTGGCCAGCCCCTGAAACCACAGTCCCTGGAAGGATTACGAGGCAAACGCTCTTGCAGGCCCGTTTAGTCAGCAGGTGAAGGAGCGACCCGCTGGCTGGGGCCGGACGCGGCTCGGCGGGGCTGGCTGGCTGCCCGCCTCCCTCCGACCCTGCCGCCTCAGACCCCCGCTGACAGGAACCAGCCCCGCAGCCGCCCTCCCTCAGGCGGGGCGCGCCGAGGCGCAGCTACGGGGAAGGGAGACCGGCACCCCCGGAGACCCCCAGGCGAGGGCCGCTCGCCGGCTGCCCGCCTCCCTGCTCCGCCGTCCCGCCCCTCACCTCCGGGCGGAGCGACCCGACTTCCCCAAGATGGTGCCGCGCCACCGACAGCGGAGATGCACCTTCCCAAGATGGCGGCGGCGCGTCCGTCTCCCGCGACCTCTCCAAGATGGTGTCCTGCTGCGGCCGACCTCTTAAAGATGGCGGCGGTGGCCCCGCCCCGAAGCGGGGCAGGCTGGGAGAGGGGCCGCGCGGCGGGGAGCGGGCCTGGTGCGGGCTGGCGGGCGGGCGGTCTGTCGGGCCGGGCCGGGCTGGCGGCGGAGCGGGGCCGGGCGGGCGCCATGCCGGAGCTGGCGGTGGACCGGGTGGTGGTGCACCCGCTGGTGCTGCTCAGCGTCGTCGATCACTTCAACAGGTGGGGCCGGACGGGCGCGGCGCCGCGGCGCTGAGTCACGGTCACGGGCCGGGCCGGGCCGGGGACCCGGGGCCGTGAGGGGAGCGGGGCCGTGAGGGGAGCGCGGCCCTGAGGGCACCCGGGCCGTGAGGGGAGCGGCGCGCCGGGCCCCGGGTCGCGCCGATCGGGGCGGAGGGGACCCCGCGCCGTGAGGGGAGCGGCGCGCCCGGGCCCGGGCCGGTCGCCGGGATCCCCGTGTGGCGGCGGGAGCGCGGCCTGCGGGACCCCCCCGGAGCCCCCGGCCCGCCGCCGCCGTTGTTGTCGCCTTCGGAAGGCGAAAGGGCGGAGGTGGGGTGCCGTGGAGGGGCCGTCAGCGCCCGTTCCCGGGCCCGCCGAGGGCTCGGAAACAACGTCCCGCTCCTTAAAACACGAGTGGGGGAGCAGTGGGGGCTGTTCCTGAAGCTGCAGCTGGCTGAGCGGGGGATAAATCCTACCCCTGTAAACACCTGGGTGGTTCGTGCCTCATTTAACTTAATGGCGCCAATTGACAAGGGGTGTTAATGTCAAAAATAAAAAACGAAATCTCGCAAAGCGAACAAGCCCGCTATTGTGAAAGCAAATTGCGGATGACACCGAGCAGTCTTAAGAGCTTACTCACTTTTTTATAGCCCATTGTCCTGCGGAGAGGCTGCAGCGGTGCTTATTTTGGGTCACGTTCCCCCTCGATAGCTGCTTTGGACCATGTAGTCCTCTTTCTGCATCGCTGGGTTACAAGGTTTGATTCTGAGGGCACCGAAACGCCTTTTCTGGATGTAAATTAACAATCGGTAATAAAACAATCACAACACCTCTTCTTCCGTTCCAACGCACACACTGTTTAACTTGCAGAAACTAGGCGAAGCAAGTGGTCCGCCGTTAACCTTCTTTCCTGAACCAGGCTTTTTGTCATAGGAACTGACAGCCTTTTCCATTTAGAATAGGAAAAGTTGGAAATCAGAAACGAGTCGTCGGTGTGCTGCTGGGCTCGTGGCAGAAAAAAATACTAGATGTGTCCAACAGTTTTGCAGGTGAGTTTGGGTGTCCTACCCTTGTTCAAACCTACTGAATTATTTAATAGATGAATCACATTTGGGGTTTTTTTTAAGCTACCCTGCCAGAGCACAGATCGTTCCCTCTGTGTATAAATCAGCCTATATCTGAAAAAAAATGCTAACTGCTGTCAAAAACGCACCTATTCCAGCCATTCTTGTGCTGCATCTTCCCCGTAATATTGTGCAATGTGGAATGTTTCGGGAGCGGATGTGAACCTCTTAAAATGCAGGTGAATATTTTGCTGCATTGGACTCGCTGACCTCTGCTGAGTGATCAGTGTCTCAACATGTCATACAGAAATCACAGCTCTTGGTGGTGATGTAGCTGTTACCTACTTGTGTAAAGATTTAATGTGTATTTTAGCTTCTTTTCCTCAGATCTTGTCTGATTAAATACTAGTTCTTTCCTTAAATACATTAATAGTGTCGACATAGTTTCCTCTTAAATACTTATATGTGATAGTAAAGGTACTTCTTGAATGCGTGGCTTTTGCTGACCCATTTGTGTTAGTTGGATCATTTCCTTCCCCATGGAGCTACTCTGTGACAAAGCAAAATTACGTCAGTTTATATATGGAGTTTCACAGTTTATATAGGGTTCTTCTCCCGAGTGTGAACTTCTTTTTTTCTCTCCAGTTTTTGGAATAACTTTTTTCCATTTGAGTTTTTTTATTGTTTTAACAGCCTTTCAACTATGAAGCTTTTACTATACCTGTAAATTAAAAGACTGAGACCAGTCTTTGTTCTCAGAACTGAGCCTGTGTGCCTGTATACTTGCTAACTGATAAAATAACTAGTCTTTTACTCAAGGGTAAATAGTCCTGACTTAAAGGGCCTCATGGTGTTCTGGTAGTCTATAAAAGTGCTGATGACATGTTCTACACTGAAAAATAATTTTTCTTGAAGTAGACTGCTGTTGATCAACAAGCTATAAAGTCTGCTGGGATACTCAGTTTCTCATATCAAATGTCTATGCATGCTACTGAGTCACTTTTGTATGTGAGAGGATTTCTCTCTGATGCTTGATGTTGTCCACTGAGGATAACCCTCAGAATGCTTTGCATTTCATTCTTCGGTTTTAAACTGTTAGCAATTATGAGACAGCCTCTACCTGCGAGAATTGACCAGCACTGCAGGTTAGCTTGTGCAGCGTAGTGTTGCAGAACAGTTGAAACTGATTAAAATCCACTTGCCTTTAGCAGCCAAAGACAGCCTAAAACACAGCATCTCTATAAACGCTTTCATTCTGGAAGTTGGATTCTTAAATATTCATATTTTGTTTTATTCCCAGTACCTTTTGATGAGGATGACAAGGATGATACTGTGTGGTTTCTAGACCATGACTATCTGGAGAACATGTATGGAATGTTTAAGAAGGTCAACGGTAAGTTGAGATCTCCTTGCAGTCAGGGATATGCTCCTAGAAACTTTCAAGACTATGAGGAAGTAAATTCATAGCAAGGTAGAGTTAATTGCTCAAATAAGAAGCCACTCTATGCTAATTCCTTGCATGGTTTCACTTTCACTGATGGTTTTCCGTGGGTTAACTTGTGCAAGTAGTTTTGTGTTCTTAACACATTAATTTATACCTCGCTAGTTTTCCCAAGTCTCCCGACAGCTCTGTATCTCCAGAATAATTCAGATTTCAAAAGTGCCATTATTTCTGAAGAATTTCAAAGCTTTTTTCTCTATAACCCATTCTATACAGATGTGTCCTGAAATTAGTTTTTTATGAATATGAACATTACAAACTCACACTTTGTAAGTAATGATTCTAATTGCTTTTCACCACTTTCTAAAGAAGTGTCTTTACTGCTCAGTTTGACATTTTAGAGCTGAATGTTCAGTCATAACTTCAATTCCTAAGAATTTTCTTAGCCCTGGGACCAATTTTCATTCTCATGATACAATTTGCATTTCTAGAATTTTTGCATCTCTAAATGTCAGAGTTTCAAGCTGTCAAATCTGGATATCTGCAGAATAATAAATTATATTAAATAGTCTAGTTTAGTTAAGAACCTAGGAATAAAGTGATATATGTGATTAGTAAGCTAGAATAAGTAAGTACAATTAGTAAGCTGTCTTTGTCACTAGGCACATCATTGTCTTGCCTACTGTAATTCATTTCCCCCTACTTTACACTTGTCTTGTACGTGAATCAGATTTTCACCCTTGATTTGCTAATTCAGTCTCTGCCTAAATCTTTCTGCTGTTGTCTTACCACATGATTCTGATTTAGAATCCTCTCTGGTTTTGCTCAGCTAGAGAAAGAATAGTTGGTTGGTACCACACAGGCCCTAAACTGCACAAGAATGACATCGCCATCAATGAACTGATGAAAAGATACTGTCCTAACTCTGTAAGTGTGGCACTTTTTTGGTTTGTTTGTGTTTTTTTTTTCCTCACTCTTACTAAATGGGGGATCTGGGAGTCCTTGGCCCCACCTTTGTTACTGGTGATACAGCAGTTAAAGACCTGGTAGCTGTAACAGTGATTGAAGAACTCAGATCTGAGTCTTTTAAAACAAGATATAGAAGTCTTTTCACAGTGCCTAAAGTTAACACCGCTGAGCAGCCAGCATACATTGCTGTGAAGTGAAGACCTGACTTAGGTATTTTTTTCTAGTCTTTGAATGAAACCTGGTTTTCTGAAATGTTTGCTTTTTCCATAAGGTGTTGGTGATTATCGATGTGAAGCCAAAGGACCTGGGGCTGCCCACAGAAGCTTATATTTCAGTTGAAGAAGTTCACGATGTGAGTATTTAACATGTCTTTCTGCCTTTTCCTAGTAAAAGGGTTTCCATTAAAGGATGGCTGATCAGATTGCCTTATTGTCTGAAGGCTGCACATCCCATGGTACATAGTTGCCTTTTATGTGTGGGATGTTGCACTCGCTAGTCAGGGTCTGTGACTTGCAGCCAAAAATCTGCTGAAACCAGAGGTTAAATTCCAGTCGTAATGTGATCGTTTGTAATTAAAGCTTCGATCCCCCAATTCCCTTGGAAGAAAAGCTGTGCATTACTGTTTGACCTAAGGAATTCCACAGCTCCAGCTGTCCGTATGATTTAGATGCTTCTTACCTGTTTCTGTCATGTCCATGGCCATGAAGAAAGTCACAGATTGGAGCACTTCTAAGGTGTCACTTTTAGATGTCAGCCTGTTTGCAGAGGTGTTCTGAGTAATTTCATGCTTATTCATTTGTGCACCTGCCAGTGCTGAGTAGGTAGGTCAGGCATAGCAACACGTACTAATCACTCGCAGCACCATGCAGACAAACAACATGCAGTAGTAAGTCAGCTTTAGTTTTTCATTTGCAATGGTTTGATTTAAATTACATTCTGGGTGTATATAAAAAAGTTTGATCCTTTTGTCTTTCTGAGGCCCTCACTACGGAGAAAAAGCTGCCCCCAGTATTGCAGATCTTATATCTGCAGGATTTGTTCTTAGTTTTGTGAATTCACAGTAGTTCCGGTGGTGCTTTCTATTTACAGACGTATACTGGTCCAGGTAATGGTTTTGAAAACAGATGGGTAAAATTCATTCCTAGAAATTCCTCGAAACATCTTCCTTAATATCCAGTGTATAAGTGACAATTTTAATGCAATTGCTGTATATTAGGTTTTGGGGGTTTTTTTCTGGAACTGCACGCATGCTTCTAACAGGCTGTGAGTAAATATCAGGATGGCAAAAGGTATCCCAAAATGTATTAAGGTTGTATTGGGAAAGAAATAATTATGATATTTAGTGAGACTCTCTGTTCTACCCACCAGTACGTAGACCAGCAAAATACAGTAATTGAAAATTACACAGAGGGCAAGAAAGAAGAAATTGCTAGCAACTCTGGGCTTGTGACAGTTGATAACACTAAATAAGAAAAAATCCAACTAGAGCCTTTCCTCTCTTGATTTCTTGTGGACTGTGTATAACTATTTCACTAGTTTCGTTAGTACAGTTTCTCATACTCTGTCTAAAATTCTGTGGTTTTAAAAGGCATTGTGTTTCACTTACAAACTTCTCCCCTTATCTGTGTACTTCATTCCCCCGATACTCTGTTTTGCCATAATTTGCCCCATTGCCTCTTCCTGATCCTGGAAACGGGCATCAGTTAATCTTAACACCGTGATATTGTGCGAGTTGCCCCACTGTTGGCGTGTGAGACACCTGTACTGGCTAGCTGGTGTGCACCTTTGTACCCGGGGTCAGCTCTGTGCTCAGTCTGACCGTGTCTCCTGTATCCTTGCACCTTGAAGGATGGCACTCCGACCTCCAAGACGTTTGAGCATGTGACTAGTGAGATCGGAGCAGAGGAGGCAGAGGAAGTGGGTGTTGAACACTTGCTACGGTAAGCATCTTTAACGTGAAAGCGTTCTTACGAGACGCGCATAGCAGCGAACACGATCCATCTGGCATCTCCCAGTGCCAGCTTCCTGGAGGAAATGCAGATCTCGCTAAACGCTACTTAAATTCTAGGAGCGTATTCATTTAGCAGTGTTGCTTGGCATATTCACTCATTGCTAGTGAAAAGTGTGACTGCCCACTGATGAGATGATGAAAACTACCTATTCATTCTATCAAAGCTGCAGAATATTGCATCGTTTGGAACCGTCTCCAGCCACTGTGTACCTCACAGCAGGACTGAATGGGAGTGTTGCTGATGGGTCTGTAGCTCTCCAGTCAGAAAACGAGAGCAGTCACCCTATACAAACCACATTGCCTTTTCACCAGTCTGAAATCCTGTTGTTTATTTCTCTCTATCCTTCTAATTGGTGTTACAGATATTATTCCAAAGAGAACATGTGCACACCACAGGATACAACAATGATCTGTATTAGATATACTTTGTAACATACATCAGTTCATCCTCATTCCTTGACTTGAAGCATTCATTTCAGTTGTACTCCAGCTGTGCTTCAGACTGCTTTTCTTTTTAAGCTGGGAAGATCTCTTAAGCGAATATGCCCAGCTGTTAATGAGAATGCAAAGTAACATTCCAATGCTGATTCTTTCTGTTGTGGGTGTTTCAGAGATATCAAGGATACAACGGTGGGCACTCTGTCCCAGCGGATCACGAATCAGGTCCATGGCTTGAAGGGACTGAACTCCAAGCTTCTGGACATCAGGAGCTACCTAGAGAAAGTAGCCATGGGCAAACTCCCCATCAATCACCAGATCATCTACCACCTTCAGGATGTCTTCAACCTGCTACCAGATGTCAACCTGCAAGAATTTGTCAAGGCCTTTTATCTGAAGACCAATGACCAGATGGTGGTGGTTTATCTGGCTTCTCTTATCCGTTCCGTGGTTGCCCTGCACAACCTCATTAACAACAAGATTGCCAATAGGGATGCAGAGAAGAAAGAAGGACAGGAAAAAGAAGAAAGTAAAAAGGAGAGGAAAGATGAGAAGGAGAAAGACAAGGAAAAGAGTGATGTCAAGAAAGAGGAGAAAAAGGAGAAAAAGTAAAATGTGTAGTTTTTTTATTTGTAAATTAAAAATCTTGTAAACTAAGTCACTTAGATGCTGGGTTCTTTTCTCTTGTTGAAATGGTCATGGCCCTGCTTGCTTCTACTTTGGTATCTGCTTTTTGTGTTCATCATAACGAGGCTGGATAAATCTCAGACCGGCAGCTGTTGCAACAAGCAGGCAGTTACTGTAGCGCAGGCCTGGTGGTTTGGGTCTCAGCACTGGACAGGAAAGGGGCAAAAGCCAGGAGGAATTTTTATTTACTTATTTATTTATTATTATTGTTAGCTTGCTACTCTTCCTTCCCCCAGTGCGCCTTCAAGGACTGTTCTAGTCCAACAGCTGAGGATTTCTGCCACGTATTGTTAGCCTTCATTCAAGGTACTTGACTGTCTTACCTGTCACTGAGTTTTCAACTACTAGGTGAGACCTGAGTTGTAGGCATCCATTCATTTTTTGAGGTGAGGAGGAGGTGCTGAGTTCTGGGAGCACCGCGGAGTGATCAGCACTGCTGGCTGTTTTGTTCCAGCTATACCTTGTGCTGGGCTAGTACAATTTTTTTTTTTCTTTGCTATCCTTTGTAGCTGGCCAGTGACAAGATTGGGGTTGCCTGTTTTGTTACCTGACATCAGAAAAAAAAAAGGTAAAAAAACTATACTCCTGGCTCATGATGCTCTGCAGGGGTGGAAACACAGAGGGGAGAGAAGCTGGGATCCTGCTCTGGTGAGGCGGGGAGGTTGTGTGTGGTGCTTCCTCCCATAAGATGTCAGGTCCATTACCATATCAGGCTTGCAATGTGCATACATATTTGCATTTTTCTGGACTAATTCATTACACTTGGCTAATTTCATCCAACACAGACATTTGTATATTTAATCTGGTTCCTATTTGCACAGGCCCTAGGCACCTTGTCCCCTGTTTGTCATGCAGGCAGCACATCACTGCTGTTGCAGCTTCCACAGCTCTGTGCCAGCGAAGGAACCAGCTTTGCTGCCCACCTGGGCTGTCGGCTCCGCACAGAGCGCCCTGCCAGCCTGCGTCTGCTCACTTCTCCAGCTTTGTGGTTAGAACACTTGCGGTGGCACCAGAACAGGCTGGCCTCTCACAGCGTCTCCGGGGCAGCCGCGGCTTAACCTGCTGTCCTGTACATCGCTGTCCCTCAACGGGGAGCGCAGGTCTCTGCTCCCTGTCCTCCTGGGCCAAAGGGGCAAGATGGACATGTGCTGCAGTATCTCCTAGGAGAGAGGGACCTGCCTCTCCCAGGCACAAGATGCCACCAATACTCCGCCACCTCCCAGACCAGAGCATGAGCAGCACCCAGGGCTTCAGGTGGGCATGAGTGTTGCATCAGCAGCAATGGCAGCATTTCTTCTGGGATTGGGCTGGCACCGGCTGTGCCACGCTTGGCAAGGATCACCCACAGCACAGCACAAGTACAGACTTTAAAAAAAAAAAAAATAACAAACAAAAAACAAAACCCAAACCCACACAAAGAACCAACCAGCCAAGGCAGCTGCTGAAAAGCAAAGTCACAGCAAAATGACTGGATGCAGGCTGTACCCCAGTGATGTGACTAGTGGGTTTGTTCAGTTCTGCTTTTGTCGGATTTTTTTTTTTTTTCACTAAGCCACCAGCCCATGGCCACTGGCCTTAGGCACTTGATTTTGTTCCACCAATACTACTCTGGGTTTCACACAGTGGAACAGGGAGGCAGCTCCTGCTCTGACAAAGCATCTTGGAGACATTTTTAGCCAAACGTGATTATAGGTTGGGCAAAGGCAGGCAGGAGGTCTGTGCCCAGCCTGACCCTCCTGTGCAGTGGGTAAATGGAAAAAAACCATGTTATTTATGATTCTGCTAATGAGCTCTGGGCACCCATCACAGCCCTCTGGCCAAATCCCTGCCAAGATGCCCCAGGGCTTGCACCGGGCTGTCCCCCCCGTGCGACACACCGACCAGGGACACAGACCTCGGCAGCTGCTTATTGTTTATTGCACAAGAAGTCGGCATCGCTGAGGCAGGATGGTGCAGTACAAAACTATCTGGTTACCAGTCAAAAGCTATTGCAGTGTCTTGTATCCACAGACTTCCTTTATGTACAGCTATGTATACCAACGCTCGTACGGGTCTGTCCGCCCGACCCGTGCACACCAGAGGCAGGTGGAGGGGGGACAGCAGCGGAGGTGGCATCCAGGCATGGAGCAGAGGCCTGATCCTGCCCTCACCTGCAGCTCCAGGAGCTCCTGCCACCAGCCTGGCCAGCGACAGAGGAAACAAACACAGGGAGTTTGGGCCAAATCCACGAACCAAGCAAAGGCCAGATGTGCCAGGAACGTGACCAGAGCCCCCAGGGCTGCTGTGCGGCACCAGCTCTGAGCAACACACCACTTAACTATTAAATACAACTGCGCAGGGGCCACACGCTTACAACTCAAAACACGCAACAGACATGGTCGGCCAGGCCCTGTGTCCGGGTGGCCACGGGTCTGGCGCAGGAAGGGGCCATCCCGGCTCCCGGCACTGCTGCGGTGCATCGGCCCCAGCAGCGACTGGGGGCTCCCCGTTACCTTTGCTGGGTGCAGGATAGGGCCCAAATAAGACCTGAGAGTTGGTTCAAGAGCCATTTCATTTCCTCTCCTCACCTGCATGTATTAAAATGCCATGAAAAGGCAAAAGACACTAGGGGGAAAAATAGCCTGTGCCGAAACCAGATCTCATTTAACTGTGTCTGCGAGGGGGGACCGGGGAGCCTCCGTGCACCGGCGCTGCTTGCCAAAGCCCAGGGCTTTGCCCCATCCCCTCTGCACCAGCCCGTGCCGAGCGGAGCCTGGCTTTTGCATCCACCTCCCCTCCACACCTCGAATTTGTCTGGGGAAGGAAACGCAGACCCGTTTCCCCCAGGGCTGCGTTAGTGCAGATCTCGCACGGGAACAAGAGCAACAGCGTCCACAGCTGCCTGCGCACCATCCCGCAGAGAGGGCTCGGCGCGGGGTTCCACGGGCTCCGGCAGGCAGGACCTCACGGCCGGCAGCGCTCCAGGGCCCTCCCCACCCCGGGAAAGCACCAAAGCTCCGTCACTCCTGTCCAAATCCTTCTGTCTCCTCAATCGCATAAAGCAGCTTCTCCTTCAGCTGTTCGTAGCTCTTGTAGGGAGGGAGATCCAGACGGTTGAAGCTGGAGAGACAGCAGAGGCTGTGAATGGTGCCGTGATCCCAATTCTCCTCCCCACTGCGGGGTCCCCTCCAGCCTCAGCCATGCACAGCGGCTGTGGTAAGATGCACAGCCAGAACAGGAATTACATCCCACGGGAACATGGTGGAGGGGTTGGAGGGCGCCCGGGGCCCCGTGCATCCCCGCTGAGGCTGCTCGCGTTTGTCCCCACATGCTCCTAACAGGAGCAAGGAGAAATGACTTACCATGTATGGCTCCGAGGCAGCCACGTCTCCTTGCCAACTTTATCGATGCAGAATTTCTGGGGCCCGTTGCTGCCTGTTAATTATGAGCACAGCAAATCTCATTACATGACTGGGAGCTGAAAAAGAAAACCCTCCGACACACCGCTAGCCAGCGGATCACACCGTCACACACCCCCTTATGATCCTACAGACACATCGGGGCATAGATCCATAGCAGCCGTCGCTGCCTGTTCTGACCCCCTTGCAGAGGGGATGTAGAAAAATCAAGAAAGGAAAAAGCTGAAAAGCCTATTCACAGCGTAGAGAGAAAATAGCATGGTTTCCAAGGAGGATGGTTAAATAGCAAGTGCTAAAATGTATTTATCCATAGACCCGCAGGACTGAGCGGGCCCATCCAAGAGTTTTAAAGGACCTGGCTCAGAAAGTCTGAGTCACTGAGGTCACTTTTTAACAGATTGTGAGTGCTGGAGAGGTTCCAGGCGGCTGGAAAAAAGCTAATATGCCAGCAAGAATAAACAAGTGGCCTAAGTTAGCTGGTTAGCTTGACACTGATTCCAGGAAAGTAAGGGAAAGGCTGGTACAGGCCCCAAAAAGTAGCAAATTAAATGATGAGAGCAGAATAATGCCACACTGTGGTTTTCTGGAAAAGGGGTTCTGTTGCACAAAAGAATCAAAACTACATCAAAAATCCAATCTCATTCAAAATGAGACTACAAGCTGGACCGACAAAGTTAACTGTGGCGGTACAGTTCACAGCTAAAGAATTCATCTGGGTATGGCACGCCACTGGATTAAATCACCGTGTTCAGACATCGCAGCTGCTTCACTGCGTATGTATGTGCTGCGGCTGCCTTGCACTCTGTGATGGAGACATGGACAGCCAGGTGTCCCCCCCGGCAGCCCCCGCGCACGGCCACTGCCCCCGCTCGCCTCCCCAGGACCCCACACCCAAGCCGAGCACCCGGGAACACGCACCGATGAGCTCTGCGAACCCTCCGACGGGCAAGCGGCAGGTCCCTGTCACAAACTGCAACAGCCGGATCCTCTTCTCGTTGTCCATCTCTTTAACCACCTACGCCAAGAAGACAGGAGGAGAGTGGAAACCCCATCACCCCCAAGCCCACAGCCCGGCCAGGCTTGGGCACAACCCAGGGTGGTGCAGCACATGGGACACATGGTCCAGCCCTCGCCTCTAGCCCTCATCCTCAGGGATGAGTGCATCCCGAGGGGCCTGCAGGGAGCAGCTCTGCCTGTGCTTGCCCTCCTTGACCCCCTTCTCTCCTGGCCAGCACGGAGCAGCACCGCCTGAACTGGAGCAGCTCTGCTACGTCACCCCCTTCCACCGTCCTGCCCAAGAGCAGCAGCTATTGCTAGAAGCATGCTGACCACTAAGTGCTGCCTGCTGTCCTCGGCGGCAGCGCTGGAGCCTCTGCCAGCCGCGGCCGAATGCTGCTTGCTGCACATGTGCTCGCGGTTGTATTTTGTTCTTCCTGACAGCCTGCGAGGCTGCCTGCTCCAGGCCAGCCCTGCCTGCCCCAGGCCTCAGGCAGGGGATGATCCCAGGGCTGGAGAGCGAGTCGGAGGTGCTGCTGGCGCTGGGACTGACCTGCCAGAACCACTGGATCTGTTTGCTGTTCTTGGTGTAATGCCGGTAGATGGTATTCTTCTGCCAGTCGTTCATGTCGATCTCCTGCATGCCACACAGCATCAGCTGGGGACAGGGGACAGTCAGCAGGGGGATCGAAACAGGACCCTGCACCCGCGCTTCACAGCACTGACTCCTCCAGTGCTGGGCTTCACAAGGCACAGGCTCCAGCACTGGGCAATGGAGGCATCTGGGAGGAATTCCTCGCCTCCAACAAGACATTTTCTTGCTAACGGAGCCAACGAGCCACCCTGCAGACCCGACCACCGGGGGTGGGGGTACCCCCGTCAGCAGAGCCGAGGGACGAGGGTGAGCTTGTGCGCTCTGCCATCACCGCGTGCCATTCCCAGGGCAGCCTGCAGCAGGGTGGGAAGCACCAGTATCTCTGCTTCCCCATACCAGCAAAGGCACCAGCTCACCTCCAGCTCCTTCTCATCAAAGTACCGCAGCCACTCCAGCGGCACCACCTCGTTGAAGCCATCCAGGAAAGCCTTGGTCTGCTCCTCCACACCCCGCGTGAACCTCCAGTCCGTCAGCAGCCTGGGAAGGCAGACGGCGGTCGGCAGGCAGCCAGCGCTCCTGGCCCAGCATGGGGAACCCCCACCGTCCCTCCCGCCAGTGGGGAGGGCCTCGGGAGCGGCAGGGTTGCGTGGGGAGGGGGAAAGGGGCTCCTGCAAATCACCAGGGCTCCCCTCAGTTCCCACTAGCAGGTTTCTCTCTCCGCCTCCAAACCTGAGGGCAGCAGACAGCCCTGAGCACAGGGCAGCAGCCGTCAGGAGGTCGAGGGGTGCAAACCACGTTCCCTGGCTGGAGCCTACCATCAGCAGGAGATGGTCCTGGCGGCCCCCAGCCAGCCCAGCGGCGGATGGGCAGGGTGAGCAGCCACGGGACAGGGAGAGGAGTCTCACCCTCTCTCCCCTCTCCTCTTTCCTGAAAGTACTGGCAACTGCCCAGCCAGCAGCAAGCCAGACCGCAGCGGAGCTCGGCCGACCGCGCCAGCCCATACTTGTCACAGGCCACGTAGCCCGGGGAAGCGGCCACGTCCCAAGCCCCATGTTCCCACCCCAGAACTGCCCTGCAGCCGGTGGGGGCAGGCGCCAGGCGGGGGCCTCAGGACGGCCACTCACATGATGTATTCCTCCTTGTTCTCCTCCGTCACCCGGATGCTCTCACCACCCTCCTTCAGCTCGTGGGTGGTCACCTTGCCCAGGATCTCCATGTCCTGGATGAAGTACAACTCCAGTCCACACTCCTCCAGGCTGTTTTCCCTGCGGGAGGACACCGAGATGTGATTTCTGACAGAGGCACCCGGCAGCAGCGACGGGCCGTGGGGAGGAACGCTCCCTCCCCTGCGGCAGGACAGGCCCAGGCCGGGAGGCAGCACGGGGCACTCACTTGGTCCAGACGATGGAGTTATAAAACTCGGGGTCGATGGATTCCAGGTCCTTCAGCGTGGGCCGCTTGTTTAGCATCCGCTTGTAGAAAGGCAGCGTGAAGCCGGTATCGATGAACTTCCCGTGATACAGAGCCTGCGGCGGGGAGGTGACGCCAGGTCACGGGGGACCCCATGACAGACCCGCGGCGTGACGCAGTGCTGCACCACTGGGGCAGCCGTAGGGCAAAAGGGAATCGCTCCCGGGGTCCCAGAGATGCGGCATTTGCTCCCGGCTGGCGAACGCGGTGGGGAGGAGCAGGCTCCCCCCAACAGTGCTGCCCGGGGCGGCCCGACCATTGCGGGTGTGCTCGCAGCCCCTCTCCCCTCCCCACTGCGAATTCCACCGCGTCTCCTTCTCCCCTCACAGCTCTATTAAGAGCACTTGTTTAAACAGAGCTGTGCTGCGGCTTCCCTGAATCCCTGGCTTCCAGGAGCCCCAAGGCAAAGGCAGCCAAAAATAATGCAGACGCTTGTCTAGAACAGCCCAGCGGTGAGTAATAGTCTGGGGTTTTATTGGTATCCTGCAACGCGCAGGGCAGGGCAGGGCAGGACAGAGCAGGGACCTGAGCAGCACGCAGCCGCCTCCTGCACACACCTCGCAGGGCCACGGGCCAGGGACCCTTCCCCAAGCTCGGGGAGCCTCTGCCAGCCTCATTTGCCAGCCCAGGGCTGGGCGACCTGCAGCACGTCGGCCTTGGAGAATGCGAGACAAACGGGAGGAGCCGCTCTGGGGCTTGGGCAGCTGGAAAATCTCACACTGCTGGGGCTAAAAATAGTCCCCAGAGCTGCAGACCCGACAGCACCTGGGGTGGCAGCCAAAGACCTGGAGCCATCCCTACCACGCATCCCCTGGGAAACCAGGTCTTCTCCAGCCCCATGGCCATTCCCTGGATCTAAAATGCATCACCCCGCAGCCTTCCCCACAGCACCCCCTCGATGGCCCACGGACCCACACCGGAGCGAGACGGGGCTTAAGGAGGGCAACAGTGCCGAGCTGGGGACAGCCATGGCAAGCCGAGCTGCCCCTCGCCTCGCTGAGCATCCCCGTGTCCCCTGCAGGGCCCCTGCTCCATGCTGGGGATGCAAACGAAGAATCTTGTCTCCCCGTCGCCTCTCCGGGCTCTTACCATGGCGATGAAGCGGCCGATGAAGCGGAAGTACGTGAGGTGGTCAGGGTTGATGGAGGAGGCAGGGTTGATCTGCAGGCAGTAGTTGTTCTTGCCAGCGTACTCGAAGAGGCAGTACATGGGGTTGAGCACCTCGTGGGACAGGAGGAAGAACCACTCCCTGGGGGGAGAGGAAGGGGGAGCGCGGTGATGAGCGGCTCAAGGAGCTGGGGTGCCCAGGGGCTGCGCCCTGGCGGAGGGGACAGCCACACTCCTCCATAGCACACCCCACACAAACCAGGTGCCCATCTCCTCAAGGCGCCGGTGCAAGCGTTGGGCCCTGGTGTGACTCGGCGAGGGTGTCCTCCGCCCCAGAGGTGCTGTGTGAGGTTTGTGAAGGGCTTCTGGAGACACCAGCAAGAAACACCCCGGTTCCCCAGAGGTCCCCCTCCGAGCGCCAGAGATCCCGGCAGGCACCACGTAGCTGAGTCCCACCCAGGCTGTCATACACGTACACACACACACGCGCTGTTGTACGCACACACACCCCCCAAGCTGTGCACACACACCCTGAGCCTCCCCGCAGGAGCCCCATCCCGAGCCCAAATCAGCGCGGGACGGGTACCGTCCTGGCTTTGCCCCAGTCGCGCAGGGAGACGGGAGTCCTCAGACGCAGAGGCAGCCCCGGCATCCCGTCCGTGGTTCTACCCTGTGGTAGAACAGCATGACGTAACCTACCATAGGGTAAAACCACTGGCAGGACACAGAGAGAGGTGGAGAGCAGGATCCCCGGCACCAGAGCTGGGGGCAGCAGCACCACAAAGGAGGAGCGGGCGAGAGCACGGCAGCGCTGCTGGGGCGGCAGGCAGGCAGGGGGAAGTGTTAGCCCAGCACCAAGGCAGACGCCCCAAGTGAGCCAGCGTCGGCTCGTGGGGACACAGGACCCCCCCTCCAGCCAAGACGCAGCCCACGCTCTGTGTTAACACCATCCTTGGGGCAGGCAGTTGCTGCAGCAACTGCATCACCTCACGTCTGCCTCTGCACACACCGACAGTCCCGGGAAAAACCAGAGCCTGTTGGCTGCGAAGGTGGGCTGCAGGGAGAAGAGGCTGCTCGACCCATTGCCCCCATGCCGCTGGGGCGGCAGGAGAGCCCCAGCTGGGTCCCCCAGCCCTCTCTGTGCCAGGGGCAGGCTGGTGCGATGCTTTCAGGGCGTTCCACCATTCCTAAAACGCACGCTGCTTCCCCTTTGAGCGACCCTGGGCTCCTCTGCTCAAGCAGGCACTGCAGAAAGGCTAAGGACCCCAAGTGGAGCTGCCGGACAGACTCCCCTGCCTGCGCTGCCCATTAGGGATTCACACCGCAGGCAGGGCACAGCCCTCTCCCAGCAGCAGGCGCGTGGTCCGGCATGCCAGAACTCACCTAGCGATGCCGCCGTAGTCCAGGCCCTCCTCTCCTCGCATGATGATATACAGGCGACGCCGCAAGTCGTACGGCTTCATGTTCATGATCTGGGGAGAAGCAAGGGGAAGCGTCACCACGGGCCGGTGCGAGGGCCACCTCCACACCTCCCCGGGCTCTGCGGCCCTGGCAGCTCCTCACCTGCTGGAAGGAGTCCTCAAAGAGCGTCTGTCGGGAAACGCTGATCTTCACGTGGCTGGGCAACGCATTTGACTACGAGCAAGGAGAGACATGAGGCTTTGTGCAGGCTGGCACAGCAGCTCTCCTCGCCCACGCATGCCCACGGGGTCAGGCTGCCCAAGCACCCATCCAGCCCTGCGGCTCAGCAGCTCCTGAGCCTGCTGGGGCCCTCCGGCCGCTCTACTCACGTGGCAGAGGAACCGAAACTGGTGGTACTTCCAGCGAAAGCTCCGGTCATACGCCCCCGGGGAGCCACCCTGCTTGCTCCTGCAAAAGCAGCACAGGCCTGGGCTCAGCATCCCTGCCAGCCCAGGTGCGAGCTGCCCGGCCCCAGCAGCCTCATCGCCTGCCAGGCAGGAGGAAGATCTCTGGGGCGCAGCTCACCTCCGTCAGAGCCAAATGTGAGGCCCTAAATCCACCACTCCGTGTCTTTGCACCAAAGCTGACCCGCTTCCCCCCCGCAAGGCACAAGCTGCGACAGGCAGCTCGAGTCCCAGCTCCCAGCCCGATTGCAGGGCGAGGGGCTCAGCCCAAAAGCGCTTACCCTGACTCGAATCCAGGGCGTGGGTCCTTGAAGGTGGTGGTGCGAGTGTTGTGGTCCACAAAGTAGCGCACGCCCTCGTTCGTGTACTTCATCTCCCAGCCGGGTGGCAGCGGCGGCTCCTGGATCATCCTGCCGACAAGGAAGGGGTCACTGGGCAGGCACCTTGGGCATCTCTCATCCCAAACCGCGGCCCTCCAAATCGCTACCCTTGGGGACCACCTTCAATTTGCAGCTGCGTGTCAGGCAAAAGGAAGGATTTATACTACAGGATGAGCAAGCACCCGCCTGTGCCCTGAGACAGGAGCCCTGCCTGGGCGGCACGCTCAGCCACAGCCAGGACCAGCCACAGCTACGGCTTTGCTCTCTGTCTGCAGGAGAGGTGGTCTCGGGGCAGACCTGAGCCAGGTCTCTGGAGAGCTGCAACCCAGAGCTCTTGGGAGTCCAAGCAGACCCCTGCAGGAAGGTGACAGGGTGAAAAGAAAACACCTCTTTCTGCCCAGAAAGCCCTGCAGTGTTCCTCATCGCCCGCTCCTCCGTCACAGGGACTTCTTCATCTCTACCCTCAGCTCCCACCAGCTGGGTAGCTGCCCTGCAATGCCCGATCCCCCTGGTCTCCAGCGCTGCCTGCAGCTCTCAGTGCTTTCACCTCCCCAGCAATGCAGCTTGCAGGACCGTCTCAGGGCTCGCTTCCCCGGCACGGCCAGCTCTCAGCACTCAGTAGCCCATCACACAGACCTCCCGAAACCACAAGCATCCTCCCTGCTCTCCCCGCAGGCTGCCTACCCCTGCGTGCGAGGGTCTTCCCACTGGGTGGTCCGTGTGTTGTGGTTCACGTAATACACTCGCCCATTGTCCTGTCTCTTCTCTAAGAGAAAAGGGAGAGGAAGCGTTAGCTGGAGCGCCCCGGCCAGTGCTGACCCGCAGTCCCAGGAACAGCCCTCCTCTTCCCAGCTCATGAGGAGCTCGTTGGTTCCCCCATCCCACCTCCCCACTGGCACTGCCCCGGCTCATTTGTCAAAGGCAGCATAAAAAAACTTTTAGGTTTCTTCTACACGCACCAGCTGCCGCACCTCCAGGGAAGGCCAGCTTTCCCCAGTGCCCCCAAGGCCAGCACGGTGGGAGGTGCCCCAGCCGAGTTTGGCTCTGCCAAGGTGCTGCCAGGCTGGCACAAGAGTTGTGCTCGGCCACGCACCCCACCGGGCAGGCGGCACACGCACCCTCCTCGGACCCGCAGTGCTCTGCAAGCACAGCATCCCTCCAGGCAGGTCTGCGGGTGGCTTTCTTAAAAATGTCCGAACTCCCCGCGTGGCCCTGCTGCCGGTGCAGAGCTCGTGCTCCCAGTGTGTGCTGCACACGCGTACACACACCCACACGCACGTACCCCTCCTCCTACCGCACACGGGCATAAAACAACCACGCCACTCACACCAGCACTGCTGCTCGACCCCCGTCTTGTGCCAGCAGCCTCCACGCACTTCCCCGGGCACCCCCTTCCCAACACACTCTCCCGACACTATTCGCCCACTCTGCACGGCAAGAGCTTCCCAGCCGTGGCTGGGCACCACCATGCCCTGGTCCCAGTGGGGATCCCGCACCCCGCAGAGCCCCCCTCGTCCCGCCTGCCAACGCCGCTCTGCCTCTCGCCAGCCACCCCCCTGCGCACGCCCACCCACACGTGTGCCCCACACGCAACACACCTCCTCCTTCCACGTGCCTGCGTCACTCCCCGCACGCACGGCCCTGCTCCATGCCGGCTGGGACGCCCTGCACGCACGCTCCCCTGTCACCCCCCGGCCGCCGCAGCCCCCCTCGCTCCGTCTCGCTCCTGGACTGCAGGAAGCAGCCCCCACACCGTGGGTCTGGAAGACCCCGGGTACCATGACGGGGACGGCATCCATCCTGGGGACCGCGTCCATCCTGGGGATCCCCAGCCCAGGGTGCTCAGCCCCGTGCCTCCCCCCGAGTCTGCCCAGCCGATGGAGGAGGTGGGCCACCCAGTGCAGCAGCAAAGGCTCCAGCACCGTCCCCATTGAGACCCTGCCCTTGGAGAACCCCTTAGCAGCCTGGGCCCCCTCTGCCCTGCTCCAAGCTCCCGGCGGTTTTAACCCCTCTCCTGCCCACCCTGCCTGGCACAGCACAGCCCGTCTGCACCCATGTGCATCCCAGCCTGCCCTCTCCAGGGATGCTCTCGGCGTGGAGGGGGACCTCCCCGCCCTGGGGATGGCACAGGGCCCTTTCAAAACATCGCAGCGCATGATGCTTGGGCCATGGGGTCAGGACAGCCAGCCCCGCTCCCGCCAGCTCCCAGCCCCTCTGCGGACTGGGGCAGAGCATCCCAGGACAGCGGGACGGATCCCTGCTCAGCAGAGGAGGGGTCTGGGGACAAGCAAGGAGTTGGATCCCCAGCCTCTCCCCCCGTCCAAAGAACAACCACAAGCACTTCTGCATTCAGCAGCTGAGAGAGACTGGGAACTCCTCCAGGAAAAGGGGAAAAAAGGGAAAAAAAGCTGGATTTCAAATCAGAGATCGTGCTAATCACAGGCAGACTCAGCCCCACATGCAGCAGAGCATGGGGAACGCTGGCTCCCCAGCCACCATTCCCCATTAATGCCAGGGATGGAAGCAAAGGAGCTGCTGACAGCACGGTCCTCCCCGTGGGGCAGGCAGGGTCCCGCTCCCGGCGACGGAGGAGGGTCCCCATCGGGGCTGTCCGGCGAGCGCGGCAGCGGGCAGGTGAGATGGTTCAGTACTTACCCCAGCCAGGAGGAAGGGGACCAAGAGGATCATTGTCGGACGGGGCGCCGGACGACTAGAGACAACAGAGAGGGCAAAAAAACACAAAATAAAAACCAGGGCAGGGATGCCTGGGAAGAGTGGAGCATGGAGGTGAGCCGTGCAGACCCCGCTCCCACTTGCCTCCCCTTGGCCCGCAGCTCCCACAGAACTAAAAAAAAAAAAAAAAAAAAAAAAAAAACCAACAAACAAAAAAACTTGCACGCTCAAGGGGGGTTAAAAAAAAAAAAAAGGGAAAAAAAAAGCACAAACTAAACAGAGGCTGGGGCAGCCAAGGGGGTGGCGGGGCAGGGGCTGTGCCGCACGGAGGGGAGCGGGACGGCTCGGCGGGATCCAGATGTGCGCGGCTGCTCGGCTCCCGCCGGCTGTCCCCACCAGATACACCTCCAGCCTCCTCCAAGAACCACACACAAGAGGGGAAAAAATATCGCAGGCCTTTCCAATGAAATCATTCCCACAAGCCCTGTCCACGCCCAGCGCTTCCTGGCGGGCCAGCGGCCCCCTCCTCTCCGGGCAGGGCGCTGGGCGAGGGATGCGCTCGCACTGAGGCCGCATTCATCCCACGCAGACGGGCGGCTCCGCACCCCGCCACCCCCCCAAGCAGGTTGGGGGCCACCGCACAAAGCACCTTTCTTCTTCTTCTTCTGCTTCTGCTTCTTCTTCTGCTTCCCCAGGGTGGGTAGAGCCCATGGCCGTCACCCAGCCTCAACCGGGGGATGCCCCGGGAGAGGGGGACCGGGCTGGTGGGCTGCCCTTGTGTGCGTGAGCCCCCCATCTCCAGCTCCGCTGGAGGTCCCTAGGGATGGAGGCACAGCCCCGACAGTTGGGGGGTCAGGGGAGGAGGTGGCCTGCGAGTGGTTTTGACGGTTAAATAAGAAATGCATTGTTACCGAAAAGGCGTTTTTGTTGCACCTCCTGAAACCCAGCTGCTGCCGGAGAGGGGCCGGTGTCCCAGCCCTCCGCACCGGGCTGGGGATCGGACTCAGGCTGGGCTCGGGAAAAGGCACCCGCAGCCAGGCTCGTCCCTCCTGCCCGGGGAACGGGAGGCAGCCCCAAGCCCAGGCACGGCTGCTATTCAGGGTGCCAGGGCCCCCCACTCCGAGACAGGCAGCCCAGCACCCCGGGAACGTCCGAGGGCATGTCAGGAATGGGGCTGGCACAGCCCGTGCCTCTTGGAGCTTCATCTCTTGTACCCGACTCCACATGCCAGGATGGGGCACAGGAGGCATTGCCCAGGCAGCGGCCAGTCGGGCACGGCGTGCCTCGGGCTTGGGCAGCCTCCGCTCCTCCCTGCCCAGACAGGCTGGACAGAGATGCAGCCGAGTCACATCCAGAGGTATCACCTCGCTGTGACCTAAAAATAACTAATTAAAACCAACCGGGCAGTGACACAAGAGCCTGGGGCAGAGGTCCAGGGAGCCGGCACTCCGGCAGCTCTCCACAGCCCCTGGGAGCATCCTGGCTCTTCATGCCGGCAAGACCCCTTGGTGCGAGGGATGCTGCGCGGGGCACAGCCCGGGGACCCCCGCAGCACTAAGGCACCTGCGGGCAGAGTGAGTGGTCCCTGGTCTCATCCCAGCTCCCTGAGAAGCTGCGGCTTCTCCCAGGGGCTGCGTGGAGTGGGGCTCCGCAGCTCTCAGGGCATTCCTCCCGGCATGGAGGGCAGGTGGGTGCTGGAGACGGGAGGGCAAGGGAAAGCAGAAAGCCCCTGTGGGGAAGGAGGCAGAGCAGGAGCCATCACTGCTGGCAGCAGGGGAGCTTGAAACAAAAAAAGTACAATCATTTCGTCAAGCTAAATTTGGAGCGCGAGTCCCTCCCTCTGCACTCTGCAGAGCCCGGCCAGGGTGAGTCGCGCAGCACTGGAGCGGCTCCAAGGCTGGTGCTGGTGGAGATGGGAGCGAGCGACAGGCCCGGAGCCCAGTCCGGCTTCTGATGGAAGCCCCTTCCCACGTGCCCCTCCGCAGCGGTCCCGCGAACGGGGTGCCGGGGAGCACGGGTGGGCAGTGAGCTGCAGGGCTGTGGTGGTCCAGCTCCCACTGCCAGGCTTGTAAGGGCTGGCGGAGAGATAGGCAAGGGGAGGAAAGGGGCAGAGCAGCTTCCCGCAGCCCCGGGGAGCAGCCCCAGTTGTGTCTCACGCAGGACGGACCGTGCACAACCGCTCTGCCTGTACCCCCCTCCCAGAGAGCATCCGAGCTCCGTGCTGGAGCACGGAGCTTGCACCAGCGCTAGCAGCGCTGCTGGGACACGTCAACCTCCTGGCTCTCTCCGAGAGGAGCTAAACACCGATGAGAAGTTGGTCACTCTGCTCTTCCCACCTTCACTCCACACCTGCCCCACCAGACCTCCCTGCCTTCTGGCAAGAGCCGTGTGTTTTCACGGCGGCACGGTCTCTGCGAGGCACGGGGCCAGCTGATGGCGGAGAGCACTGGTACATCGCTGCTCCGGGAGGCAGAAAGGCTCCAGCCTAGTTCTTTCCCAAGCACCGCTCGCCCTGCAGCACAACGGGCGCCAGCACCATCCCGGTGATCAGAGGGTGCTCGCCACCGCTGGAATCTGGGTCCCAGCTCCAGCAGCAACGGCGAGGCCAGGACAAGAGCAATCTCTGCCCAGGAGCTACTGCTGCGGGGCTGTTGAGAGACCATTGCCAGAGCGAGGAAACGCGGCGAGTCAGCCCAAACCAGGAACGAGGGGAAGAAGCGGGAAAAGCAGGAGGAAGCTGGCTCCCTGTGCTCTCTGGTCCCTTGGCTCTTGCAGCCCCTGACCATGTCAGCACTTGTACCCTGGGCCGGCAGCCTCAGCTGCTGACTCCTGCTGCCACCCAGGACCCAACCACCTTGTCCTCAGCCCAGCAGTGACGTGGCGAGGGATGAGCTCAGCCCCAAGAGCCTCCTCTCCCACTACAGACCAGGCTCCCACGGCTTCCTCAGCCTCTATGCCCAGCTCGGACAGGAGGCAGCAAGTTCCGCAAGCCTCACAGGTCAGTAGCAAAGGCTCAGCTGATGGGAGCCGCGGGAGAAAGCATGGGCCTAGCCACGCTGATGCTGAAGGGACACCGGGGACAGACTGCTGAGGACACATCCCACCACCCTTCGGGGCTGTGCAAGCTGTTTTGTAGAAAGAAAGTTACTCCCACGTGGTTCTCTGCACACAGCAGAGGAGCTTGTGAGCAATCCCATCCGAACACTGCTCTGCTGCACTCGCCGAGTCGACAGACCCCACGCAGCCCAGCAAGTGCCTCCCCACGCTCCCGTGTCCCCCAGGAGAGCCCAGGGCGAGACCCCACCACCACCACCACCACCCCGGTGCTCACCTGGTACAGGAATCTTTGGCTGAACTGCTGCATGGCTCCTTGGAGCTGGTTTCGCTGGGACTGCCACTGCTCATAGTTCCGGACGTACTCGGCCGTGGGACGCTGCCACGTGGTGGTCCGGGTGTTGTGGTCCACATAGTAATACCTGCCGCGAGGATCCACGCGTTTCTCCCACCTGGGAACACCAGAGGAAGATGTCGCTGTGTGTCCTCAGACAGCTCTGCAGGTCCTGCTGGCAGGTGCCTCCAGCTGCCGTGTGGCAGCTCAGTATAAACGCTGGTGTGAAGGCAGCAGAAAGAAACCCCGGAGAGGTCAGGAGGCACGGCAGAAGGCACGGACCACGGTGGTACACACAGGAACCTCCCATCGCCCTTGTCCGAGGGCTGCCCCCGGCACCCTAAATGCACAGCAGCAGCTTGAGAATATCCAGCTGCTGCTCCAGAACGTGCTGAAAGCATGACCAAGAGGGGCACGGAGTTGCAAGCCACTTCCCCAGCTGCCACGTTCCCTTCGTGCTCCCCATGGAGTGGCTCGGCAGAGGATTTGTGGTCGAGTTCTGCCTCTCAGAAATGCAGGTGAGAGGAGCAGCTCATAGTCCTCCAAGGGAGGAAGAGCCGAGAGCTGCCTGGGCCCACGGGTCCAGCTATGGAGACTGTGATGTTTCATTTCGCCCTGACACTACAGGCTGACTTCAGACGCTTGCTCTCTGGCTCCTCTCACAAGACTAAGATACCCTTTAACACGAGGGCTCCCCTCCCAGCTCCAGTATAACCACCGATTGCACAGCTGAAGGGGCTCTTCTGGGCAAAGATCCACCAGAAGGAAAACCAAAAAAATTTACAAAGATTACAAAAAAAATAATACAAAGATTAAAAAAAAAGAAAAAAACAAAGATTACAAAAATTACAAGAAGACTAGTCAGACTTGAAGCAACTCCCTCCCTGCAAGGGCACATGAAGCCTAGACACTAGCAGAGTTCTCGGCAGGATGCCATGAGCATTCCTCCAAGAGAGCTGACCTCCAACAGAGGCAAGGCACTGGGTTGGAGACCTGTGCAGGAGGGAAGGAGCACACCTGGGGTACTCCCAAACCTATCTTACCAGGTAACAGCCTCCCTCTTTTAACAGCAGACAGATTTCAAGCTCTTGCAGGATCAGAAAGCAGCTGCAGAGATCACAGCTTAACTGGAGGTACTGTGTGCCCACAGGAACCTGGAGGCTCCCGTGGAGGAAAACAGGACGGGTCTGTATTTCATTTTCACACATTACATTGGTGGTTAAAGTACAGTTCAGTCATTCCAGCCTTGAACAAGCTCAGTCTAGAGAACAACAACAGTTTGGCTGTATCGAGTTCTCCGCTTTTAGGAGCACAAAGAGGTGAGAATTCAACAAGCTGCTGGAAAGCATGTGGTCCCCAGGGCTGCGTACAGCCTTTATGACTTGAAGACTGTTTACTCCTGCAAATAAAAGTATGACCCTCCTCAACATGAGTTTTGCAGAGTGCTTCTTGCAGGTCTCATGGAGCTGAGCAGCAGCATCTTCTCAAGCACAAGCAGACCCCAACATGGCTGAGAACATAAGAGGCCCCTCGGAGAGATTCCAGGGTCCAGCTCCAGGTTTGGGGCACACCGAGCGTACCTGTTTCTGCTCACCCGGAGCTCAGCCCTCATCTAGAAGCATCTGTTTTTCCAACTGACATGAGGCCCACCCTCTGCCTTCTCCTGGTCCTCAGGGGGGACTTTGCTGGCATCCCAAAGGCCTCCCCCTCTGCTCTGCCCACAAGTGGTTGCTCTGCTGCTCAAGAGTTCAGTGATTTCTGTGGACTGTTTAAAAAAAAAAAATCCTCTAACAGAGGGCCAAAAAGCAGGAGATTGGAAGGCCTTTTCCTCTTTACAAATGCTGAAAAGACCTTTCCAAGGATACAGCATGTGTTTTCAGGCCTGTAAACATTTGGTCATCTCACCCCATTTCTTTTTAGGAATGAAAAGACCTTCCTGCCGCCCTCCCCACTTTCACGCAGACTCCCGTGCATCTGCTACAACGAGTTAGTTCAGTATCTGAGATGCCAGCTGCCCTCAGAGCCCCTTACCCCGGAGGAAGAGGTCTCTCCCATGTGGTGGTCTTGTTGTTATGGTCTACATAGTAGACCCTACCATTAGGCAGCTCTCGCTGTTCCCAGCTGCAAGAAAAAAAAAAAAATTATGATAAGACAGTTGATACTTGCTAGCACACAGACAAAACTCTGGCTGAGGTGGAGCTACCGAAACAAACTGCCCCTGCGATGCCAGCCGGAGAGACTGCATCCTGCTGCAGGGCTCCCCGGGCGCCTGTCCCCACCGCTCCGGGGCCAGCTGGGGAGAGGACCACCCCTCAGGAGAGGACGTGGAGGGAACCCAAGGCAGACGAGAGTGCGTCTGTCCTCTCCTCAGACGCAGAGGTGAAGCGAAGGGGCTCAGCTGGAACAAGCAACGTGGATCCAGCAGCCTCAGCCCCTGCATCCACAGGGCAGCAAGAGCCGGAGCGTTGCTACTCGGAGGACCAAGAGACTTCACAGGCACCTTCACCTATTTTAAATCATGCCCAAACAGCCTCCCTAGGAAAACTGTTTGCATGTGTGCCCAAAGACTCGGACTGTAGCTGTGCAGCCAAGAAGCACACCCCCCCCAGATCAGCGAGCTGTGCATAATTAATAATCACTTCATTACCAAGAACATCCAGAGAGCTGCATCTGGTGGATTAGCCAGCCTACCTCCTCGCATTGCTTAGCTACAGTGTTCTTTATTTAAAATAAAGAATGGCAGCAGGTCTACATGGCAATTCATTGGCTTGCTAGATAAAGACTATCAGAGAGGTGCTGCAGCAGTCTGCTTTCTGAAAACAGGCATAATTTGTAGCATAAATTCCTAATTTCCTCCAGAAAGTAGGAGGGTCAGCATAAGATTTCACAGAGGGTCAGTTTTATGTCCTGCAAATTTTTGATGTAGTTTTTGTTTGGTGTCTCTTCATACATCTTTAAAGGGGATCCTTTGAGTTTGGGCTGGGGCTGAATTTTCTCCCTGGCAGCCCTCCTGCTCACTGCCAACAGATACTGCTTAAAAACATCGCGTGGCCACAAGGCACTCGGTTCGGAGGTGGCCCGTAAGGGGAGCCGGTGTGATAGGGAGGCCTGGCTTTACACAACTACACTGAAAACCATTCTTTGCCTTAATTCATTCATGAAAGCATACGTCCTGGCAAAGGTAAAAAGTTCCACGGAGCACCGTCCCTTCCTGTCAGCTTTTATTCTGCAACAGAGAGAGGCGAGCCGGCAGCTGCTGACAGATAAAGCGTTCTCCTGCCACACTTCGGCTCCCACAGGCCTCCCTCCCGATTCAATCTTCAGTCTCAATTCATCATCACAAAAAGCCCTAGGAAGTTAATATACGAGCTTCTGTTGTGACAGCAAGGGAACAAATCTGGGCTTGCAGAAAGCCGGCAGCCCTTGGGAAGGGGATGCTCTAAGCGCTAATGCCCCGTCGCCCGGGCTCGCACCGTTCCTGCTCACCCTCAAACCTCCCCAGGGGACGATGAAGCCACCAAACAGTGACCTCGGCCACAACCACACACCTGCTGCGGCCACAGGTCATCACAGCCTCGACACTGCTCTCCAAAGAGGTGGGAAGGCAGAAACGGGGAGAGCTTCAGGCACGTTTCCAAGCCCTGGCAGCTCGCCGTCAGCTGGGGACCCCAACAGTCCAGCAGCCACGCGGGCAGCCTGAAAGAAACCCTGCCCCGGGCAGAAGGCAATCCCGCGCTCCAAGATAAGAGTCTGTTCCCTGAAAGCAGGAGGGAAATGTGAATGCCAGGCTCAGGATTTAGCTGAGAGATTGACTAACCCGAATCAGAGCTGTTGGCTCCGCTCCTACGGGCTTCTCAAAAGCCCTGTCAGCTTAATGTATCTGCAGAGACCAGGTAACGTCAGCAGATGTTGCTACCAGTCAGCAGCGCTGGATCTTTCTCATCACGAGAACAGATCCAGGGACACCAGTGGTTATTTATCTCTGATGGAAAGACTCCAAGGCAGGACCCACCGCGCCTGTACACCTTTGACAGCAAGAGGCTGCCAAGCGTAACGCTGCCAAAGGAGTGACCATGCGAGAGCAGAGCCAGCACTACCCTGTGCTCTTCTGGCATCAGGAAACCTTTATCTCTCCACCCCACGGTCAGCCCTTTTCCTTGGTTACCCCTGGCCAGTGCTGGGCACTGTCAGAGGGGAAACGCCTCGAGTTTCCTGTTCCCTGATGATGAACTCAGTGCTTCATGAGCGTAAAAGCAGCAGGATAGCTAAAAAAAAAAAAAAAGATTGAAATCTCTAAAGAGATAATCAGCACAGCTGGGATTTCTTGAAGACACGTGCATGTCCACCCCACGAGATGGACAGCAGAAGGTCCCCGGGCATCTTCAGGGAGGAGAGGCAGGGCTGTGGAAGTGCCGCTGGCTGGAGAGCTGCCTACTGCAGGCAGAGTTTTGGGAAGCCCCTTCCTAGACTCACGCTGCAGGTGCTTCGACTTGCCACCAGCAACCAGATACGGACCCGGCACAAGGCTCAGGCAGAGGAGCGCTACTCACAAACAAAACTCCAAGGCACAACTCCGCTCACAAGACTTTGCAGGAGTCAGCATCCCAGGAAAACCCTTTAAGCACCGTCTTTTTAAGGTCAGTTGTACGTAATGGCCTCCTTTGGACGGATCTAGAGACTGCAGCACTGCTCGCTTACAGTGAGGACAGCCCCAGCTAGATGTCCCACCCGTTCCGTCCACGCTGACATGCGGTGCTTCAGAGATGAACAGGACCTCAGCCTTGCGCACGCAAAACCAGTGGTGCCAGCCGTCGTTACTGGCGGGGACAGGTCCTCCAGACTCATTAACAACAGGTTCTCAAATCGATATGGCTCTGAGGACTTGGAAGTCCTTTATGACAAGAGGCTCTCAAGCCCCCGGGTACCGTTTCTGTGGCTGTAGAGACCAGAAATCCCACGACAAGGACTCCTACAGGGCAGAGGGCTTCTGGATCCCTCAGATACTCCTCTGGGTGCCCTCGTGACTGCAAAGAGACACACAGGATTGAGCTACGGCTTGATGTCCTCCGTCCCCACCTCACACCCTCTACAAACAGGTGACGAGCTCACATGCTCCTCAGGTCAGCATCTCCCTGGCGATCTGAAAAGTAAATTTGCTGAGGGCTGCCTCGCCCTACAAACAGCAGATCACTGCCGTTAAACAGCAAGCTGCGATGAACTGTTATTATTGCTGACGCACAGCAATGGCCTGAGAGACGGGGGTACTGGGGGCAACCCATCCTTGCTCGGACCACCTTGCCCAGCTCTTCACAGGCTTCCCCGCATCCCATCTGCCATCCCACAAGGGACACAGCTCAGGGAGACGCGTGACAACGAGCTCTTCCTCTGGAGACCCTAAGTCCAGCCGGCATTCCTCCCCCGTGCCTGCTGCCACATCTCCACCAGCGAGGAAGATCAGCGGTTTAGCAAGCGCTAGACGGTGGGATCTCTCACCCACACGCATCGCTGCTGCAAGCACGAAGCGTGCGACGTGTCGGCCCCCGCTAGCTCCCCTCCGACTGCCCGCGAGGCTTCCAACGGCACTGGATGCAGGGAGCCACGGACGGTGCGAAGTGGCAGCGCTGAGGCAACCCTGCAGTCCAAACAAAACGCCCTCCTTATGTAAGAAACCACAGCCCCACGCCTTCTGCCAGGCAGCATAATGTACCTCTTTGTATGGGCGAGACAGCGCTGTGTATACACACCGTGCTAACGACCATCTGTCCCCCGTGCAGGATCATCACTGATAGGAACCAGATGCGAGAGCCAGCGGCTCTTGTGCCCTCCCCCCTTTCGCTATCGGTCCGCTCGGAAAGCCCTACGTGAGAACCGGGACCCCACGCCAAAGGCCTCGAGTGCTGCGACCGGCTGCTCCTGTGCCACACACGCTCGCCGGCTTCTTCACGAGGAAACACGCTCTGCCCAAGCCAGGAGGATGTGAAGGAGGTTCTGGGCACTGTCGGGGCTGGAATTATTCAGAACACCTTCCAGCACCGTCCAGTCCCTAGAACAGACTCCCAGTTGTGTGAGAGATGCCTTTGTGCCTGCCACATCTGGTGCAGATGTTCAGAGACAGCTATCTGAGCAGAATAAATAGCTCTGAATCCCCACATGAACCCAGCCACTCTCGACTCCATCTGCACGCAGCCCGGCACGAGCAGGGAGGCTGGGGCTCGGCACACGCAGCTAGGAAAAGCTGCCACCCCTCCAGAGGCTGAAGGGAAACCGAGCCCGAGTGCTCTCCATGCTCCCACGGATGAAAGGAGACACTCGGACAACAAGGCAGGGCTCACGCAGAAAGCAGGACGGACACGACAGCTCTCCAGGTCTTCAGCCCCAGAGCGACTGGCAGTCTCCTGCCAGGAGACGGTGCTCCTGCAAGCGGCAAAGCAGGAGCAATCGCCGGTGGGCTCTGCAGCCATCCCCGCAGGACCCGGGCCAGCGAGGGGCTATCCTGCTCCGCTTTCTGCGGAGCACGCTGCTGCCAGAGCTGAAGTGGCCTGGGTTTGTCTGCATCCCTTCTGCCTGAGACATCACTGTCTCCACCAAACCAGCCCGCCACATCCCCATCTCCCAAGCTGGGCCCCAAACCACTAGTTGAAGCAATACCCTGGTGGGGTGGGCCAGCCAAAAATCAGCTGCCCTAGATCAGGTCTCAGGAGATGCCCAGAAGCTCATTTATACCACCCCAGGGCCACAGTGTTTTGTGCAATCCTTGTTCAGCAAATCCCTATTAACCCAGAACCTGGCCTGGCAGCTCTCAGGGCAGAGCTCATGCTGTGGAGACCTCAATGGACTCCATTCTCCGCTCTCCTTCACCTGGGAAGACCTTGATGCTCGGTCTCCACCTGACTGAGCAGGTCGGCTGCTACTCAAGCCAGCCCAGCACGAGCGCGTAACTTGGACAGCACATACAAGAGGGTTGCTGCCCTCTTTACCACCCAAAGATCCTACGGTCAGGACAGGGAGGGACAGATACACAAGGTGCTAATCAAAGGTGTCTCCAGAGATCCAATTTCCGCAAGCTCAGCCTGGAGGATGGCTCACTACCCCTTCGCTGCTCTGCTCCAGCTGTCTCCCAAAGCACAACGGCTTTATCCTCCTCCCTGCTCTGACACGCGTGATTTTCTGCTGTGTGAACACTGCGGGGAGAAGCACGAGGAGGACACAGGCCACCCTTCCAACCTGGCCGGATCAGGTAAATGCTGGCATGTCTTAGAAAGCAGCGCTTGCAACCTCTGCAAGCCTCCAGAAACCCTAATCATGAGATACCCGCGGGCTCCTCTCCACCCTGGGAAAGAAACAACAGCCTGTTTCCACCTTGGGCTGGGCAGAGGTGAGGAAAAGGAGACCTTCAGTCTACCTGGTAGGAGCAGAAAGGGGCATAAGCTCTGGCTGGAATAAAGACCTTTTTCAGAGCACTGGACTTTTCCAGCTGCCTGGAAACAGGAAGCGCCCAGGCCGGAGAACAGAAACCCTCACACACCCCGCATAAAGGCACACTGAGCCGTTAACCCTAATTACCTGTGACTGACACACCAGCGAGGCCCTGACCTTCCAGGCATCGCCTCAGCCAAAGGAAAATAAACAGCTCCCTTCATACGAAACACAAGCCATTTTCAACGCCCCCCCGCTTACCGCGTTGCGTTTTCAGTCCAGAGTTACAAGTGTCTGAAATACAAGGGGAGAACGACGCAGCTGCCGCAGAGAGTGGGGCTGAGCCCAGCGCCTGCCCACCGCCCCCCCAAGAGCCAGCGCGCCCACCAGCACTGCTCAGCCAGCCCCAGCTCTCCCCGGCCCCTTCCCCACGTCCCACGGAGGAGGAGGATGCAGAGCACCCGCAGCAGGGAGAAGAACGGGCACAGCTACGTGGGGGTCCTGCCCACCTCTCCCCGGCAGTGGCCAATACCTCCGCGGTGGTGCGGCTGGAGTGCGCGTTCATGCCCTCCTGCTGGGTGGGAGCTGCCTGGAAATCCACGCTCGCTCTCTCAGGCATTTTCCTCTGGCTGATCCCTTCCGCAGCCCCAGGAGAGCGGAGGACTCTGCTGCTCCCCTGGGCACGGACGCCGAGAGGCTGCTTGCCGCAGAGATGAGATTCACTGTTTATTACCCCAGAGACCCACAGCAGACACAGATCAGACCCTGGCCCAGAGAAGGAATCCACAACAGTCAAGCCCCAGCCAGGAGGCTCAGACGAGGAAGGACAGGCTGTGCCAGGCAGGCGGGGGCACAGGGATCCCTGACGGGCCCCCCCAGGCCCTCTCTGCTCTGCTGACCACCATCATTTCCACCAACCCCTGCTGCAGCACAGCCCCCTCCCTCAAACACCCCCTCCTTCCAGCACACGGCAGTGCCCCAGTTTGCTCGCGTCCCCCCATCCGTCCTTCCAGGGCCATGCCTCCCTCCCCAAGGGCCACAGGCACTCCAGCGTGCTGGCCTTCTGAGGGGAACGAACGAACGCCTGGAGCAGAAGGCAGAGCTTACCCAGGGGGTAGAGCATCCAGGGCCAGCACCGCTGCCCGGGCCGGCGGGGCACTGGAGCCAGAGGCTGCCTCCTCTGCCTCGCCGGAGCCGGTCAAGGCAGGGAGGGCAGGAGCGACAGAGCCGTCAGCCACGCTCGCTGCCGCCGGGGTCGGTACGCTCGCTCCCGCTGCCGGCCTTTCCTCTTCGAGGTCTGCGGCACCCGCTGCGTCTCCGTTCACTGGAAAGGCAGAGGGCAGAGACATTAGCATCCAGAAAGGGTAACGGGGACCTGGCTGATCTACCGCAGCCCTGGAAACAGAGCATGTGGTGGGTGGCAGCCACTGCCACCCAAGCACGGGGCTCACCGTGCTCCCAGCCTGCAGGAAAGGCAGCACCTCCTTCACCCAACAGTCAGATCCCTCTGGGAGCCGCTGCCTTTGTCCCGAGACAAAAGCAGAGGGTACTTCGCATTTGTGCTCAGTATCTCTTCTGCCGCTTGCAAACATGCTGCATGCCTGATGGGACTTCAGGTAACGAGCAGGAACTCAGAAACTGCTGGTGCAGCATCCCCCCCAGGCAGAAGGAAGCCCAGGCTCAGCAAGTCAGCTGCACTGGTAAGAGCTAAACGTTGCTGGATTCCACTGGACTTTTGGAAAAGGGAAGGGGAAGAGACAGAGCAAAGGAAAATTACAAAGGAAACCGATGAGGAGGAAAAAGCAGACCAAAAAAGTGAAAGGGAATTTGTTTGACGAATATTTATTAGATAGCCAAAAAACCCTGAGACTTGGCAGTCCAGCAGAGGATAACTTTTGCTACAAGACATCCTAGCTTCAGCGGCAAAGCAAAAGCATTAAAAACAAACCAGCAACAAGTAACAAAGAAGTAAGGGATGCAGACAGAGCTCCACAAGTTAAGAGCTGAGAAACGCAGAAAACTGTAAGGGAAGTATAACAAGCCCAAGTATTTAGAAATATTGTAGGAAAAAAACTCACAACAGTATAAACCCCCACAGATGGGAGACTGAAGAATTAGAGACACTCTGTAGAAGAGGCAGACTGCTCAGGACACTTTTGCTTTGCAGCTGGAGGGTAGCAGAACAGCATCCTCTGGCACCAGAGGAATCCTGGTACACAGCATCAGCAACTAAAGGAGCCCCTCAGGCAGCATCTACAGGCGATGAAGATTCCCAGGTCAGCAGGCTCACAGCAACTTCCACCAGAGTCCTGCAAGACTCAGCTGAGGAGGTCTCTGACTGCTACTCATTTCTAGCAAGCCTTGGAAAGGGCGGTTTTAGAAGCTTCAACCACGCTGTGCCAATCTTCAAAGGGAACCTGCAGAATGACCCAGGTAACTGCACTGTGATCGGTTTGATCTCAGTCCCGGACAAAGCAGGGGAAAAGCCGATCCAAAGTTCACCTGATAAGGAAGGGCTCCAGGGGGAACACAGCTAGAGCTAAGCAATGTGGCTGTGGAGGAAACACGCCACGAAATAGCCTCCTTTTATTGTCGGATGAAATTACAGCTGTGAGTGACAAATGCAGTGGGGACGTTCTTGCAACAGTCTGCTCAAAAAACATGATAATGTCCCCAAAACGTACCAAACTGAGGAGGAAGAGGATGGTTTCTACAGTCATACCACAGAACACAAGACAGGTTGTCCAGCACTAATCTCAGCCACCCAAAACACTCATCTCCCCATCCTCTAGCATAAAATCATTGCCAACAGGACTTGCAGAAGACACGGACGTTGATGAGTGGTAAACAGCAACGAGGACAGCACAGTCATAAAGCCACTGGCGAGGATGGGGCCAGGCCAATAAAACGTGTTTTAAACAAACCAAAACCAAGGAGCCAAGTTGTACTCGGGAACAAAAACTCTGTCCACAGCCTGAGGGAGTGTCCCCCACACGGTGAGGACGC
>JANZLQ010000092.1:42768460-42783300 GCA_026212715.1 Elanus axillaris | reverse complement strand
GGCGGTGGGGGGGGGGGGGGGGGCCACAGGGGACACCGTGCAGCATTCGCTTCTGGTACAACGCTGCACCAAACGGGGCAGAGACAAGCCACGGTCCCGGAGAGGGGAGCACAGACCAGGAGCAACAGCCGAAAGGCAGCATTTCACATCAGCCTTCTGCTCCCCCATCTCCCTCCCAAAATGAGATTTTGGCAAAATTGAAATTGCATTGCTCCAGGTTTTTTCCAGTGAAGGGGCGGGGGGGCAGGAAATCTTCCTTTTGGGTTGAACAAAACATTTCCTTCTACCCAAAGCAAAGTACTCTGCTGCTTCTTCTTCCAGGTCTCTGACAAAAGCAAAAGAAAGGAACAGCGCTGCCCGCAAAGCAGTGCAGGGGGTGGGAGATGCTGCACTGCTCAGGTGGGTCCATGAGAGCCAGAGAAGGAAAACAGATAAACAGCTTGTGGCTTTGTAGTCAGGCACTCAGCAGGTCCCAGTCCCTGCTCCACAAAGTATTTATGGCTTTGTGGACAAACCCAAGAAAAGAAGAGATAAACCTTTCTAAAAAATATGCTCTGGTCTAAGAACGAGGCCCCTTTTGAGAGGTGGGTTTGTGCCTTCTCTGGCGCTCAGCATAACAGCTGCTCCTCACCACTTCAGTGGGCAAAAGAGCTCAGAACATTTTCACTGAAGACTGATGGGCAAATTCAGCTGAACGCTCCCAACCCCAAAAAAAGTCCACTCAGTTGTGGTAACCATCCTCCTCACTATGGCATCAGTGACGTTGCTGTCCCAGTATCCTTTTAAAAACCTGGAGCTGGATGCAGTATTTTTTTGTCAGAGAGGCATCGGAGAGGAGCCACAGAAATTATTCACAACAGGCAGAACAGGTCCTACCAGTGTGCTCTGCAGAGCGGCCCAGCTTATCAAAAGAAAAAATCAATAAAAATCAATCAGTTCACAGGGAGGAAGCTCCCAGGCACTACAAGATCCGTTATCTTAGCAGAAATTCATTTTCTCCCACAAGATGCAGCCCTGAGCTCTGCTCCCCAACCCTCCCACGAGCGGTGGTTCACCTGTGCCGTTGGCTGTGCCGTTGGCCATGCCGGTGTGCTGCGTGCTCTTGGCCTGCTGCCGGTGCCGGCTCCTGGTGCTGGGACTTTGTTCTCCACTCCCTGTGTTTTGCCTGGCCACTCCAGCTGCATGTCGGTGCGTCCTGCAAGGGAAAGAAACGCAGGAGGTGAGACACACCGCTGGCCTCACAAAGAAAACCCCACTCCTGCCTTTTTGCACCGGTCTCGTGCTGCTTCTCCCCCAGCACGGCCATCGGTCTCCCCCCAGAACAGCCGGGATGCAGCCACGTGCCTCTGCTCCTCTGGCAATGCCCTGAACTTCGTGCTGCTTACTCAGACCCGCCAGCCTGCCCACGGGTCCTGGCACCCGCCTGCCGATGGCAGAGTCCCACAGAGGAGTCACCTGGGTGACAATGACCTTGGTTTTGTTTGCAGGTGCTCACCCCAGCTGCCAAGGAACAGCCCCGGGGACTCACGGCCAGAAACCCGCTGGCAGCACCAAGCCTTCATGGCCACTGGCAGTTTGCTCCTTCCACCCCTGCAGTAAAGCTCACCGGAGACACGGCGGTGGGAACCCTCGCTGGTGCTGGCTACCAGCCTTGTACAAAAAGCCGGTGAGGAAGGTGCAAGCGTTCGCTGCTGCCGTAACAGCGGGGACAGCCGTGGCCTCTGGCTAAAGGAGGGAACAGCCGGGAAAGATGGGAGCTTAAATCATAGCACAGGTTATGACTGGCTCAGATGTGGCTGCTCCATCTCTTGGAGGGGGGGGGTCTTCTCTTTGTGCCACGCTGGAGCTCTTGGCCACCGGCTCTCCGTGGCCAGGGCAGCCCAACCTCCACGGGCAGAATGCCTGCAGCACCCCCCGAGCAAGCTGTCCCCCTCCAGCTGCCCTGGGCCCCTGAAGGCATTCAAGAAAAAGCTGGGTTTTCACACTGATTAAGAAGCCTGGTCGTTCTGCAAGCGGGGAGGAGGACAGGGCAGGGCGGGAGGGGGGACGCTGCTTTCCCACATCTGGGGGCCAGGGGAGCGGAGGCAGCACCGGCCACCTCCAACCCAGGATTGCAGCCAGGGGCAACGACCACAGAGGGCAAGGACCGCAGGGATTAGGAAGTTGGTTTGCCCCAGCCAAGTTCTCCCCTTAAAAGGGCAAAACCCGCAAATTGTCCCCACGTCTCAGGGCTGGAGCTGGGAGGGGACAGCAGCTTGGCAGCAACAGGACGCAGCATCAGTCATGCCACCCTCACCAGCTCCAGCAAACCCTCGGTTCCTCCCACTCGCTCTGGAGCCACTCTCCTTGGGGAGCGGCTCACGACAGTGGGCAGAGGAAAGGCTGGGATCAGGAGGAGACATGGGAAAGCCAGAGATGCCTGTTGAAACTAGATGAAATAAGACCCACGGGCAGGGCTGCCCATGAGCAGGAGCTGCCGAGGCCACTTGGACCAGCCACAGACCTTCCTGGGAGGGCAGACCCACACAGGGGCTCCTCAGAACTTGAACTCACCCCAGAAACAAACCCCAGCTATGGCCAGGACACTGCTACCTGCTGGGGATTTGCTTTGGCCACCAGCATCTGGGAACTCGGAGCAGCTGCTGCTGCAGAACGGGCTCTTCTTCCCCCGGTCAGGAGGTGAAGGTTGCCCCTTGCTGCCCATCCATGGGGCTCAGGGGGGCACATCAGTGCCATGTGCCCCTCAAAAGCTGCCTGGGACCCACCTCCCCACAACACAGCCCCCGGAGCCCCGGCCAGCGCGGAGCGGGCAGGTGGCATCACCGGCAGGAGCCAGTCCCACCAGGAATGGCCCCAGAGGCACGGGATGGATCTGGTCCCTGCCCTTCTCAGCACAGATGAGCTCAGAGCTGCCCAGAGAGTTTTTAGAAACCAAAACAGGATGTTTCCAGGCTGCCAGCCGGCCACACAGGGTTACCAGGCCTGAATTAGCCGGCCCGCCGCCCAGCCCAACCCTCCTACGAGTGCTCCCATCTGGGCATTGTCTTTTAATAGATGCGTGGAAACAAACCCAGCAAGGCCACGTGAGAGCGGCGGGGCTGGGAACGCGCTCCTAAAATAGGAGCGGGGAGAAAACAAGGCAGAACGCAGATGGGAACAGCCTCTCGTGGCCACGCCGGTGGGACGGAGCGGGGCGTGCGGAGGGCAGCCCATCTCCCAGGTGGCCGAGAAGACCCCGGCTGTCCCCCGTCCATTGGGGACCTCGGGCGGCTGCCCCCATCGCCCCTCCTGGGCCGGAGGGAGCAGACGGTGCCGAAGAAGAAAGTGGCATCAGACAGGGTGACATCAACCTTTCGGCTCCCCCCAGCTTCTGCCAAGGCAGAGCCCCCACGCCACAGTGCCTGACGTGGGCCCCAAGCATGAAACCCAGGAACGTCCGCCTCCTCCCGCCGCGGTGGCCGGAATGTCCTGGGATGAGATGCCAGCAGAGGTGGCAGCACCAGTCTCGGTCTCGCTCGGCACACCAGATCACAAACTGGGACCGAAGAGGAGGGAGGGCCGAGCATGCAGCCGGGAGCCAGTGCTGGCTGCAAGGGGGTCAAGGCACGGCCACCGGGAAACACAACCGGGAAAGCCCCGGCACCACATGGACAGCAGGGGCTCAGCTCCCAAAACACGGAGCTGGGCAATTCCCCCTGCCCCTGCGAAGCGGGGAGGAGGCAGCCACGTCCCCCCAGCACGCAGCCCCCACTCCTGCAGTGCCAGGAGCAGATGTGGCACCTGTGTACCGCCTCGGTGGAGCTGGGGCAGGAGGAACACCCCCTTGCCCGGTGGCAGTGGGAAGAGGTGCCCGTGCCAAGGCTGAAACTGGTGATTCCAGCTCTCCTGGCCTTTCGCTGCTGTTGTGTCACACCAGAAGCCACACGCCCGGGGACATCCCGCAGCCACAGGTGGGGCTTTGCAGAGCAAGGGGTCTCACGAAGGGAAATACCTCGTCCGAGTGACCCGGAGTGTCTCCCACCTGCCCGCAGGGATGCTCATGCCCGTCGCTAGCTGAGCGGTGACTTCTGGACGTCACACAAGCAGAGAAAGCGAAGCGCAGTGCACGGAAGAAATCGCTTGACTTGGCACGAGCTCGTGACAGCTGACAGCAATTTCTCACGGCTGTGCCTAGGTCGCAATGCCCAGCGTGGCTGCTCACCAGCCAGAGCCTCTCCATAGGGTCAGCAGCAAACCAGGCTACTTTATTCCCTGCTGTCAGAAGAGGCACCTTTGGCCACCACAAGACAAATGGGGATTGTGGCAACTCTCTCGGCACCCACGGCACCAGCTCTCAGGCGTGGACCTCTGGGCTGTTTTCTCTCCACACAGAGGGCTGTGGAATTTCACACCCCGTCACCAAGATTAGCAGCAAATCCCAAGATGACATTTGTTCAGGAGAAGAAAGAGAAGCCCTGACCAAGCAGTTTCCCTTGAGGGGACAGTGTAGAAATAGCTGAGGAGCAAAGAATGACCCTTTTCTTTCCATCCTGCCTGCGAGCGAGTTTGCCAGCATCCATCACCAAGCCCATGAAAATAAACACAGCTCTGCGTATAAACAGAGCAAACATCAAACAGCATTCCCATGTGCAAAGGACCCATGCTCCACTCCGGAGAAGGCAGCTGCCTCCACGGTGGGTAGGTACAGCAATGCTCTGCCCCATGTAGCAGTACTACATCAAACTGTGGAGTTACGTGCAGAACAACCCTAAATTCAAGTGAGTGTAGGATGAATTGAACACTAGCTAGGACTTTTCCCATACCAGAGCAGCCATGGGATTTTTAATGATTGCAAGCACACCTGGAAGGTCTGTGAAGGACCCCACAGAAGTACTGGCCAGACCTCACTACACTTCTCTGAGAAGCTTGCAGGTTGAGAGGACACCAAAAGGAGAAAGTACTTTCAGGCAATCGGAGAGCAGTCAGGAATCAGAAGTGAGCAGTCACCAGGCTGAGCCTCCCAACCCAAAACTTCCTTTGCAGGCTTTCTAGCACCTACCGATAGCTGCTAAGCGGCTGCAAAGTCCAGCTACCGTCAGGACACTGAGCAGTCTCTCACTCCTTAGAAGGCTTTAACACCTGACAGCAGAAACCAAGAGGAACAGCCACAGCAAAAGGGCACAAGCTGTGTTCAGCAACCTGCTCCCAATTTCCCATCCCTCTCCCTCCTCGGCTGGGAGACGAACACATGAAATGGATGGAGAGGGTCACTTTTTTAGAGCCCAAACCATTTCTCCCCTTTGCTCATCTCTTGTATGTGCCCAGCAGATGAAGAAGGAGCAGAGAAGCTCGAGGTGTGGGGCTGGTCGCTGAGAGTGCTCCTAAGCCTGGGGGAACGCAGAACCTCTTATCGGGCAGGCTGCAGGCACCCTCTCTACAGGCACACTTCTAACCAGAACATCTGTATAGGCTGCTGGGCCACTGCCATGCTCTGGAAATATAAATAGGTGTTAACTTCAACTCCATGTTGACAGTGTGACACGTCTCTCAATAACCACAGCTCCAAAAGGAGCAGCGCTGAGCCACTCCAGCCCAGCGAGAAGGCAAGGAAGGGCACTGTGCCAGGCACAGGATGGCCTGGTGCCCAAGCATCTCATTTCCTTTGGAAGCAGCTGTTATTTCCCTGCAGCTCTGCTTCTCCGGCTCCCCCTGGACCTTCAGAAGCGTCCCCCTGCGTCCATCGCCCAGAGGGGCATTGTGCTTCCCAGCCTGGCTGTGCCTGGCCAGGGCTGCGCTCAAGGCAAGAGCTGGGGTCCCTGTAATCCCCATTTGAAGGGACCCCTGCAGACCAGCCCTTTGCTGGGTTGCCTGGTCACAGCCTGCCCCACATCTCCCTGACAGACCATTCCTTCGGCTGCCAGTAGAGCAACTGGTGGAAACTGCCTGGGCCATCACAGGCCTGAAATTCCTTGAGAAACAATACTGTAGGAGAGGCTCAGACCAGCCGCCACCCTGGCTGCACGGTCGCCTCCCAGCTCTGCTGTCCTCCAGGAGGTCGGCCAGCCCACTCCTGCTCCACAGCTCCTATGGGCTGCTTTGCTGGGAGATCCGGAGCGGGGTCCACCGCACAAGGATGATCTAAGACGCTTCTCAGCTGCCTCACGGCTGCAGCAACCACCCAGTAATGGACTGACAGGTGCTGCCAGCACAGGACCCTTACCTTGGTCTGCTTCCAAAGCAGTTTGTACTGGGAGGCTGGTGTCTGCCCTCTGTGGCTGCAGCCATGCTGCTGGGGTCCCGTCCAGGCAGCTGGGACCCTGAATGGGTGAAGAAAAAGCGGATGAAGAAAATGACCGAGGCACCTACTAGTTCTACCCTCCTTCCTTCCCTCCCTCCTTCCAGAAAGGAGACCCAAAAGCACGACAGCCCCATACAGAACAGACCCCCCAGCACACAAGGACCCCCTGCCTTTACGCCGAGGTGCTCTTCTCTCCCACTGCTGTGCAATACCATAGCCCGTCCCCACGGCACCCCGCGGCTCCAAGCGCGGCACCAGGGAAGGTAAACGCAGCACTTTGCAGAACTGGCATCACCAGGAAAGCGGCTGCATTTAAGACTCCCAGATTTCACAGGCTTCGTCTCCCAGCGGGGAAGAGAAGGAGCCGAGGGAAAGCAATGCACCGGCTCCTGTCCGGCACAAGCTCTGCTCAGTCCCCTGGCAGCCCTGCTGGCTCAGACACCAGTCCACGTCTCCGCACACCCTCTGTCACAGGGAGCCTTTTTTGAGCGGTTCACCAAATACAGAAGCTGTTTCCCCAGCCCACACAGGACAGCAAGGGAAGGGGCCAAGCCGTGTGGGCGGCTGGTGGAGGGCCTAGAGAAGGGCTGCTCCTCTCTCGCCGGCGGGGAGGCAGGGTGTCAGCCTGTCGACGCTCCCGCTCCCGTCCCACCACACGCTCGCTCCCGCGGGAGCCCGTGCGCAAGCCCAGGGTCAGGGCAGGCAGGGGCCGGAGCCTTACCTGGGAGAGGAGGCGGCTGCTGGCACTCAGACGCTCGCTCAGAGGTCCCGGGGGCCGTGCTCTCAGCCCCACTCCTCTCCCCGCTGCTGCTCACCGCCTCGTGCTCAGAGCCGCCACATGCATGCGGAGACGGGCGGCACTCACCCTCTGTCACGGCACTGCCATTAGGCAGGCTTCCCAGATCAACAGCAGGCCCGTCCAGGAAAATCGTCAGCTCTCCGCCGGAGACAACGCTGCCTTTGTTCTCCGTCTGCAGGTCCAGGGTCAGCTGCCTGTTCTCCACTGTGGGAGACGAGGGGACACAGAGAAAGAAACCAAGCGGTCACCACTCAGGATGCCAGCTGTGATGGAGGATGGCTCCACCACCCTGGCTCTCCCATGGGATGGGACATCAGCCTCCTCGTCCCCTCCAGGCCTCCCTACACCCCCAAAGGACAACGTGCCCGCTCCCTCAGGGCCAGTTGTCTCGGCAAGCACCGCCGGCATTGGCTCCACACCTACACATACCCACCAGCATCACCAGAGGACACCTGGCCAGCCCCACCACCGGGTGCCAAGGCAGACCCTTCTTCACCAGCCACTGCTCGCAAAGTGGGGTCCCTCCACGGGGGTGGAACTGCCCGAGGCTGCAACACAGCCGAGACCACCATTGCCCACAGATCCAGAAGCTGGGGCTGCAGGGGGGATCACAGCAGGAAAGCTGAGGGATTCAGCTGGTTTGACACAGCACACAGGGCAAGAAGGGTCCTACATGAAAGTGACCCCCGGCAGGTGCTTGGGACACGAAGCGGGCTGATGGCCACGTGCCCAACAGTGCCTGAAGCTCTGGCCAGCTGCAGAGGAGCAAGCAGCATCTTTCAGAATCTGGGGTATCCTCATGCCCCCTAGAAACCCCAGGTAAGCAGCAAAGGAAAACCCCAGGCACATCCCTCCATCGACATCCCAGCGTATCAGCTCCACTGAATGCGACTGGCACAAAAGGCTGCTCCCAAACAGAAACACCCTGCTGCGGCTTCAGACCTCCTTTGCAGAAGCTTCTGGAGCAGGCAGCATGGGCTGGGAGGGTCCTGGAGATGGCCACCAGCTCCACTCCCCTCCCTCGTGAGCCAGTTTGGCTCCAGCAACGTAGCAAGACTTTGCCAGCCGTAGCTCCACGTGCAGCTGGGCACTGTGGCTTCGCCATGGGACAATGGCCCTGGGAACACGGCTCACCGTTCTCCCCTCTGGCACAGGGCAAGGGGCTACAGCGGTGGGACAGGGGAGCCGATGAGCTGCACGGTGCCACATCCACCATCAGCTGCTTCGAGAACTGGCGTCTGCCCCGTTTCACTGACACACGTCGGCAGCCACGGCTCTCTGCCTCCCGGCACCCCAGGACAGACACCCACCACCCTTCCAGCTCCTCCGAGGCCTCCTGACAGCTCTCTACCGCACACACGCAGCAGCAAGGGGTGTCCCCGGTGCTGCTGGGAAGCCACCGGTGCCCAGCACGGCTGGAGCAACGCACAGTGAGAAGAGGCTGCCTGCACACCTCCCACAGCCCCCTCCCGCTAGGCACGCTAAACCACCGACGGCAGAGCCGCATCCCCACGCGCGATGGGAAAACAAGGTGACCCTCAGCGCCCACGGGCGGGCAGGGCTCTTGCACCACCGCAGCGATGCCTGCTGGAGCCAGCAGGACCGAAACACCCAGCTCCGCCACAGAAGGCCAGAAAAATTTGGCTGCACCAGCCTGGGACACCAGCCCAGACACTTCCTGACTCATTTGCTCAAATAATATTTTTATTATACACAGATTGCTCATGACACAATGGCACCATTTTTTAGCAACCTGCTTTGTCCCAGTCCACCGTGGGGATGGGGTGTGGTACCTGCCAGGAGGAGCCGGAGGATGGGAACACACTCCCCGCAGACCCCTCGTCCCATCTCTAGCTCCGGGGCGAGACACACTGGCAGGGCCCCAGGGCGTGCAACTGCCACCCAAACAGCACCCACGGCTGCCAGCCCAGCCCTTGCCCAACACCAGGGATGAAGGCGCGGAGCCCAAGGTGCCGCTGTGCTCTGGTCCGGCCATTGCCAGGACCAGAAGCCGCCTCGCACCAGCCCGGAGAGCAGTGCTCAACAGGGACCCCGAAGCCCAGCGCCACAGGGTCTGCAGAGAAGACAGGGCTGTGGGACAGGCTGCAAACGTGGATTATCGTGAAAGAACCTCAGGTTTTTAGTGCCGAGGAGGCAGGTGACCCCTCAGTGCCCAGGGTCCGGGCATTGCAGGAGCACACGTTCATGGGAGCACAGCATGGAGGCTGGAGCCAAACTCTGTCACTCGTTCCTCGCCCATCATCCGACAAGGGATTCTGCTAAGCACGGTCTTACCCATCTGCCTAAAGGAGTTACTCTCAGTTTGCTTCCAAGGGGAACTGGTCTCACAGACAGTTTGAAGAGCCTGAGATAGAAGATGCTACTCAGGGCGGCCAAAAACCAGAACAAATCCACACCTTGTTTCTCCCCGGCTGCTCCAAGCCATAGGAATCTGCATTTTCTCCGAGCCGTGTGGAAGCTGTGCCCCCACGCTCCGGGGGTCCCCTCCATCCCCCTCTGCGAGCGCCCAGCAGCCGAGCGCACCGCTCTCCCCTCCGGAGCCGCACAAGCCCTCATTGTGCCGGCGCCCAGCCGAGGGGGCGGCAGCGCAGGAGCAAAGACAAGGTGTCTCCGAGTGGAGGATGTGAACATGAACCTCCCAGCCGGCTTCCTTCTCCCCCTCTCCACCCCCTTCAGCTTTTTTAAAGAAAATAAACACTAGCAGAACCTTCCATTCACTGTCCCGGTCCAGCATGCGGGACGCACAAAGGGACATTGCTGTTGCACCAACAGAGGGTCCCCTGAACGGCGGAGCACAAAGGCTGCCTGTGTCCCGCCGGCAGCCAGAATGTCAGAGGGATTATTATTATTTTGGGAGGGGGTCGGGGGGTGATTTGGTCCTGAATAAGGTCTCAGTTCAGCTACTTCCAGTGCCCCGCACGCAGCATCAGAGCTCCCATTTAGCGGAGGTGAGCTGGAATTCCCACCCAGCCCATTAAGCGGATTTACGGTTCCACGAAATGAGGCTGGTAGCAGCCAGTGCGATAACGGCCCCGGGCTGAGCCCAAGCCCAAGCCTGAGCCCTCTGGGACCTCCAGGAACCACACACGTCTGACGCCCGTGGGCACAAGCACCGGAGAGCTGCCACAAAGGAGGGGGCAGCCCCTCTGCCTCTTCCCTGGGCGAGGTGGCTCCATCTTCGCGCACGCAGCCAGGAAGATTTCCAGACAGACAGCCGGACGGTGCTTCCCACCCTTTCAGCTCCCCAGGCTCTCTTCACACAGTTCTACTGGATGCGAAGGCCAGTTACCACTCAAACGGCTCCAGGTAATCAAAGCTGTATCCACCGTCGCCCCTCGAGAGCAGCCCCCCACAGAGCAGCCGGGACTGCTGCTTATGCAAACAGAAGATAAGCAGATCCTCTGGGCTACCCCGAAAACCACAGGCTCCAGCCAGCAAATCTGCAGAAGAATCAAATCCCAGAGCCAGAACTCTCCCCTGAAAGCACTAGAGAGAAAAGGCAGGGCAGCAAATATTCTCAGCGGGCCGGCTTCCCCGGAGTCTCAGGGCTCCTGAGCTACCCCAGAGCTCCGGGCTGTCAGGCTGGCAGCACCACTCCTGGCACCCACCTCCCTGGTGCTTGGCAAGTTAAGACTGGCTTAACCTTTGTGCATACCTGCCGCCGAAGGAATTACTCCATGTGTGGCTACAGCCCCTCCGGGAAGAAGCAGGGGGAAAGTGAGACCTTCCATAGCCATCCCTAAACCAAGGAGGAACCCAGAGTTTAGGGGCAGGGACAACCTTTTCTGTCGCAGGTAAAACGTAAAAGTCTCCCCAGGCAGTGGGAAGCTTTGCCCCTGCTGCTGATCCAGTCTCAGCCACAAGCAGCTTAAAGGCAACTGTGTCCCACTCCATTTACCTGCCAGGTATAACCAGGAGGACCTCAGACTTCTGCTGCTCTCCTCTGAACAATCACAGCCCTGGGAGGGAAGACAAGATGGTAGAAAAAGCCAAAAATGCCCGCTATCTCTGACCAGGGGCAGCTGGCTGGCTGCAAAATAGCCCGGCCAGGGCATGGCAGGACCGGAGCCAGCAGACAGACCCTGCCTACTCGCTGGCTTGGGCACAGACAGCAGCCTCCCCTCCAAGGAGAGCCTGGAGGTGGCCAGGGCACGGGCAGAGCGCTGGTGCTCCCAGGCCCATCAGCTCTGCAGGACGCTCAGGACGTGACACGCGAAAGGTGATGCAGGGTAGGCACGGTCCGACCCCCGCTGTGCCTTACTGGCTTGGACAACCAGTTTTACAGGACTGTTGCCCAGCTGCTCCAGGGCCAGCTCACCGAGCAGTCACGGCAGCCACTCTGCACATTTGCCTTCAGGACTCCTCGCTAAGAGCCTTGGCTGCTGGGCCGTGCAGCAGAGCTCCTTTGACATCACGTTCGTGATGGCGGGGCAGCTGCAGCTTTCCAGAGGTTTGGGGGTTTGCTGCTGGCTTCCTGCAGGGTCCCGTGAGGCTGCAGCTCCAGCAGCTCTCCCTGGGGCACAGCAGCAGGGAAAGAAAAGGCTCTGCAGGATCTGTAAAACCCTGGCATGTGGTGCCACTCAAGAAACAGGAGCCTGTTGATGTAACTTGCAACCCGAGCAGCGAGCAATAAAAGCAAGTGTTTTCAGTTGTGAGCTGCAGCCAGGCTCACTCCAGCGCCTGCACAGATATCCATTGCTCAGCACACAGGGGGACCAGCAAAAACCAGCAAGGCCCAGTATCGGCTTCCGCACAGACCGTGGCGCGAGGCTGGCTGGGGACGTTCCTCAGGCCTCGTGGGAGGAACAGCCGAGGAGCTCCCGGAGCCTGGGAACAAAGAGGTGCCTCTGTGGCAGGCAGCAGCTTGGGGGCCGGGGCAGGGGGCTGTGCCATTGCAAATTAGCTGTTTTACAGGAGCCCCGGGAGCAGCTCAGCTCTGTGGAAGGCTCCAGCTCATTTTCTGTGATTGAGCCTGTTCTTACCCACCTCTCCATCTCCCTGGCCAATCCCCTCCGAAAGCAGGAGGGCACTGCCTGCCAGAAGAGAGGCCCTGGAGGCGCCTGCCGAGGCGGTGGGAAGCGCTGCGAGCTCAAAAGCAAGGCCGGACCCGCCTGGAGCAGGAGCTCCTGTCCGACAGCTGGGGCTGTTAGCTCCAGCAGGCTTTCCCAATCTTCCTGGGAGCTCAGGCCTGACCAGGCTCGTCACTGAGCACTTTTTCCAGGCTCCAGGCCTCAGAGCGGAGACTTGTCCACCTGCAGTGAGGCATGCTTGGCAGAAGGGCCAACAGAAAGAACAGGGGGGGAGCTCCAGCATCTTCCTGGCAGGCAAGAGCCCTGCACGCACTGCCATGGACGTCACTGGGGGCGAGAATACCACCCCTGCCCAAAAACACCCACCTGCCCAAAAGCAGAGCAACCCGAACAATCCTTCCACACCAGGTAGAACAACTACAGGAACACAAACCAAAGGCCACAGCTACACTCACCTATCAGTAACTTACAGAAAACCTCACCAAAACCGTAACAAACCCAACTAAGCTAGAAAGCAGGTCTGCTGCCAGGCAGGAGCAGCCTCGGGGAAGGCACGCTCCTGCTGAGCGCTTCCCGGGAAGGGGAGAGGACAGCCAGGCCCCTCTCAGCAGCAGAGAACACATGTTTCACTGCCTTCCCCCAAACAGAGGGTCACGGGCTGCATTAGGGCATTACCAGCCCGACTCAGGACAGCTTGAAGCCCCAAATCCCCTTTGCACGCCCTTGCACGACCTGGCCACTTCCCCAGGCAGAGGGAACAGGCTCCCCTCCTCTCCACAGACGAGCAGCCCTCTTGGGGAAGGGGTGTCCCAGGCACCCAGGGACGCAGGCTCCCACGGGACCTCTGGGGGACTGGCAGCAGCCTCTGGCCCAGTCAGAGCTGCAGCAAAGCCCAAAGGCCAAGCGGCGAGTCTGCAGAGAAGAGGAGGGAGCAGACGCCGGGCTAGCCAAGACAGGCAGAAAAGAGCACGTGGCTCGCCCAGGCAGCAGCGCTGGCTGCCCCCAGCCCATGGCAGCACCTTCCCAGCAGGGCAGGGCAGGCTCTGCAGCTTTAAGAGTCCTCCCTCCCAGCCCACGGTGTCAAGGAAAAATCTGACACGTTTTTTCTGGTGGATGTTAACGGACAAGCTAGAACAGCCAGTTGCCTTTTCCATTCATTTTCCACACAGCCCCCTGGGACGCCTGCTAATGAAAGAGCCGATTGTGCCCCTGCAGAGGAGCAGGCAGGTAGGGAGGGAGCAGCAGTGGCTCTGGGAGCCCGACACAGCATTTGCACACCTCGGGAAGAAAAAAACCTGCAGGGGAGTGTACCCTCGGGTACAGACCCCCACTGCAGGCTGTCTGACAGCGACAGCCCAAGCAACAGGCAGCCCAGTCCTGCAGCTACCCGGGGTAGACATTCAGGTCTTCACGGGCTTTGCGAGATGACGGCGGCAGCAGCGCAGCTCCCTGCGTGGCCTTCGCTGCCCCAGCAAAACAAGGTGCCACCCAGGGGCATGGCAGCCGGCCCGCCGCAGGGAGCAGAGCGGGGACACGGTCGCGGTTTGGTGGCCTGAGGTTGGCAGCACCAGGGGAAGGAGCTCACCCCAGCCCCTGGCATGGGGGAGAGTCTGAACCAGCCCCGTATCCCCCCCAGGGCATGGGAGGCCCCTCTCCCCGCTCAATACCAAGCCTGTGTCTCGCAAGCAGCAGAGCTTTGCTTGGAAAAGACAGAGCGAGCCTTTTCCAGCCCTGCGCAGCCGCTCGCGCGGCCCAAGCCCTGAATGGCCGCCTTTATGCGGTAGCTGCTGTCACGAGCCACACTCTGGCGACCACAAATGGCAGCAAATAGCTGAGGGGTTTGTGTTTCCGTGCAGGCTGCAGCACCCTGGCTAACGGAGGTATGGCTTCCGTCACACCCTGGCCCCCCGGCCCTGACAGGCGGCCCAGGGCTCACAATGGCGCCTTGTTCCCTCCCGGGATGGGAGACTGCACGGGAGCGGCTGCGGCCACTGCCTCTCCTCCCCGCCACACACCTACAGGCAGGCGAGGTGGCAGGACCCTGCAGGACCCCCAGCCGTGGCGGAGGCCGAGGGACCCCAGCGGGGTCCAGCTCCTACGTACGTTTCCCGCCGCTCTTCAGCAGGTTTCCGAGGCTGACGGAGGCGGTGCCCAGCAGCTCGTTCCTCAGGGTATGGCAGCTCCACACCTTCAGGTCCAAGTGGCTCTGAGCCGTGACATTCCTGCAGAGACCGGAGAAGCAGGCCATCACCGTGGGAGCCGGCAGTGCCAGGCCTGCCAAAGCCAGGGAGCAGAGGGAGGCAGGGAAGGCTGTGGGGCAACGGGAGACCCTCCTCCCAGCCTGGCTGTCCCTGGCAGCATCCTTGTCTGGGGGGGGGGAAAAGATCTCCGAGATCCGCGCGGCCCCAGCCGATGGCACGGCGGGCTGCCCCAGGGAGCGCGGGGCCAGCCCTAGCACCAGCCCCACACCAAGGGGTCAGGGAGACTTACAGGATGAGGATCTCGTTCCACAGCAGCTCAGAGCTCCCAATCTGCTTCCCCGTCTTCTTGGTCTCGCTGGGCAGCCCGTCGCCCGCCACCTCCACATAGCAGTTCATACGCGACGAGCGGCTGTGCACCTTGGGCTTCACAGACACAACTGGGCAGGGGGGACAGGCATCGGGTCAGGCAGGCGCAGGGGAGACCCTGTCCCCTGCCCCTCCACCCCCCCGCC
>JANZLQ010000092.1:42688905-42768360 GCA_026212715.1 Elanus axillaris | reverse complement strand
ATGGAAACCCCCCCCTACCCCCCCATCCCTGCCAGCTTGAGGTGCCATGACTCACTGCAGAGTCCAACTGCTTTTGGGAGAGGGAGAGCAGGAGGCGATTCTCCTGACGGCAGCAATGGCCGGATCCAGGTGCTCCTGTCCCCAATCCCTGATCACTGCCTGTCCCCAGCTTCACCCATACCTTGGCCCCACACCTGAAGACCGCAGGAGCGTCACGGTCCCCACAGACACCACCCTACCCCAGGGCTTGGGGGGAAGGGGGGGGCGAAGGGGCTCTGTGGGAGCTGCTGGGAAGAGGCACCCCCCAGGCTAGCGGTGCCCAGGGCAGGGGCTGCGGGACAGAGACAGGGACGTGGCTCCAGGCATCGGGAGCCATCTCGCGGCCACGGGAGCACCAATGCAGCCCTGGCAGGGCCACAGAGCCACGTCCCGATGGCAGCCGGGGAGAGAAGGCGGCGGAGCCCAGCCGATGGCTGCTCCGCTTCCCTGGGTGCCCAGGCAGGGCAGTGCTGGCCATCCCCAGTCCTTGCTCCCGCCAAGAAGGTCTCCCAGCCCGGGGTGCAGGCAGAGCACACGCTGGGACCAGACGCACCCGAAATCCACGTTCCCTGCAGTGGCAGGACTCCTGGCCCTACCTCTGGTGAGACAGCGGGACCCACCTTTCACAGAGAGCTGGGACTTCTCGCAGGGCGGCCCGGTCCTGGCCCTGCTGGAGCTCGCAGCGGCCATGGCATCACCCCTGGCTGGAAGCAGAGAGAAGAGGAGACACCTCAGCACCGCTCCCACCATGCAGAGGGAGCCAGGGCTGCACTGGGGTCCCAGGTCAGCCCCTCTGGGCCCAAACGCAGCCCGGCCACTATTGCAAGTGACCCACGCGGCAGGGAGACTCGGCACCTCTGGACACCCCATTTGGGTGGCTGCAGCTCACCCTGACCCAAAGGTCGCTGCCGATCACAGTCAGCACGAGGACAGAGCGGCCTCCAAAGCCTTCAGCAGATTCGCTGTCTCGCGCCCTGCTCTGTGCTGCTGAGCAGCGGCATCGGCTCAGGAGCAGACTGCGTGGCCACTGCACAAGGGATCCCGCAGAAAGGGCAAGGCAGTGACACCAGCAGAATAAAGGAAGGTCTGGCCACAGTATGGGGAAGCAGCTGCATCCCTCACAGACAGCCCAGGCCTCTTCCTGGCAGCAAAATCCCACAGAAAAATCGGTCCTATCTACTCTAACACACTGTGGAGGGGACAGGGACCACAGCTGCTCTGAACACAGAGAAGGATCACACTGCAGAGCAGGCTACAAGCCCAGACCTCCACCTCCCCGAGCGCACACAACTTCCTCGCTCTCCGGCGCCACGTCACTGTCACCGCAGGCACAGCGCTTCCCCTGCCCCTTCTGCCGCAGCTTTCCTCTGGAGTGACCCACTGGGGACAGGGAGCAGGCAGGAAGGACACAAGCTGTAACTCCCGGGGACGCTGGCAGAACTCGTGGCTGGGCACCTCTGCCGAAACAACTGACCACAAAGTAGGAAGATGAGGTCACGTATCACGCAGAAGCACGAGGTGCTCGGTCTGGGACCCAAGTCAGCTATCAACTCATAGCGTCCTTCTAAGCCTGCGGGCAGCAGTCCTCCTCTCTGCACTTCCCAGGCAGAGGAGCTGGAGAGGATGCGCCCAGTGCGGGTGCCTGCAGTAAATGTCAAGGTCACGGACCGGAGGGTCCCTGCCTGCACAAGCCCCCGACACAGCAAGGCAGACAGAGGCATCTGCTGCCCACCCCTGGGCGGGAGCAAAGAGGAGCCTCAATCCTGTTGCTCGGAGCAGCAGCAAGGGCTTAGACAGGGTCAAACCTGATCCCCCTCCCAAGCCACCAAAACCAAGAGCCCCCCCTCCTACCCGGCCCTGGACCAGAGCGCCTGCCAACCTCTCCCTTCCCTGATCAAGGCGACAGGGGTACGAAAAGGTGAAAAGAGCACCTCTAGCCTCTGTCACCTCCCTGTTCATGCAGGAGTCTCTCTCTCTTCCCCACCCTCTCCCCACACCTTCGTTACACCTTAGCAAGCACTGTCCCAAAGCCACGTTCCTTTTTAATCCCCTCATGTGAACTAGGGTCTCCACTCTCCATCTCCTTCTCCATGCCGGTCCCGAGCGACCTCACCCCCGCCAGCATGGCAAACCCACCTGACACCCCGTGCTCAGCCAAGACCTGGCCGGTGCCCTGTACAATCCCCACCTCTGCGTAGAAAACCTCGTCTGGTACCAGACTTGCTGCTGTCTCAGCTCTGTCAGGCGGTGGCTGGGGGCTCGCTGACACATGCTGATCTCCTCCCCCTCACAAGTGGGGGAGAGCTGACTGATGGAGATATTTCACGAGACTAATTGCACTTCCTATACTACGGTTACTCCTACTCCAATTATCCTGGCCCACAGATCACACTGGCCTTCCCTTAGGATATTGTTATTCCTTGTGTTTGTTATGACTCCCCAGCTCCGCATCACCACATATTTCATTAGTGCCATTAAGCCGGCCCACAGAAAACAGCCAGGTGCACATGCCCCTCCTAACAGCACCTCCTGCGCCAGCCTGTGACCAGCCCCTGGGCTAGACTGACCAGCACACTCATCCTCCGGGGCCTTTCTTAGGCTAACATTAGCGACCTGCACCTCAAAGTTATTGTGGTACGACCCACAGCTCGTTCCACCGCAGCAGGGACTCTGGATCCCCGGTCCTCCCTCACAGTCACTGGCACTGCTTTTGCTCTTCTCCAGCCGTCCCCCACGGTGATGCCAGCCCCACTGGCCTCGCCGCCCTCTGCCAGCTCCACCAGAGAACGCCATTTAGGGGTCGTTCATCACCAAGCGCTACCTGTTACAGAGGTGTTTCCGCTTCCCAGACCTCACTCCGCACACGTGTCCCCTCGCAGCCCTGCCGCTCTCCCCCGTTCCCGCCGTACCCCAGCACCAGGGCGCAGACCAGAGCTGCCGTGACCTGCCCGCCCTGCGCTTGCAGGCTCGCCTGAGCGTCCCACAACAGAAGAGGATCCCGGGCCAGACCGGCCGTCGGTCTCCTCACCGCACCCTCCCACGTAAGGCGATGGCAGCGACCCGTCTGTCTGGGCTGCATCTACCCTTTCTCCTTTTAAATCTTGACTCTTTTTCCCCCACTTTCTCTTTTCCTGATTCTACACCATTTCACTATCGCTTACTTTAACGTCCACGGCCACATCAAATACCTCTCAGTTATCAGAAAACCCCTCCGTGTTCAGTGCCAAACCCCAGGCGCGGCTTTCCTCTCCGGTCGGCCTTTCTCCGCTCCCGCACGCTCCATCTGCCACTCGCACCCTTTGCCCCGTTGGCCTGTGACCGGGGCGGGCCCGGGGCGCTCCCCCACCGACACCCACACGCGCAGAGCTCCCTCTTTCGAAGCGCAAGGCCCGCACTCCCCTCCCCCGCTTCCCCGCGGCTTCCCGTTACCGACGACCCGGCCTCACCTCCCGGGGAAGCGGGCAGCCCAGCCACCTCCCTGCTAACGCAAGGCGGCGGAGCCGGGGCAGCAGTCCCGGGAGCCGGGCAACCCCCACCCACCGCTGCCACCGGGACCGCGCCGGGTCTTGCCCCGCAGCCGGTGCCGGTTCGCCCCGCACGGAACCGGGCCGGGCAGCGACAGCCGCCGGGGAGGGCGGGAGGGGACAGAGCGGCACCGCCACGGCTGGGCTCCGCGGGCCGCGACCGTCTCCCCGGGGACGCCACGAAGGAGAGACGGCGACCGGGACAGCCCTCCCCACGGGCCCCGCCGCCGCCGCCCCGGGCCGGGCCTCATCTCGCCGGGCCGGTACCGCCCCGGGGCGGACAGAGCCCGCGGCCGAGCAGCTCCCCGGGCGCCCTGCCCGCCGGACGGGAGCGCCTGGCGGGGCCGAGCCGTACCGGGAACCCCCGGCCTTCCCCCGTCCCGTTCCGTCCCGTCCCGTCCCGAAGCCCGAGTTACCGGCGACCGCTCCGCTCCCGCTTCCGGCTCCAGCACCCACCGTCATGTGACCCACCCCGCAACCCGTCACCTGACCGCGCCGCCCGGAAGCGGTCACGCGGGACCGCAGTAGCTGCCGCTCCCAGCGTGCCCCGCGCGGACTACATCTCCCAGCAGGCAGCGCGGCGGGGCCGTGGGGCGCGCGGCCATGGCGCGCGTGGCGCACGTCGTGGCCGACACCGGCGCCTTCCTCAGCGCCGCCCCGCTGCAGGTACCGGCGGGAGCGGGGAGACCGGGCAGCGGGGGGGGGCGGGGGGAGCGGGGACCCGCTCTGACGGCGCTGCCCGCAGGACATCGCGGAGAACCTGTACACCGTGCCCGAGGTGCTGGCCGAGATCCGCGACAGGCCGACGCGCCGCCGCCTGGCCGCGCTGCCCTGCGAGCTGCGCCTCCGCCGCCCGCGGCCCGACGTCCTGCGGCTCGGTGAGTACCGGAGCGGCCCAGCCGGTCCCCGCGGCCCGGGCCCCTGCGCCTCCGGGGAGACCCGGTTCCCTGCGGCCTGGCCCGGCCCGACGGCGCCGTTCCCCTTCCCTATCCCCCTCCGCTTCCCTCCGCCCCGCAGTGACCGACTTCTCCAAGAAGACCGGGGACTACCCCAGCCTCTCGGCCGCCGACCTGCAGGTGCTCGCCCTCACCTGCCAGCTGCAGGCCGAGACCGACGGCCCCGGCGGCCTCCGCTGGGAGCCGCAGGATAAGGTAGGGCCCAGCGCCCCGGGATGAGGGCCCAGCGCCCGGGGATGAGGGCCCCATCCCCAGAGCGCTCCACCGACCCCCCGTGCTGTCGTGCCCCCCGCTCCAGGTGCGGCTCAGCTCCACGCCGCGGCACCCCGAAGCTCCCTTGCACCTCGCCGGCTTCCACCTGCCCACCAAGGTAAGGGACAGGGACACAGCGCTCCAAGGCGCGGTGCTGGGACGGGGATGGAGCCCTGCAGAGCCCATGGGCAGGGCAGATGAGGGACCCCCATCCTGTGTCCCCCCACAGCACAAGCGTCCAGGGAGAGGCCAGCCTCAGCCCAGTCCAGAGAAGAGCGCAGTCCCATCTGAGAGTGATGAGTTCAGTTCTTTCCTCTACTGGCGAGCGCCCCTGCCCAGCATCGAGGAGGAGCTGCAGGAGCTGCTGGTGAGACCCAGAGCCTCTTGTCCTCGCTCCCCTGGTTGCTGACCAGAGCGTGTCGTGTCCCGTAGCTGACTGTCTCTTCCACCCCAGAAAGCTCAAGCCATCTCCATTAGCCCAGAGACCACTGAGGACCAGCAGAGCTTTGAGGATGGGGCCAGTGCTGAGGAAGAGGAGGATGAGGAGGAGAGCGATGATGAGGGATGGATAACACCCAGCAACCTCAAGCAGGTCCAGCAGGACACAGGGCACTGTGACGCTGCTCCCGTCGGTGTCCAGGTCGGCTGTGTCACCACTGACTTTGCCATGCAGGTGGGTGCTGGCTGCTGCCCTGCACGGGACCCTCTAGCCTGGTGTGGGGGGCTGAGGGCAGATTCTCAAATTACCCAAACCTCTAGGCTGGTTAAACCAGCACACCAAGACAGAGGAGCGCACTGCCAAGTCCCTGGGGCAGTATGAGAGCAGCTTTACGACAGCTCCTTTTACCTTAAAACCAGCTAGTTATTTCCAGTGCAGAGACCGCTGCAAAGCCTGTTGGCATCGCTTCCGTCAGCCTCTGTCGCTGCCTGCACTGGCAAACCCTGGTTAAAGCTCCTGGCAGCCCCAGCTCACGGCATCCTGGTTTCTCTCTCCTCGCTGCAGAATGTGCTGCTGCAGATGGGCCTCCACGTGCTGGCGGTGAATGGCATGCTGATCCGCCAGGCCAGGAGCTACATCCTCCGCTGCCACGGCTGCTTCAAGTGAGTTGTGTGCACACTGAGCGGTGCTGCCCTCAGCACAGGGGTGCGGTGCTTGCTGGATGATCCTGCTCGTGGGCTAAGCCTGTATTCCGTGGCCCAGGAAGCAATAAAACCCTCTCTGTACCTGTCTTGCAGGACCACTTCGGACATGACAAAGGTTTTCTGTCCCCACTGTGGTAACAAGACCCTGAAGAAGGTCGCAGTGAGTGTCAGCGATGACGGGAGCCTCCACATGCATTTCTCCCGCAACCCCAAGGTGCTGAACCCACGAGGGCTCAGGGTGAGTAGCTGTGCGTCATGTGCCGGGCAGCTGCTGCTGGGACAAGGGCCAGGCCTGTGGTCAGTTCTTCATTTGCTCAGTTCTCTAGAGGCGTGCAGTCATCTCAAAGTCTCTTTGAGCAAGAGTTGCCCCTGAAACAAGTTTAATGACTGCTTTTCTCTTGGCAGTACCCGCTGCCAGCCCCAAAAGGAGGGAAGCACGCCAACAACCCTCACCTGGTGGAAGACCAGCCTTTCCCGCAGCAGCGGCTGTCCCGCAAGGCCAGGCAGAAGACCAATGTCTTTGACCCTGACTACGTCGCCGGGGTTTCACCCTTTGCGGAAAACGACATTTACAGCCGCGCAGCCAATCTGCAAATCCGGGACGCAGCCTTGGGTGCTGGCAGGAGGCGCCTGAACCCCAATGCCGTGACAAAGAAGTTTGTGAGGAGGAGGTGAAGGGCAGAATGGGGTCACCAGCTGCAAGGGAAGGACCATCTGCCTGGGCATTGCATGTTGCTGCCCAATGCCTGATGGCTCCATAAGGGTGAGGCTTCTCCCAGCACCCTTCTGAAGGCAGCCACCCTGGGCAGGGGCCAGGCCTTCCCTTTCATGCTCCTCCAGTGCCTGAAGAGCAGCCATGACTGGGGGTGACAGTCATCAAGTTTGGGGAGGCTCTGACCTGGGATGGCCTGCCAGAACCAGGGGGAGCTGGCTGAGGTAGGGGCTTCCCTGCTAGCCCCCAGCACAACCCAGGCAATGGCTGCACTGCTAATAAAACACAAAACCCCATGGCCCCGTGGCTTGGTCTTGTTCCTGTGGCTGCCTGTGCCAGGCTCGTGGGCCGGGGAGTGCTTTTCTCTGAGCCTCGAGAAGAAGAGGAGGTTGGGGAGGGAGGGTTTTCTCAGAGTGTTTTCTTTTATCCCGTGGCACTAATGAGGTAGGTAGATGAGTGCCTGCAGCAGGGCTGGCAGCTCCAGAAGAGCAAAAGCCAGCGGCGGGGGGTTGCGTTTGCCTGCTGCAGCATGGCCATGTCTGACCCTGATGGCGGGCGATGCCCAGGGCAGTGGGCGCAGGGCTGATGGGGAAGGTGCTGGGCCAGCAGGAGGGGCAGCGGTGCGAGCTAGCGCTGGGGCAGCACCAGGGAAACAGCTTTCAGATAAATCTACTTACATCTTTCACAATAAAGCATTCTGCCCAGCTGTTGGGGTAAGTGCAGTTTCTTGCCCCTTTTTTTTGTAGTTTTTCAAAATTACAAAATTGCTGATCCTGGCTGGTGGTCCCATGGTCCTGCCAGAGGTCACATCCCCGCAGGACGTCCGTCAGCAGGAAGGGACACGAACACCTGAGGCGCAGCAACCCCAGGTCACTTTTAGCATGTTAGCGTAAATACACCAAAGGTGCAGATAAAGAGGGACTGTGCTAACATGCACAGAAATTCTGCTAGCAAGGCAGAGCTCCCGTCATCTTGCCTTAGGACTTCTGGCGTCACCTCCCACAGACACAACAGCCCCCAGACCAACCCCGGGGGAGACTTCTGCTTCTTCCCCAGGTCCCTCAGAGAGAGAATCCTGCTCCGGGGCTGACAATGAAAACAATTTCCTGGAACGCTCCATAACATGCAGGCTGGGGTTGGGGTAGCACACCCAATGGTTCCCTCAGACTTCACGCTGCAAAGTCAAAAAGAAACACTGCAATATTTTTTATAAGTGCAGGCATGACAGTGCCTTTTCTTACGCAACAGCTCCAGCAGCACACACCACCACGAGCACAGCTCAGCACGGGCTCCTGCCTTCCCAGTATTTCCTGACCCTAGCGCCGTATGGTTCCCAGACGGGTTGATTCCATACTGAAGAATGGCACTTTTCTCCTGGCAGACAGAAGATGCCCTTGAAAAAAACACAACAAGACTTTACACTGCAAAATGAAAACTTTCATTGTTTTATTCTTGACTGCAGCTGTTTACAGAAATATAGTTGCGAGTATACAAATGTCCCAATAGAAGCAAAATATTTTTATTTTTTAATATTCAACAAGTTATCACAGGATAGCTAAAAACATAGATGCAAATAAAATATCCCCTCATAGAACAAACTGAAAACACCGGGTATCAGTGCTTTGAAAATCCCAACTACGAAAGCCATATACACAGAAATGCACAAAGGAATATCTGGTGCTACTTTCACATTGCAGGACAGTGGAAGAGGCAGCTCAGCGGTTGACCAGTGCACTCCAGGAACACATGGCAGAAAGGCAGGTAAGCCACTCAAAGATGCAGCTACTAACAGAGGTAGAAAACTCTGCTGTGAAGGTTTTTGGAGCTTACTCATTAAAAATGAGCGCGAATGTAAATATTTCAAATAACCTCATCTCAAATAGCATCCACAATAAAAAAAGCTTCAGGAATACTGGAATGTGATCCTAGTTCTGCAGCACCCAGGAGCACCACACTCCCTCCTTTCAAAAGGGAGCTTTTCCCCTTGAGTGCCATTATCCCGACCTCCGGGATGGCCGCACTCCTGCATGGGAACCCACCTGCACAAGGGACGTGCGGGCCAGACCTTCCCCGGCTCGCCGAGGGGCAGTTCCAGGGACTAAAAGGAGGTGAAGGCCGTTTACGTGATCTGAACACTGGACCCTTTGCTAATCTGAATCCCGGAGCAACTGCAGACAACTGGAATATTGTACAGTGGGCTGCTGCTGGGTGTTGGAGTTTTGGAGTCTCAACCAAGCGCTCGCAGAGTGCCTATGAGTGTCCCACAGCAAGCAAGGAAATCCTTGGATTCCTCACCCTTGTCCCAGTACACTTGAAAATTGTGAGGCAATTTTATGAGCCTTAACAGCAAAAATTACAGATCTCTGGAAAGAGCGGAGACCAGACCTGCAAACTGACGGCTCAAAGAGAAGAAACGAGGCCATTTGCTTTTGGTTTGGGAGAGGTGCTTCGATGAAGCCTGCACCAGGGCAATAATGTCTATCGATCAACCTTACGCCAAATCGCAGTAGAACACACCTGATTTGGCATGAAGAGTCATGGTGGACAAAATACACGCTATTGATTTTATGATCTGGATTTCTTTCAGAGGGTTTAATTTCCTCACACAATCTGTAAGAAATCAGCACAAGTCGCAGCAGCGTTCCTCACGGCTAGAAACCAAGGAGAGTTTTCACCAACTTTCAAGGAGAGAGTTTTCTAGATATTGACTGTTACAGTAAAACATCAGTCAAAAAAACAACAAAAAAATTAAAGATGCCTGCCTCTATGAGAAGAGAAGGACAGATTAAGCTTCACCTTCCCAATCCAAACACAACCCAGCTAAGCCGCAGCTGGGATCCTTTGCTATGCAAGAACAAGTAATAAGCCTCACTGGGAGAGAGCTGCTGGTGTCAGTCCAGCTCCTCTGGAGCAACACAGCCACCACCATTCCCTATTGGCATGAGCTGCTGGGAGACTGAGAATGGAGAAGGTCCCGAAGTCAGGAGTTACTTGAGGAAAGCTGGCAGGGGAGCACACGGAAGCAGACAGCCTGTACTGCCGCTGCTGCATTTCCCGAGCCCATCCAGTGGGCAGGCTCTCAACCAAGGCTGTCGGGTCTACTGTTTAGCTAACACCACATCTGCAATTATTAATAAAAATATATAAAAATACAAAAGTATACAGCTGTTTTCAACCCATGGACATTAGTGACTTTCACAAGCAGAGCAGGTTTCTGGAGGAACATTACCAACAGCGCCACATGTAAAGTACAGAAAGGTGTTGATACAACTATTAACGAGTTACTACAAAAACCTTGGTAAATGACCTCAGACTAAGGAAAAGTAGCAATATTTCAGGTTTATAAAAATGTAAATATAACAGTATTCTATGCATGTGTCTACTAATTATTTATATATAATAGATACACGATTCCTCTATATACATATATATATCCTAGAATATACAGGTATTGCATATTTACACACCTATACAGATTATAAGAAAGGAAAAGCCTCTCCTCCTGTGTAACCCTTCTGAGCCTCATAGTCAACTAGAGAATTTTACAAGTACATTTTTTTTTTTTTACAGGACTTTATCTGCTGCTGCATTCTTCCTTGTATCTAACCAACATTTACCACATTTCCCACAGTGACCCTCTATGCTCGATTCCCAGCCTGCAGAGGGCACAGACAGACGTGCCCCTTTGTGGGCTCAGGTGACTACTGTCGTACGCCACTGGCATAATTGGTCTGAATATGAACATGAAGTGCTCACAATCTATCCCAAAAGACTACTCCAAATTAAAACAAAAACCACAAGCAAACAAAGCAAGCATCTCAGTACTAGTTTCCTTTTATCTTCTAAAACAACGGAGCTGCCACCAGACCTCTGGAACACCAAACACACCCATTCCTTGAAAATAAATTTTGCACTAATGAGAAGTCACCAGTGATCAGTATTTCCTCTTCTCACTTTCCACCTGCAACTCATAGCTCAGAGCATGCAAAGCAATTCATTCTCCTCATTCTTGCTTCCATCACTCAGATAGCTATCCATAATCCCTTGTACTCCTCTCCTGTATTTACCCTGAAAAAGTAACCCAACCATTTGCCATACAGAGGCGCGGGATTCAAAAACGGAGAGTGAAATTCTTTTCTAACTCTTAACAAATGTGCACGTGCATGCCTGCACACACACGTACGAACCCTTGGGGGAAACTACCTGTAGCTTTTTTAGTCCAGTAACAACCGTTTTGATTTTGCTTTTTAATAAGTCATCTTTCCTGCTACTCAAATTGCAATTTAAACTATGTTTTAAGACAAATGCAAGCTTCTGACTTGTTTGGTATCCTTTCTGAAGATTCTGGAAAGGTCATAGGAGTAGAAAATCTGTTCAGACAAGTTTTCTTTTTAGAAACTATATCCTAAATCAAAATCAAAACAGAAGCTTTAGAAAAAAAAAAATTCAACTTATCTAAATCAGGGGAATGTCCACCGATACAGCTGCCCAGGCTCTTAGTATTTCCAGTAAAAAAAAACCTGCCAAAGTTACAAATGCTTAACTGTTCATGCTTTATTCTATCTGAAAACTACATAGGAAGTAACCACCCTGTCAGTAGTTAGAATTATAAAGTGATTGGTAATTAAACATCCACTTTGAAACAGGAAGGCTGAAATTATTTCTTGAACTATTTTTATGTTAAAATAATAGCAAAGCATTTGGCTTGAATAACTGCTGAAAGATCAGACAGTGAAGAGGCAATTAACAACAAAATGTGGACTTGCTAATTAAGCACAAAGCACCAGTAACTTCCTGCCAGAGATGTTTAGCTAATAACTGCGTATTATGTGTTATTCACATGGTTTTTTATATATATACACACACAGAGCATATAAGCGGACAAGAGAATGTATGCAGAAGTCACAACTGGTGGCTCGCAGGTGTGTCTCCCTAGATTTTAATCTGTGCCAACAAATCGCTGTTCTGTAAACCACCGTGCACCACGGACGCTGCGCAGAGAGCGGACCATGGGTGCTTTAGAGGCATATACAGCTGAAGAGTATAGCCAACACCTAACATGGAGGTTTAGGTTTAACGATTCTTTTAAGAGCGAGGTCAAGCGGCAGAAAAAAACAAGGTACAGAAAACCCATCCCAGCAATGCAGCTCTACAGTTTTTCATTTTTCACCTACTAATATCTTCTATACTTAACTGCTGCTTTGTGGATATGACAGTAACTTCCCCTTTATAATAATGTCAGAAACTTGGCATTTATAGAGACTACTATCTCAGTATCTTCTAACTTTCTCAACCAAAATGGACTAGACATGATGCCACCGCCTCATCTCTGTAGGCAAGCACTCCATCTGCTCAGAGCTAACAGGCACGCCAGTGTAAGCATGCAGAGGAGTAAACGCAAAGTTTAAAAAAAAAAAGCAGAGTAAGTTCCAATTATCAGTATCAACTGCTTAGATTACAAAACTAAATGTTCAGGACTCTGATAAAATACAGATGTGGCTCACACTGTTCTTGGGTCTTTCTGCCATGAAATCCTGCAGCCTGTCCTTAAGCTCTTTATTGGCTTATCAAACCTCTCTTTATCCTCTGTAACAGCTGTTTGCAAGCAGCAGTTCAAGCACTAATCAACCGCTGAGCAATCTCTTCATTCATAAGACAAATACTTTTTGTAACCAAATCACGTGTTCAAAGTGTTGTACATTTAAACATTGACCTAAAATGAACAAGATAAATTTAACACAAGAAAAGAAAGGTGTTATCCGGAAGTGAAAAATGGGATAGCACAGCCCTTTTTTTTTTTTTTTTTTAACTTTTTTTTTTTTCCTCTCTTCTCTTGATAAGCGACCTAAAATACACAGACAATTCAAACATACCCTCCCCCTGGAGCTGTAGCAGTCTTGGTATGAAGTTCTCTTTTGGACACCCATCTTGTTAAATGGAGAATTGGTCCCTGGTGACTTGGCACTGACCAACAGCACTTCAACGTAAGGATACACCCCTTCGGAACAACGAAACAAATTGAAGCAGCACACAAGTGAATTTAAAAATTGCTGTTATTTCTGTGTATGAAGGCCCCAGATGACACCCAACAGCTTGTCCTGGGACTGCGATCCTGCAAAAGCCACCAGTTCATTTTCGAATAACTGGCTATCAACTTCCACAACCACTGGAAGTTGTTTCGGTCCATAATTCTCAGTCTTCTACATAGCCTCATATAGCTTTTAGTCAATGCTGCAAGATTGCTGTTTTCATGTCATGAACCATAACAGGATTTTGTTAATGTTTTGTCTTAATAGGAAAAAGAAAAAAAAAAATCACAGAAAGAAAAAGTATGGTTCAGGGTTAAAGCAGCTCTGGACATTATGAAGCAGGGAATTTTTTTTATCATGATTAAAATTTTAAACATTTTAGCATAATTATAAATTAAGAGTTAAAACACAGAGGCGCTAATAATAAAATATTAAATAGACAATGATAGTGGATAAAAGCTGAATGGCTCATTCTGAATGAAACCCCATTATTTTATATACGCTTAAATGCCTACGGGTTTCCTTACTAGATCGTATTGCTGAGTGACAGACACATCAAAACACGCAGTGAAGCTTCTCATAGCCAGTTGGAACAATAAATTGCCTGATGGAATGGCGAGAGATGAACAAGTTATTTATGTTGCAAAAAGTACTTAAATACTCAATAAAGACATAACAAACCCCACCCCACCCCACTGTTATCAGACGCCACGTTGTGGTAGAACATCAGACAAACTCACAAATTTACCACAAAAATGTGTGGCAAAAAGAATATTTTATATATATGTATATATATAAATTTTTATATTTATGCCAATGTACTCACTCAGTACAAATAGCAAAATAGTATACCATTTCCTAAATACAAAATATAGCTTTCCAAAAAAATGAAACACACATTAGATATAAACCATCCAAAACTTGAACGATTGAAAACTGTATTCAAAATTAAATGACCCAGAGCAGGTCTCTTTCTGAAAAGTTCCCTTCATATCGGCAAGAAGCCTTACTACTGAAAACGTAATTCAATGCCTCTCAATGAGAGAGAGAAAGAGAGAGACAGAAAGAGAAAAGTGAACGTTATGACAGACTGACAAACAGGAAAATCCATTAAAACAAACAAAAAACTCTACACGGCTCAACTAAGCACACACATTAAGGGAAAAACACACAGTAAACAGACTAGAGTAACTTAAAAACCATTTACAGACTATTCTTTGTTATTTAAAATAACAAAAATGAAAAATGACATGATACCAACTACCAACTCTACCAAGGCATAATAGCCATACATGACAGCTGTTGGGCTCTAACTGCAGCAACAGCTTTCTACGTGCAGAAGGAGAAGAAACAAATATCTGAATGAGGCTGTAGTGAGATATCACAAAACTGTCCGGATAGTTGGAGCACCCAAAAAATTCACATGCCTCACAATACAACTGCATGGTCTGGAGTGGGTTGTTTTTACATTCTGTAACATCAGTCTATTTTTTTTTTTTAATTGAGACATGACAATCTATAATAAACTAGACTTGGGGACTGTTGGTAGAAAAAAGAAAATCACTTCAAAACTGCAGTGAGCTCAATATGCTACAAAGATGCAACAGCTCAGGATGAAGTGAAATTGTCAAGAATGCTTCAAAATGATGTAGTTTGCCCCTACTTGGAGTAAAGTCAAGCTGAAGATTTACATCAGTAACAGCTGGAAAAATGACTGGTTATGGGGGATTCCTGCATTTAGAAGGTGGTGGAGGAATTGCTTGCTCTCTCCTTAATCCTTGATTATTTGTCAAAGCTTCTACTGACTAAGCAATTTAATGCTGTGGATTCCTAAAAGCTGCTTCTGATCTTTAAAGCCAGTAGGATATTTATGACTCTCTTAAAAATGTAATATGAAACTGAGGGAGAGAGAAGGAAAACCATTAAGAGAATGGAAGGGAGAAGGCTGGTTTGAGAATGGCTAATGCAGCTTTACAGAGTTCTAAGCCATACAGTCAGAGTGAGAGACACAGAGGAGTTCCTTCCTCAGCCAGGCAGAAAGTTCTTTTCAGGTTGACGGTATTTTAGAGGGTAAGATTTAGAGAGTAAAATTTAACTGAAAGTTCCCCTTCACTTCTTCATTTTGTTAGAGCCACCAAACCCTTGCTCTATGTACAGTTACATGTAAGAGACATGGAAAACCGTTAATCACATTCTCAGATGGGAAGCACCCACCTCTGGCTATCTACAGCAGCAAGCAATTCTCTGCTCATTTATTACAGTTATCAGTATTATTCATTGCCACCTACTGCAATTAACAAATCACAGTATTAGCTCTCCCACTCAACCGTAAAACATGCGATCCCTTCACTTACTGACAGTTATGAGTCATGGCTCACATCACAGGCATTTGATGTTTCTGCTTCACAAGCTTTTCTAGTCAAAGAGGGGATGTCAAGAAGAGGAGGAAAAAAAAGTAAACGTGGTAATGTGCATTACCTTCTAACAACAATAACAACTGACCAGATATGCTTTAAATTCAAAGAGCACCCCACTGTTAATGAGGTTCAGGAATCTGGTAACAGTACAATCCCATGCCCTAGTAAAACAAAGCATAGCTTTTCAGCATTATTGGCACTACAAAACCCAAATACTATGGTCACGGCCTTAGGTACTAGACGCTGCAATTGGCCATGTGTGTGCTCTTTAGAGAAGAGGGCCACTTTTTGACAGAAGCAATCAGTTCCACACAGCCTTATCCAGAGGCGGAAGGTCTGAGAGGATCTGGGAAATCATCGCTTTTTTCTTCACAGAATTTCTGCAGGAGAAACCAAGCAAGCAAAAAAATTAGGCATAACTAACAAAAGTCATCCTCTTACTTCTATGTAGTTCCTTCATCTTGAAAGTGTTCTTCACAAGCAGACATGAAACTGAGTGAGTATCAGAATGCAGCACTCTTTCATTGAGCAGGATTACTGTCCTTCCACTTGTTTTTTTTAAAAAAGCTCATGACTTCATATACAAAACAGTTCAGATTAGAAAATGAAGTATATCACTTAAGTGAAACTTATGGGGGATTTAGGACAGCAACACAATTAACTACAGCCAAACTACACACTGTGGACAATACTAGATTCCAGAGTTGTCCTGGTTCTCGGTACTCATTTATAGTCAAAGCCTCTTTCACCTCTCTGAAAAGGCACCTTCTAAAAGCATAATGTTTCCTAGTAACAGCTGATCATGGCAGCTCATTTTTAACAAAGACTCACCATGTGGCACGCTCTCAATAGCTGCCATATTCTACTGAAACTTGTTTTCACATTATGTTATTGTAACCCAGGGGGCAACTTCAGAATAGTACAGATTTGAGGTGTTATTTACTTGATAAGCCTTAGGTTTTTAACTACAGTCAGATTTTGTAATGCTTTTATCTGCCAAGCTGTCAGTGATCTACTCTCCTTCCTAATAAAGTACTAGACTGTAACAGCAGATGACAAAACATACAGCAGTTGAACAACAAGACTCAGTCTCAATTGTTTCATACAAATTCTGACCTCTAACTGTTTTTAAAAACTCTTTATTCTAGACACTGGTATTATATTCTCAATTTAGCATTACTGGTATTTTGGCTAACCTATTAAAGCTCAGTGATACACTCCGAAGTAAAGACCTACTGAACAAAAGTATGCATGGCAGGAAAGGACCCAGAAATCCAAACACATTACTTACTTGACTAATTAAAATGAGCCAGCCATATTGTTCCCCTGGTTTTGCAATGACACAAGCAGATCATCTATTTTCTCAATATTCTGATTGGTTGCCATAGCTGAAGGAAGTGGAGAAGTCTCAGACATCTGCTGGGAGAGAAGCGTTGGCACTGCTGCTTGTCCTTCGCTCTGTGGCTGACCTGGCTGACTTATAGCCATCAACTCATCCGGCAATGTAGCTGGTCCAGAAGTTAACAGCCGGCCACAGTCTGTTAAGCAGTAAGTGAGGAACAAAGGACCATTTAAATTAGGTTATTACATGCAGTCAATTAGCCAACTACTTTACATATATCCATATTGACTATAAACCGTGTAGAAAGTTACATGTGCTTTTGTTCACATGACCACCTTTGCTCACCACTCCCTCAGGGTAGCAGAGATTCGAGGTGTATGTACTGACAGATGGCCTCTGTACTATGACCAAACAGCATTAACACCCCAGAGGACAACGCTTAGCTATAAGAAAAACAAAATGCATAGCATAAGAGAAGTACTGAATATGCCTATCCTTTGTCTGTCTTAATTGAAGATGTGTCTTTCTAAGTTCAGCCAAGGCATTCACTAGCTCCTTCTATAAATCTGCAAATTGTGTCTCACCTCCTAGCATTAGCATTATATTCAGCTTCATGGAAAGGCTTGGCTGTATATGGCCTCATTGTCAAAGAGTTCATACAGCAAAGCACAGACCAAGTACACAGCTATGGCTTCCCGTCCAGATCTTTTATAAGCTGTTGCAATCATCATCTGCATCTCTTACTTCTGGAGCTTCATGGCTATGTACAGCTCTTTACAGACAGATGAAAGGATCTACGTCCCAAAGAACTTGTCACAGAGGCTAGATTCAGAGATGAGATATGGGAAAGTGCAGGCTTATAAAGTTAAAGGGGTTTCAAAGACACTTCAGCAGACACTTTTCTGGACTACACAGCTTCAAAATCTTTGCTTTTCTTCAACAATGTGTGAAGAAAGCCTCTGCATAAATTGTGGAAACCAAACGCAGCAAGAGTAAGATTACTGGAGCTGTCTTAAGCAGAAATAACAGGGTTTTTTTCTTTTTAACATGTGCATACATGTATTTTATATATTATTTGTGTGTTATTAATAATATTATATATATATATACTTATTTCTATATAGATATACACACAATTCTAAGGTGGTTTTGTCACATGTTAATCCTAAGTGTAAGATGACCAAGAGGTATTTAAGCTAAGAGTTCTCAGGCACAATCAGCAACATTCAGAGCAACACAATGAGTATGTATATCCTCAATTGTAATGCTACATTACCTATTCCAGAATTTATTTTTTTTTAAATACCTTAGAACTGAACAAACATTGTCTTGTGGACTCCAATGAGTAGCTCTTCTAAATTGTAAACTCAGAATCGGGCATCTGTCACTTACTGTTTTGAATGCCAAACAGGAATATTCCTGATGTTTGCTGAGACGAAGCAGGAGAATTCTGCAGCTGGTTGATAGCACCTCCTGCTGTGTTGTGAAATAAAGAAGCTTGTTGCTGTGGAGGAGAAGCAGTTCCTTGCATTCCTGCCATGCTGTTTTGAGAAGAGTACATAGGAGACTGCTGCAGCTCTTGCTGGCTCATACTATTCTGCAAGGCAGACATGGAAGCTGAAGAGATGAAGAGGGTGACTTGTTGCTCTTGAGAACTTGGCGACCCTTGGACCAACTGAATCTGGGGTGAGTTATGGAAGATGGCTGGCTGCTGTGCTTCAGCCTGGTTGGATCCAGGATTCTGAAGAGAAGACACTGTCGTCTGACTCTGGAATTGCATGGGCTGCTGCTCCTGGTTCATTGATGCCATGTTAGTCTGCGGATGAAAAATGGACTGGCCTTGCTGCTCTTGGTTGGTAACTGGGTTTTGATTTGGATTGAAAATCATGTTTTGCTTTTGAGAAGCAATTGTACTCATTGTATTTTGATTACTGAACATCATGTTCTGCTGTTGTTGCTGCTGCTGTTCTTGAGACGGAGGACTACTCTGAATAGCAACTATCGAATGCTGAGGCTGGAAGATGGCTCCTTGCTGGTTCTGAGGAATTGAACTGGACTGGATGGAGCCTAACGACACTTGAGACTGAAACAAACCTTGCTGAGCAGGCTGAGTCTGGGGCTGTTCTTGGGGAAGCATAGAACTCTGGATATGAGAGATCTGTGTCTGCTGTTGGAAAGAAGTCTGCTGTTCAGTGTTTGTTGTTGTCTGAAGAGGAGAAAGGGAATTTGGGCTTGTGAAGAATGACATCTGTTCTTCCTGAGTTGCAGGGTTGCTCATTGAACTCTGGGAAAGGAACATGTTGGCAGACTGCTGGTCTTGAGGAACTGAAGAGCTCTGTAATACACCCATGGCGTTCTGCGAGTGGAACATTGGAGGCTGCAGTTGGTCTGAGGAATTAGTACTGTTCTGGTTGTGGACAATTGAATTTGGACTGTGAAAAATAGAGCCTTGTGTTTCCTGTGATATATTCTGAGTATCTCCAATAGCATTCTGAGAGTGAAAAAGCTGAGCTTGTGAATGTGGAGACTGCTGCATAAAGCTTCCCGACTGAATAGACATGATTTCTCCGCCTTGCTGGAACAGACCACCTCCTTGTTGTTGAGTTCCACTTGCCTGAACAGTCATCATGTTTTTGGTAGATGAAAAGATGTTAACTTGAGATTGACCTTCTCCACTATGCTGCATTTGAACCATGGTCTGAAATACAGTACTTTGCATCTGTTTACTCTGTCCTGAAGCTTCTTCTCCATCTGCAGAATTTGATGCCTGAAACATAGTAGGTCCGTTGTTGGAGACCTGCTGCTGAGCAGTAGTCGTCGTCTCACTTCCAGAAACACCAGGAGATGAAGAGAATAATTCACACTGCATTTGCATGTCTTCGCTTGTTGATAACCCACTCATGATGTGAGAAGCCTGCTGGTAAACAGGTGACTGTTGGAGGGCTCCATTCCCTGAAGTTGTTGAAGAGAACAAATCAGACTGCATCTGTGTTGCAGCTTGGCAAATGTTTTGTTGGATTCCTATCACCATTGCCGCAGAAGTCTCCATCGCCTGCTGCTGCTGCTGCTGCTGTTGTTGTTGCTGTTGGTTGGACAACGCATTTTCAGGTTGTGAATGAACATTTTCAGCTCGTCCAGGCAAAAGGTTCTCTGGTCTGGAACGGACAGCTGTGTCTGATGAGGAAAATATCCCAGGATTTACACTATTTTGTATCTGGCTAACTTGCTGAAAGATATCTGCATTTAGCTGATCTTGAACATCCTCACTGCTGTCTGAACCAGAAAATAAAACAGAAGATAACTGCTGTTGAGCTTCCAATACCTGTTGCATCAAGTCAACATTTCTATTGCTGCCAGTGGCAGTGTTTGTTGGAAAATTTCCAGCTTGCAGTTGCTGTATAGTGTTCTGTAACTGACTCACACCACTTGCTGATGAGAAAATACTTGACGAAATCTGTTGCTGCAACGCCTGTGCTGGTTCTGAGAGTGTAGACTGTTGTTGTTGTGATGCATCAGTTAATTGTGACAAAGTGACTACTGTGCCATCTGATTGCAAGACTTCCCTGGTTTGGGAGTCTCTTGTTTGGAACTGTGCAGCTTGCTGCAATAATGCATCACTGTTCTGCAGCTGACCCGGAGTAGAAACTGCTGAAAAGCTACCAGGCTGGGAAATGTCCTGTGTTTGGATAGTAGTTAGCGTCTCTGGATTATACACCTTCGGCTGTATTTGTTGCTGGTTTTCATTTTCAGAAGGTAAATGGGAAGCAGAAGTTGATATGCCAGACATACTGTTTTCCAATGTTTGAGTTGGTCCAACCACATTTGAAGCCTGAAAAGAGCAATACATGTAGCAATTCTTAAGCTTACCCAGGTTACGCTTATAAAAGTTCCACCAATCCACTATGTTCGGGGAAGATCAGACATAAGATTTGATGGCTACGTACATCTCCATACATAATCAAACAAGTAAGCAAATGACTAGCAGTGGAAAAGCTACTTCAGGGAAGGAGTCAAGGTACAATTTAATGAAAACAATGCTAGGAAGTGATTAAAATAATATTCTTACAGTAATTTGCTAGTTCTGTGTCACAGGACAAAAAAATTCATCACGGTATCACTAGCCAATCAATCTGTTTGAAGATAAGTTACTTTCAAAGGAAATTATCTATTATTTTAATCATGCTCTGTGATCATGTGTTTTGGCCAGACTGACATCGAACATGACATTTTCCCTCTGTGTTACTCTTCTCCACTATTAGGCCATGGACTGATGGGTAGATGTAACTATGACTATTAAAGCTATATCTTCAGATCACAATCAAACTTACCTTGAAGACAGGGGGAGATCTTTTTTCTGCACTTACTTCCATTGGAGCCACATCTTCATTCTTAATCATACTGCTTGGCATGAGTGGAGTTATCAAGGCACTAGGAAGAATGTTTACCTTCTCCAGGTTACAACCAGTGGCTTTCACTGCTGCAATCACAAATAAAAATAAAAGGAGGGCAACTGAATGTTAATGTTCACTATACAAAGAGTGGGTTTCTAGTGGTGGCTTGCTTCCCGTTTCGCTTTTCAGCCCTACCATTAAGAGCTCTCATCCTCATATAAAATGCTAATACGCAGAGAGATCACTGCAAACATTTGAATACTTCAGTACTGCTGAAATTGAGCTTAAAACAAACCAATGGGAAAGCCCTTAAAAACCATAGTTCCCCAAGTACTTTTAAGTAAATTAAAGAATTACTCTTCAACATAAAGCAACCACTCTGCATTCTTTTAACAAATTTAAATCTTACAATAACATAGCAGTAAAATTTCTGCAAACTTATATCAACAGTATGCCATGTCCTCAGTAAAAGTACTGTATGTTTATTCTATGTAAAACCAAAGACATTCTCCTGAAATGTTATTTTCTGTCTTCAGCAATAAATTCTCAGCCGTCAGTATGGCAACAGTTGTCAATGTACCGACCGCCAAATAAGCTCTTTCTGTTAACTCACAGGTTTGGGGTGCCTCCAGAAATACAAGCCCCGTGACCAGACACGTTGGGCTGTGCTGCTGGCAGGGAATGCAAATTGAGTGAGACTATTCTAAAATACGTCTGCTCCAGGACAGCTAGTCATACAGTGTATTTAAAGACAGCAGTCAGTATTTTTCTACACCATAGTCACAATTTATAAGCTTTTCTCTTCTATGTGCTTAATCATGTTGTGTTCATTAGAAACAATTTAAAAAAATTTGTAATTAAAAAAAAATCCTAATGGTATCCAGATTAGATTCTAGCAATGGTATGATCATTCACAGTGACATATTTGATTGGAAGAATGAAAAAAAAGAAGTGAAATTAATAATGAAAAAGAAGTTTCAAAAGCAGAGAAACACTGTTGTTTTGGTCTATGTTTTTGTAATACACTTAGTTTAGAACTTCTGAATAGTTACCATCTTATCAAGGCATACACACCCTCTTTCCCTTTCCTTCCAAAGATGGAAACTGAAACTATCACTAACCACTTAAAAACAAGGCTCCAGCACTACTTCAGTGTTAGAAGGCAAAGACCTGCACTACATGGTTGTCCATACATCCCCATCTTCTTCAAGCTCTACAGAACAGGTTAAATTAGACGTTTGTTGTCTTGAAGCGTAACTTGTCATTGAAGTCTGTCAAATCTGCAGTCTCTTAAAATGTTAGAGCTAGGAATCTGTAATGGCTTTGGGAAGCCATATTTTGGTTTCTTTATATATGCTGATGTTGTTAAGAGAAATTATTTTAAGGAATATTCAGATACCTGAGAAAAAGATTAAAATTGCCTGCAATTTTAAGGAAGAAAAAGGCCTTGTAGCTCAGTACCTAACTGTACATGTCCCAGGCAGCAACAGTTCATTCCATTTGGCCAGGGCTGCTGGAAATGTATGCCACTTAAGAAATTAAGAATTCTAGGATTTTGCTCCCAGTGAAAGGAAACAGGAAGGAAGTAGCATCCCACTGGATCCCCACCTGGTCTTTATCATTTCAGAACACTGAGGAAGGACGGGCTGGGACATACGCAGAGACAAAGCACATTAAGCAGACAAAATTGTCTGACCTCTGGTTCACGATCAGCCTAGAGCAGAATAGGTACAGGAATGAACTGTCAGAAAAGAGCTGGCTAGCAGAAAACCCACACAAGAAAGTAAATTAAGATTTATTGCATAAATTACATGGAGGAGATGAAACAACAGAAATAGCACACTGCGTTCTTACGAACAGCAGATGTTTTCCTGAAGCAGTTGGCATCTTCCCTTGGTTAAGCCTCCATACTCAATTAGACGGATGTCAAGCTTGCCCCAATACATTAGCTATTATTTTCCTCATCTTTTTAATCCTGCTACTAGAAGTCTTACCAGTCCTTTTATCAGTTTGTTTCATTGCTCTAAATATTTTTGCATATTTCTTCCCCAAATACTCTCTGCAGGTTTAAACTCATCACACCTTGTATTATCCTCCCTAACAAGCTGTAAAGTCAGCTTGTAAATATATCCTCTGCCAAGACCAAACCATTAACTTCAAACATGAGCTTCATGATTTTAACCTGAAGCTATGGATTCCTATCAAACTTGTGATCACATTGTTAATTTTCTTACCTTTCAACCTGCTTTCACCAGAGCAGGCTATGGAAATTTCCATTAACCTTTGTACACTACCATAGTTTCAACAATCAACTAAGAAACATTTCCTTCCTTTGCTTTACTTCAGTATCAGAAGGATCAATTCACTTCACACTTAAAAACCAGGCAAACCTAAAACTTGCTCCCTTGAAACAAAACAACAAACTTTGCATGGACAGAACGGTCAGGGGAAAAAAAACTCACTGAAGAGATTAAATTGAAATTGCCAGAATTTGCATTCTTAACTAGAGCCACTGAAAGCAGTCTAATAAAACCACTAGAGAGCTTCTGAAAAATACAAAGTTGGCACATTCGTGTTTTTCAGCACTCAGATCTTCCCCACCACTACCTTTATGTGTGTTTTTGCTTAAATTAACACCACACAGTTTCTATATCCTTTGTATTAACTGCCATCTTAGGCTTCTTCTTCCTTTTTTCTTCTTCACTTGCAAGCATATTAAATGAAGATTAGACTGCAGAGCCTGAGGCACGAAAAACTGAAAATTTTTTTAATATTTTTTTTCAAATTTTTTTGTTCTATACTAGCTCACGTTAAAATATACTGTTATAATGTAAATATTCAGAATCAGAAAACAAACCTCACTGTAAGAATACGGCCAGATTTTATAAGCATAGACTTATCTTCACAGGACGTTTGATTCATTCCTCCAAATTTGGGTAGGAATTCATAGTTAAATTATTAACAACAATGATAAGAATCAATTTAGTACCTTTTATAGCCTCTTCAAAAGAACAATGTTGGGCTGGGCTGGAGATTTCCTTCTTCACATTAACATTCAGAGTACCAGCTGTTGAGACAAAACACACTGAAAACTTCCTTATGTTAAAACAACAAACAAGAAAAAAACAAAAGAAAAAAAAGGGAGGAAACCAAAACAGTTACTTATACCTTAAAGAAATTAAGATTCTCTGATACCCAGAGAAACATTCTGAGCTGTACATAAATTCTGTTTGTGGCTGTGAATGCACCAGTGATCACAGTGCCCAAAACACCATTTTCACTTCCAAAAACGCGAGCCAGTCAGCAATTGTAATGTGCATTGTAATATGGATAAATAAAAATACACAATATGGTCAAATGTCAACATTCCTTAGGATAAAGCTTGGTGATGTCTTTTATTTGGTGCACTCTATTTAGTATGCCTACTTTTTTCCTGCTCGGCTTCATTCTGAACTTTATACTAGAAATGGATGCTACTTTATAAGAACAGCTGCTTCTGTGCAGCTGAAATCTGAACTACTTAAATGAGAAATGCCAAGCCTTTAGGTTTTATTATTTAACGTAGCAAACCTTGCCAGCAAGAGGAGTTTGAAAAGATCCATGTTACTTAACATTTCTGTTGTTTGGCTAAATACTATGAAATCAGAAATGAGGTGTTTAGCAGGTAAAAAACTGTTCATTCCTTCTGCCAGCTTTCTATTTTACATACATGTATCTGGAGTGTACGTAAATGGTTGCACATCGTGTGATCTTCCAGCATTGGTCACCACATATATTCCCACAGAAACAGCTGAGGTTATTTGCTGGTCATGATATGGTGGCACTTTCACAATAAGGTGATTCTGCAATACAAAAATAACTTTAAAAATCACATTAGAAACCTTACTTGATTACTATTGACCTTAATTTTATTTACATCCATCAAAACAAAGAAACAGACTGATGAAACACCACAAGAAATAAAGACATTGGGGGAAACATGATCAAGTTACACTTAGTGCAGTAAACTGATAACTACCTTGTGCTAGAAGAGAGACTTGAATAATCTGCCTATATGATGCTTACCAGCAGCTTACAGCTCAAATGGAAGGTGCAGAAAGGAAAGACGTATAAAGTCCAGTATTTTAAACATAAGCTTATGCCTAACATGCCTTACTGAATTGCCATCAGTTTGCCATCAAATTCTGCTGGACTCAGACACTTCACTGTTCTGCTGAATCAGGTCTTTGTATTCAGTGTGAACAGATGGAGGATGCAGTTTCATGTTACACTTAAGCAGATTTAACACTGAGCAGAGATGAAGAAACAGGACTGCAATCATCCATCAACAGTAATAGCGATGAGTGGTATGTTTATTTCCCAACTACCTGTCTATCCCAGTAGAAGTGAGAAATCATTTCTACCAGTGCATGCATGGAACACGACCTTCAGAGGTGGGAGCAAGATGGTATTTGTCAGACGTTACTTACATCTAATAATTTCTCTAATTTCAATCCAATAGTCCATAAAGACACTTAGTTGTGTCAAAAAGAACAAACAAATATTCTATAAAACATTTCAGAATGGAACAGAAATTCAGCCAGGTATAAAGACTATGGCATACACGCAGTCTATTTCCACTCAATAGTAATCTAATGTGTCCTTAGGAAAGCTACTGGAAAAATCATACTAGATCTTTTAATTACATTGTATGTGAGGGCAAGGACTTGCTCACCAAGTTTATACCACACTCCTACTGTGGTATCTAAGTTCTCCATTAGAAATTGAACAATTATACTTGTGTAAACCCCAAACAATGATCACAATCACAGAATGGTTGGGGTTGGAAGGGACCTTTAAAGATCACCTGGTTCCAACCCCCTGCCGCGGGCAGGGACACCTTCCACCAGAGCCGGTTGCTCCAAGCCCCGTCCAGCCTGGCCTTGAGCACTGCCAGGGATGGGGCACTGTCCTGGTTTCGGCTGGGATAGAGTTAATTTTCTTTCCAGCAGCTGGTATAATGTTATGTCTTGGATTCAGTATGAGAATTGATACCAGATGGATGTTTTCACTTGGTATAAACACTACTTAGCAACAAGTCAAGGATTTTTCAGCTTCTCATGCCCAGCCGGCAAGAAGGCTGGAGGGGCACAAGAAGTTGGGGGGCGACCACAGCCAGGGCAGCTGACCCAAACTGGCCAGAGGAATATTTCATACTGTGTGACATCATGTCCAGTATAGAAACTGGGGGCAGTGTGGCCGGGGGGAGAGGGGGTGGGGAAGAGAACTGCTCAGGAACTAACTGGGCATCGATCAGCAAGTGGTGAGCAACTGTACTGTGCATCACTTGTTTTGCATATTCCAATCCTTTTTTTATTACTGTCATTTTATTATTGTTATTATTACCATTATTAGTTTCTTCCTTTCTGTCCTGTTAAACTGTTCTTATCTCAACCCATGAGTTTTACCTTTTTCTTGCTGACTCTATCCTCCATCCCACTGGGTGAGCAGCTGCATGGGACTTAGTTGCTGGCTGGGGTTAAACCACAGCAGTCATCCACAACTTCTCTGGGCCATCTGTTCCAGTGCCTCACCACCCTCACAGTGAAGAATGTCTTCTTTAAGGCTAATCTAAATCTACCCTCTTTCAGTTTAAAGCCATTACCCCTTGTCCTAGCTGATATTCTACCAGACTCACTAAAGAACTTATGTGAAGAAAACTATTATTATTTCTAGAAATGCCTAGGAAAAGAGAAAGGATTATTTGATTTTTCTTTGGAAACAGATTCAGTCTTTTTTTTTAGTTATTAGAATGTAAGAACAAATAATAAATAACAACAAATAATACAAAAGTACCTGATGAAATAATTCCATGTCTATTTCAGCTTCTGCCTTCCAAGAATTCTCATCTAAATGAAAGTTAAAAGACATAATTTATTGCACATACATATAAAGCAATTTATTTTAGTGCCTTTGATCGGGCTTCTCAGTTTGCTCTCTACAAGTAAACTTGATCAATCAATGTAAACCCAAACGTCATGCTCTCTTCAGCACCCCAATCCATTATTTCTTTCACACTAACCAGAAACATTCTCTTGGAAAATCACTTTTGTTCCCTTTAGAAAGTTCTTGCCAATCAGAAAAACTTCCTCTTCACCCTTCACTGAACAACTGTGCAGACTTTTCTTTAGGATCTCTGGAACTCCTGCTGGTTGAGCTGCAATTGAAAAAACACATAGTTTGAAATCAAGAAAATATCAACAACCAAAATAAAAAGCTTTTACTCACAGGATTATAAAGGAAAGAACAAATTCATTCCTGAGCTTCTTCCTTTACTGTATCATTCATAACAGAAACAGTTATCTTCTGAAAAGTTTGTAATTTCCTCACTGAATGTCATGACCTCCTAAAAATCACATTTAGTAAATGATCTATTAATAGTCTTTCCCCTTTTCTCCTGCATTTATTAAATCTTCAAAACAAAACTTTCAGTGTTTGAGCTAAAGTGAAGCGTTCAAAAGAAGAAAATTTGGTTCTGCAATTTCCTGACGCAGAGCGCGATAGACAGATGCATCAGCCCTTAGATACAGCTGAAGCACACCTTCAATTTTACCCTTAAGCTCATTAAAACATTTTTCTAATGAAGCTTATTTTGTTCTGTGCAAAAGGGTAGAAGTAGTATTCCCAGATTACCTGGGCTTTATAGTTTGGGTTTTGTTTTTTAATGGCATAGCTTTCTGGCTGGTGGAAGAACTAACCCAGGGCTTGGAGCAACCGGCTCTGGTGGAAGGTGTCCCTGCCCGCGGCGGGGGGTTGGAACCAGGTGATCTTTAAACGTCCCTTCCAACCCCAACCATTCTGATTCTACGACTTTCTAGACCTATATACTTCAGCTAATACAAATCCTTGCAGAAGTCACACCTCTGTAGTTGGGGATTATAGCAATTTATATCCTATAAACTAGCAAAGAGAAGGCAGCTTACAGATATACATCCCTGGAAACCTCTGCCTCTCAGCCAGTGATTCAGATGATGATTTATATAACACATTACAAATTGCCTTTGCTGCAAACTACTTCTATGTTTCTTAAAGCATAAATCAAGTAAGACCATGTGTGTTAAATGAAAATGAGCACCAAAGACAGTTTGAATAGACATACGTTTTAAAATAATGTATTTTGAGTCCGTCACATTTAATATGTTATAAAATAATTTCAGTTTCTAATATAGGTTTCTCAACCACCTTTTGTATTCACTGTAAAATCCTAGTGGCATAAGCTTGTACTTGTGCTTTGTAATGATGTGGCCCAATTTTAGTGTTTAATAACAGTATTCTCTTGGCTTACAACATAGAACATCATACATACTGTAACACTCCAAATTATTTAATGACCTTTCAGAAAGGATTTTTCTACAACTGTTGCAGCAGGTTCCTAGGCAACCATTACGCAACCGCTAAATAAGCTCAAGGCACTTGAACTTCTGAAAAGAGTTAACTGGATTTAGGTTTGCTAGCAAGTTAACAAAGCCTATTTAAAACATAGACCTTAAACAAAGAGCCTTCATCTACTTAATGTCTTTCCTATGGTTTCAGGAACATTATTGCAACTTTGACAGCAGTATCAGTTATAGAACACAACATAAACAGGCTCTGATGAGTGAAAATTTAAACCTTATTATGAGAAGGTACATCTGTAACAAGATGTACGCAGCAAACAAACCAGATGTAATGTGCTGGAGAAGAAGATTTACATAAATAACTTCTTAATAAACAACAAAATTTGATGCCATATTGATCAGGCAGCATATGTGTATCAGCACTATTTGGTTGGTTAAGGTCTACTGCAAGACACCATAACTGCAGAGTAAGTTAAGACAGCAGAATCAAGAATCCTGGAAAACAAGCCTGGAAAACAGCCTCAAGAATTCCCCTCTGAACCTTCACATCATGATCAGTTTTACCCACATTATTCCTCAGACACACGTCTAACCAGAGCATTTTGTTTCTTTTAGATTTCCAGCAGTGGAGATGCTATAAAATTCCTGAGCAATCTCTCAGCAGCTTACACAATTAGGAAGATTTTCTTAACAACTGACCAAAACCCAGCTTGCTAACAACTAAACTAATTTGCTCCTTACTGTATTTTTTTTTGAACTTCATTTATGGAAGGATAATTTTTATTTCCTTCTTTCTCCCTTCCTTTTTTCTAATGTCCCTTAGCATGCCATCACTCTCATATATTCTGCTTTTTACTCACTGCCTGTATCTCAAAACGTAGCTACTAATGTTATAGGTATAAACGGATGTATTCAACAAACAGAGAATGAAGACTACAAGGGACCCTTCCTTATAAACCAATACTGGAATGGCCTTACCAACAAGCTAAGCAGGAAGGGCATCAAATACAGCTTTTACAGCTAAACAGCCTGTTGTGAAATGGGTCTCTAAAACAACTCGGACTCAGTTTCTACTTACAATAGCAAGTTTAGGATTGTTGTGTGTTTAAGAAAACACCAGATGATTTCCATTCCCATTTCTGCTCTGATTTAAATAATTTTATTTTTAACCAGGAAGTTAATGATAAAAACAAAATGTATACAGCTTTCGGAGATTCTACAGAAAAATGCTCTTTTCTTAAATCTGAAAATTAGTATCCGATACTACAATGCTATACTGCCTGGAATGGAGCTACAGAGACAACCGTATTTCTAGCAGAGGTATTTGTGCATTTTCCAACAACATAAATGCAATAAATCTGAGAACTCCACCAGTTTAAAAAACACTGGAAAAAGAAAGATTTAGCAAAAAAGTGGCAGAAGGAGGGAAAAGAAGGACAGAACACCTCAAGCTGACCTTTCTGAAAGAGCACCCCGAGTGTCAAGCTATTGCCTAAAGCACAGAACACAGCTGAAGAGAGGAGGAGAGTCCTTCCCTGCATCAGCAGTGACACGTCTTTGGTTATCAGCCTCTTCAGGGCTTCCGCGGGGTTCCTGCTCTCCCTAAATCTTGTAAAGGGATTCTATGTGAAAGCAGAATCCTGGAAGGAGAGACAGGCTACATGCACATCTGCCAAATCGCCTGTTGCCTGCAGCACTGCAATGGCATGGTGGTATCTGATGTGGAAGCTCACATGTTTCTAATTATCTTCCCTTCCAATCTGTTCTTTCACTGGCAACAAAGCTGCAGCTTCTGATGAGTTGAATAGGAGCCCTGACACAACAGGTACTGACAGTTTTTAGGGGAAAAAAAAAAACCCAAACACCAAAACCCTGTAATTTTTATACAATGGAAAGAGCACAACACAAGCACCCAGAAGCTTGCGTTATCATACTATTTGCCACACATGGAGAAAAAGCTCTCCTGTTTCCTTGTTCATCAGTATCAGTAATCCCATCAACAGCTGTACTGAACACATTTCCAAATCTTTTCTCTTTGACAGATGAGCAGAATTCCCCATACTGGAAGTCACTACAGACTCTACAGGCACAGGCAGCCCCTGATGTACCGCAGCCTCCTCTGATTTCATTTTTCCTGTTGTTCAGTATAACCTAACCAGTGAATGCAGCCATCTGTCCTCGGTGCTAAACAGAGCATTTAATAAATAGCTATAAAATGTTTCATTCTTGCACTGACCCAGAACAGATTCAGCCTCTGGCCCAACGAACTACCACAACTGTAAAGTGCCATGCTTACTAACTTATTAGAAGTCCTTTCTGTCACTGAAAGCTGACAGATAAACATGACAATAGAGATTAAAACCTGTATCAAAAAAGTAATCTGATAAGTTCAAAGCAATCATGGCAAAAATTGTGACCTTTTAAAAGGCAAAAATTAGTTTAATAAAAGGTCAGGAAATGTATAACTACTTTTCACTACTGGTCAGTCATTTAACTAACACCCCACCCCAAATAAAAATCAGTCCATGTGATCTTAACCATAGCAATTCTGAAATAATCAGAGATTAACACTGGGTTGTTCCCCCACACACACACATTTTATGACAATCAGACTAAAATCCAGAGTCCTCCAATACCAACCTTTTCTTTTGATACTTACTGCACAAAATTGGGGAAGAAGGTGTCTGAAGAGTCAAAGTTGAGCCATCTTTACGAGTAATATTAACACGAAATACCAGCCTAGCACGTGTGCTTTTTTTCTTGGAACCAGCAATCCCTATCCTAGCTTCAACATCAGCATTTCTCAGCTTCAGTATTCCCACGCAATCAACCCTAACAACACAAAATAGTTGAGAGTTTAATAGTTTAATACGTTCAGTATCTTTCATAATCTTTTGACTAGTTACATAAGCCACAAAGTCAAAACTCTAGAAGTAATTACTGAAACATTATTAGATTTTTTTTATTTATTTACATGAAATCTCTCTATGACCTTTCTCATTATATAGCCCGGTTTTCAATTCAACCCTACATAATTTGGATGATGAATCATGGAAGGAAGGAATATGAAAGTAGTATAAATAAAACAGAAAATGCAATGTAACAAAGTAATTCTGGTAAGCATTCAATTTATAATCACAGATCTTCATTCTTCCATTCCTGGGGCTAGATCTGGGTTTGTAGGATTATTGCTACAAAATATTCTGCATTCACTTAAAGCAGTAGTAGAAGAAAACTTACTGTCGTCATATTATATTTTTTATGCTCAGTGGAACTTGGAAGTGATAGATACGTCATACCATAACTGTGGTCCTACGGGAAATGTATACAGGGCCAGGGTGAGAGAGTGATGCAGTGCTAACTTTCAGAAAGACATGCTAGATACAAAATAATTTCAAGCAAAAACCAACCGAACAAAACCAAACCACACAAAAAACTAAAAAAAACAACCAAACAAAAAAACCCAATGTAGCCTGATGTGTTAAGAAGTAGAATATTGTAATTTTACCAGGATCTTAGGTCCTACATCCAAAAAGCACAGGGACCATCTGATATCTAATTTGAGTAGAACAAATTTTTGTGCTGCGTGAGGGCCAATAAGCAACAGCTAGGGAGCAGAGAGGAGACTGTGATTCAGAACTGGCATTACCATCACTAGAGAGGTGCTACAGCATCACTGAAATACTAGGAAGATTTCTTTTGAGACATCAAGATACCTTTTGAGAAAAACCCTAGGCTAAACTTTTCTTCCTAGCTAATTCAAAATTCATCTTTCTGGTATCTCTATACTTACATGGCTTTACATTAACACTTCAGGACAATTATAAAATTACTCTCCAAGAGGCAGTTTCCAAACTCAGCATGGGAATATATTTTATATTAAAAAAAAATCAAACTGATTCAGTCTATTAGCAAACTGCTTTATCCTGCTTAAGTAAGTGGACACTAAGTTGAAGAAACATTTTCTTCTCTTGAAACAAGACAAGTTTCTAAGTAAAGTGGCAGCTTTTAACCACGTACCTATTAAAAAAAAAGAAAAAAAAAAGACCTTCTACTGAAGAGACTACTTTGAAAGAGGATCACTCCCTTTCTATACATTAAGATACATGCAAAAAGCTTATTAGGGAACCACTTATATCTAAAGTCTCTTGCGAGATGCAAACCACATAGGCAGATGAGGCCACTTGCTCAGAAACCTACTGCTGTTAACTACTGCCATCAGACAGAGCGTACCCCTTCTCAGCAGCGGCCATGCACTGCCAACATGCATCTGTAAGCTGTATCCAAAACGTTGCCTATACTTGACCAGACAAGCTCTATAAAGACAGCAAAGCAGGAAGCTTCCGTGACAAAGGAGTATCTGGTGGAAATGACAGAAATGGAACAAGCAAAGCAAGAGAGGAGAAAAGCCGGAGTTTAGCCTCACAACCCACAACTCTCAGCCTTTTGGGCCTAAAGGGATCTGAAGGTCCCAATAGTCTCCTTCCCTCTGCTGATTAGCAATTCTGTACTTGTTAAAAGACAAGACAACCAGCAGAACCAGTCACCAGTTTATAGTTCATGTAATGCTTGAATATGCACATTATTGATCAAACAGAACATGAAACTAATGTAACAAAGTTAATTGATAAAGTTTAAGGAAGACCTGACTAAGCATCAAGTATAATAAACTGAGAACGCGATTTAGAAGTTTTTCTTTTACACTTAGCTTCACTAAGTGCCTGGTGTGTGCCAAGATGTTCAGACTTTTAACTACTAACCAATCCAATTGAAAAAGGCAAATCAGTTTCTGAAAACAAGCTAATAAATGAAAATATATTTAAAAAAAAAAGCTACTCACGCAAGTGTCATATTGTTGCTCGGGTCCAGTCCAACCTCAATAACAGTAGTCCCCTCTATATCCACTTCTTTACAGGGAGTAGTGTTTCTCCCAGTAACTCTGCAGGCCTGGTAGAACCCATGCGGCTTCACTCGACCCGAGTCATTACCCACGAATACTTGCAGCACCACCGGCTCGTTGTGGCCTTCCAGCTGAAACATGGCAACACAAATCTAATATTTCAACTGGCCAGCAATGCCTCTTAATTAAAACAGGAAACATCTTACGCAGTTAAATTTGAAGTTAATCTGCTCCCAGTGTTGCTGGAAACAATCCTAAGGGAAGCAGGAAAAAAAAAATTTTCATCTAGTTTATAAACAAAATGCTAGTATTTTTTATCTTTTGTCATTTGTTCTTCCATTAAAAGACAAGTCAGTCATTTAGAACAGGTGAAGAATAATAATAATGATAACAATTTTTATTCTTCTTTTTTTTTTTTTTAAACTAGCTTGAATCCTACCCGTCTTCACACAGAATTATCCCAGCTTCAACTTTCAGGTCCCTTATGACCCCTGACTCTCACCCCAACCATGACTATTTCCCCATCTCTTCCCAGGATCCTCCTTCCTCGCCACCATCTACACCCACCAGTCAGCTAAGAAAGAGAATGTTTGCTGTGGCTGGTTCCAAATTTTATGAGAATTTGTTGGTCAGTATGTGCATGCTGATCAATCAATTAGCATGCTACGTTTCTAGGATCCTATCTTCATGCCAGCCACATGGCTTGCAACCTTTGCGAAGCCAGATAAAAATTGTCTAACACTTACAAAACCACTGGATGAGTCAGAACAGGATGAAGGGGAGAGCAAAGGGAGGAATGGTCTGAATGATTGTATGATCCAACCGCGTACATCTAGTTTTCCTTCAGACACCAAAATGAAAATAAAAAATGGCAACCTGACATCTCCCAATTAAAGCTTATGAACAGTGTTAGGATTCATTGAAACACTTAATAAATAAAAGCAGGTCAGACATACATTTCACATAAGGATTTAGCAGTCCTCCCGCAATCCAGTGTGCAAGCCATAATTGTCCCCGAACATGTTAGTGAAAAATGCATTCATTTTTCTAACATCAACATCCCAGCATGAAAGGGTTTGTGTCCTTTCAATACTTTTTTTATTAGCAGAATCCCACTGTGGTGCTACATACTAAAAATACTCTGAGGTAAAAGAAGTCTTGAAGTTAACCTCAACATTCTATTACAAAAGTAGCCTGTTATTCTTTTTAGGTAACAGAAGAAAAATGCTCCAGCAAAAAGAAACACTAGATTGCTGCCAAATTCCCAGGCAAGCGATGAAAATTCTTTGCCACAGCATTCTAGGAGATGAGTATTTTTAATGTTTTCATTACGCCACAATTGTTGCTAGAGGATTTCTGGGTGACAATGTTAGGTTTCATCCTAGGCCTGGAAGCCCAGTCAATACTTGCAGAAAGAAGCTCCATCTTTACTAGTAAGGAGATACAAATAAGAGCAGAATCCTCCAGAGGATCTTTTAGGGGATTCATCCCTGAAACACTTAGAAAATTTACTTCTGCGGTTCTTACCAAGTTTGAAAAAAAAGAAAAGAAAAAAATAAATCAGCAAATACTGATAAAATCATAGTACACTTCTTATGTCCAAAAGGAGCAATTAGCTTACAGCAGGTAGGTGGGTTATGACTGCTATGGATGGGCAAAGCCAAAAGATTTCTGGAGGTGGCCTACTGCAGGCTCCCACGTACAAACCATAGGCTAACAGCTATAGTTCGTATCAAAGAGCTCAAAAGCTAAGAGAGCACAAATAAACAAGGGACCATGAAAACAGCCAACAAGAGGACTCAATTTCACCAGATGGTCAAAAGGAAGTGGGGAGTAAAGGGTGCTCTGATATTCTACCATTGAATCTCTTTTACATGGAAAGCTGAATGAACAGCCTGCGTCATGTCACCAAGGTCTCCTTGGCTAGAAACAGCATCACACCACAGCTAACCAGTGGTGCTTTTCTTCCACGGTGTTCCTGTTAGAAGAAGATATGAAAGATGTGCGAGAGCATCTCTCATCATCTGGATGGTAACTGTTCCAGCTTTGCAATACTGTTAGTAAGAAAACATGAAAATCTGCCAGTGATGGCTGGAATACCTCCGCTGACACTTTGCACTCAGGATAACTAACCTTTCTTTTGGCAGACAAGTCACTTGACTAAAGTTTGTTTATATAATTTTGATGTTGCATATTGATTGTAGGCTCTCTAGTTCTAAGTCATCAAGTAAAAGGGTGTTCTTTAACGGGCCACAGAACCTGCTTCTCCTCCTCAGTCTGCTTAAGAGTGATGCATCTGAATGGCTGCCTGTCATGGGTGCTGCCAGAGAAGAGCAAGCATCAGATCTCTACTGGACTAGCAACATTTTTACGCTCTTCTTCCCCATCTTTAAAACACCGCCCAAAACCCCCAAACAAAATAAAAAGTCCTCTTGTCCTTTACATATTTTTTTCCACTAGCTCAGATTTCCTGAAGATCCACTGACTTACTTTGTCTGTCCAACCTAGGCAGACTTTTATATACAGGGTATGAACTAGTCTGCCTACTGGTAAAGCAAGTTCGAGCTTCCAGGAATTAAGTAACATAAGACTCTTTGAAATAGAATTTTCACTGATGGGTGCTGAAGGGTAACTGGGAAAGGAACTACAAGGAAATTCAGATGAACAAAGGCCCATTAAGAAAATTCACATAAATGAGCACTAAATCACCATAGCAACAGGACTATATGAATGGATTCTTTTCTTATGAAACTTTACTGGATTTCTACACTACTCAGGAGGACCGAGTGAAGTGTTGGAGATGTTTTTAACATTACTGAACAGGACTTTAAAGATAAGTATACTTCTGTACTCCGTCAGCAGTAGTCAGCACAAGTTTTAAGGGCTGTATCATAAACAAACATTTCTTTGTGGACCTGGTAAATTAGTCTGGATTGAGCACTGATTTGCTGATTTCTCAAAGTGGCATAACTAAGGAAAAGTATGAAAGGAAATGTCTTTTATCTTTCTTGGGTTTATAACAAATATAGTTGCCTACTCGCTCAACCTGCTGGCCACACTCCTCCCAATATAACGAGGACACCATTTGCCTTAGTTCCAACTGAGTGCGCAATGCTGGCTTGTATTCAGTTTGGTGTCCACTCTCGCATTCATACTGTGGTCGCTGCAACTTTTGTGATGCTATTTGACATCAGTTCTTCTGTTTGTCTCTGTGTAAGTCAAGTACAACGTTACTCCTGGGAAGCCTCTCTACCATTTGCATTAGGAAACCTTCACAAGCACAGACATAAAGTTCATCAATTCCTTCCTCCAGGCTATGTAGCCATCCCTGCAGATGGACAGATGGCTGAAACCTTCCACAATGAGAGGTCTGTGAGCAGGAGACTCCTGTTAGTTACCTATAGAAAATGTCATCTATTATCTTCTCAGTCAGGTAGTCTGTAACAGATACCAACACATTATCCCTGGGCTTCCTCCCTCCTGACCTCAATGGGGCAGTCTCCAATTTCACGTTGGATGTCTGTGCAGTCAGGGAGCTCCTTATGATACATGATGTCCTCTTTCCTTTCTAAACAGCAGCTGCACATCCACAACTGCATTCCAGCCATGTACGCTACCCCAAGTCTCTGTGATTCCAACCAAGTCACAACCCTGTGACTACACAAGGGAAGAAACAAGACCTGCAAATTCACACTCTGGGCATCAGTGTGCAGTCACTGGAGACCAGCCTCTGAATGTTCTCCCTTTGGAGCAGAAATGTGAAAGACCTCTTTGTAGCCTTCTTCCTCGTGTTCCTCCTCCATTTGTAGCTCCTCCTTCCCTTCTGTGCTTTGGTCCCCATCCTCTGACGAACTTACAGTAAAGCCCTCCTCACCAAGCTGGCAACAATTTTTCCTCCCTTTGAGCAAGGTTAATTACATCAGTCATCCTTTTCTCCTCTCTAAATGAAGCAAGATGAACAAAGAAGCTAAATGCTTGCTGGAGACACCAGCTACATAGCCAGGCCCTGGATTCCTGACTGCATCTGCTCCATCCAGATCCTTCCCCTTGATCAGAAGGATTGAGGACACCATTCAGTCCTGTGTGCTGCTCATCCCTGCCTCAGAGCAAGTGACCATCAACACCTAAACTTTAAGGCATCAAAGTCTATACAGGAAACAGTCTGCATTTGTTAAGTGTGCATACAACTGCTTCCCCTTTTCTTCCCCCTGTTCTCCAGTTCTACTAATCCACATGTACTTCACTACTGCTAACCATACTGAGCAGGATGACCCATAAAGTACACCTCAGTTAGATCTTTATGACTCTACTTGAAAGACAGACACTGGATATGTGGATTCAGACACTTCTTATTAAAAAAAAAAAAAAACCCACAAAACAAAAAACCCACCACTTTGAATTTATTTTTTTAAATGAAACCTAGTTTTATGTCCTTACCAATAAGGCATAACGATGTCCCACTGTCATCAGCAATCAGTTACAGCATTTCACTATCCTAGTTTTGTATGTTTCACATGTCTATCTATTTACACAGTTTGTATAATCACAGTCTAACAGGACATACATCACAGATTATATATCATTGCCTTGGCATAAAGCTTCCTTCCGCCTGTAACTCTGTGATGCAAATAAGACTTCCCATTACCTGCAAGAAGAGATACAGCACAGTCTCCACAGCAAAGAGACTGCAAAGTCTCTCCCCTTCCCTCTAAAAATAGAGATTCTAAGCCTACTTGAACTGAACCAGTTCCCATTCTACTAAAGTATCCCCTGGAAAGGAGTCCCCGTAACGCCTAACACTAAACAGCCTACCTTTACAGTTGGAAAGCCTTGCTGTGTACGGTCTTTCACCGAGCCTCGGCTGCCTTCAGTCAGATAGCGAGCCCTGTGCTGGGTTTCCGGCTGTACCACTATCTTCAGCTCCTTCCCCTCACTCTTAGTCGGATACTGACCACACAACATTGGGGTCTTCTTCCCTCCAGCTCCTTTCTGGTTCTCTGATGCTCTGGGAAGTCAAAGCAGACCATTAAAAAGGTGTTATAAGCAGCTCCCCAATAAAAACAAACTGAATCACAGAAAAGCTAAAAAGATAAAGAGTATGTATTAATGGATAGAAGATTTATAGTTGAGGGCAAACTTTGGAATTCTCTTTCTGACAGAGAAGGAAACCTGCAGGATGAAGAGGAACGGTGCTTCCCTGCCTCCTTCATCCAGTGCAAAGAGGAACTGCTTTTCAGAGAGTAAACATAAAGGAAGGGAAAAGCAATTAGTATTAAACTATGTTAACAAACAGAAGAAGGCTCATAACCTGCTTTTTCATGGTCTGTGATACAGCCTGGTATTATCTGAATAAGCTGTTTCACTTCTGTAACAAATATACATATGTACACACACACACTGAATGGATTTAAGGTTAAATGATGCTCCTTTAAATAGGAAAACAGCCTCATGCCTGTCTCCACCTGAACTTGCATATCCATGCAAAATCAAATACTAATTTCTGTCAAAACAGATTGATAAATTTATGTTAAAACCAAATTAGTTATTGTAAAAAGCTCTGACATAATTGCACAAATTTTAAGTCTGCAGTGTATGCAAAAAGATTGTTTCTTTCCAGGTGTGTACCTTAAGATGTACTGTTTCTCGTGTTCAGTTCCATAATTAAAACCGAAATGAAGAAGCCCTCCAAAGTATAACGTCATGTGATGGATTCTGTGATCACTTTAAAGCACAATGGAAAATAACTCTTCATCTTATACAGAGCAGGTTTGTATCATGAACCTGAATGGAAGTCTAATAAACTCATTTAACACTAGCAAATGTAAACATGCCCTGGCAAACCGTACAGGCAGAAAAAGGGCTCAGTGAATTTATGCAAATATGATGCTCTCAGTTACTACCAAGAAGTAGTTTCTAACAGCCAATGCCTCTGAAGGAAGCAGTTTAAAGTGACAAGTGTGAATTGCTTAAAAAACAAATCCTGTTTCAGTGTGCAGTACACGGAGGTAATCTATCCAGGATTTTTTTCTTCTCAGGGAGAAGCATGCAAGAAATGCTTTTTCCTCAAAACTGCTTACTGAGACCTTGGCCGCTGCATGCGTTTTTCACTGACCTGAAGGCTGAGGTAACCCGTAGGGCTGTCTTCCCAATTACCGGGTGATTTATACTAACCATTATCAGCACCTTTCCTAAAACTCCTACTGTTCGATGAATAAACAGCACGAGGCCACAGAGTACGCAAATACTTCCAAGTCATCCCCCAGTGCCTGCACAGCCTGGCCCAGCACTTTTCCTACAGAAGGGCCTTCTCCTGCCCCAGGGAAGGCCGGGCACTTTGCCCCGATTCCAGCACATCTCATGCCCCAGGAAGACTTATTTGTCACACCCTTATTTCTACTACGCCTTCCAAAACCTTTTCATACCTGAAACCAAGGGTTAAAATACTGCTCAGCCCTTACGAGGTCTGTGCTTTTCTGTGCTCTGCATGAATTTCATTCATCTTTTTGCTGTTCATGAAGGTTAGCCACTTCACCATGGACTGCCCAGCGAGCCTCCCGCTCACCCAGCTGAGCCTGGGACGGACGCCCAGTGCACGTCCCGGAGCCGCCCTGCCCTGCACGCTTGTTTCCAACCCAGTGACAGCAGAGAGGCAGGATCTAGATTAAAAACTAGTATAAAAAAAACCCTGCAAGAGTACCATCTTTCTGCCAAGGAGTCTTGATTACTCTACCACAGTCTAGTCAAACTGGCTGTTTAAAAAAATCAAAACGCTATGCAAAAAACATGCCTTCTTTTAGGAATATAAAAGGGATAAAATTCTTCCTCAGTGCAGCATATATAAAACCTGTGATACACTAATTAAACTGTAATTAGCACCACTATGCTCTTTGCTTCTGTACAAGTTAAGCAAAAAACACTAATCAAACTCAAGCTCGTTAGATAACCACTTTCTCTATTCTTCCCGTCAGGACATTACTCCAATGGACTAGTAATTAAAAGCAATACATTTACAAACTTTCGGGTAGTATCTATCTTCTCCTTTTCTCACTCAGAATTTTAAATCACACCGCTACCACCTCTCAGCTTCCCACGGGGACCATGAGAAGGAACGCTGGACAACCTCAGCTTCCGCAGCCGCCACCGCGCTACTCCCGACGCCGTCCCCGGGACCTGTGCTTTCTGCACCTCGGTTAGGCACTGGAACGTCACGGGAGAACGCTCCGTGCAAAGACACCACATGGGCTGCTTCGTCTGACCTTGCAACGCGTGGAAGGTCCAGCTCTGCAAATTAATACGGGAGACTGAGATCTTGCTGAATTTTGAAGAGAAGCATTAGAGGCAGCCATCAAAATGAAATTCTCCTTTAACACACAAAACGCGAGGTTTTAGCAGTGTGACGTAAACACTTCGGCCTCTCCGACACGACCCTGTTTTCCTGAGAGTGCTTCATTCTTAAAACTCAAGTTACCAATATGTTGACAATTAAAGTATTTTATACATTGGCACATTCACGTGAAGAGATGCTGCCTAACAATTATTCTGAAAGCCTTCCCTCTAGAAACCTAAAGTAATCATTACTTTTAATCAGATTAGCTGAACTTGAAAGCAACTGTAAAGCCTTCACCAGAACTTCACAGTGGCCTTTATTCTCAAATTATGAGGATATATCATTTACACATCCGTTTAATTTGCTTTACTTGTAACACTAATATTCATGCACGTACGAATAGTAAAATATTTCAAACACGCACACATTTATTTATTTATTAGCTTAACTGTTGCCAGACAATGTCTCCTCAAAGCTAGCACTTCTTTTTTAGAATAGAAATGTAAGTGGCAAACCCCACGATTCTATTAAAACACATTTCTGGAGTTAAGGTTTGCCTGGTCCTCCACTGCCGTCAGGGCTGTTCCCAGTGAAGACCTGAAAGTGGAAGTGAGACCAAGGCTGTTGGAAACCTGAGAGCCTTTGCCCTAAATCATCATCAATTCATCCATTTCTAAAAAGGCTTTCAAAAATTCCAACAGCTTCCACAGGAATATATCCTTTTCCTTCTAGCTTCTGAAGTCAACTGTCTAGAAGCCTCTTTTGAGGCTATTTTTACTTTACAAATTAGCAAGGGTGCTTTCCTTGCTCTTTTCTTAAAGGCAAAAGCAAATGAACTCCCTTGGCTGAAATCCATCAGGCCGGAAAGTTAAAAAAAAAGTCACTACGGTGACCTAGATTTGTGTCGCTAAATCTCCATATTCCAACTGCAAAACTAAGTTTTCTAATATCTTGGCCATTTCTTATCCCTGAGATGTATTTAGAAAGACAATTCTGTTATATAAAAGTTTTGCTACAGTTCAATCTAGTCTGTATACAACACACGAGGAAAAAAGTCATGCTTCTCTCTACCCCCGCGTTCACAGAGTACTACTGACAGTACCAATGAACATTCACTGGTTAGCCCCTAATATTTTAGGGAATGTTATAGTCTTGTCAAGTTTCAGACTGAGCATGTACCTCCTGTTCCAGAGCTTACTATATGTCTGCTTTCCGTCCAGAGATCACATTTACAGTCATACGGTTCTTGCCTTTCGATAAAGTTCTTGCCTTTGTAAGGGAGAGCCTGATCTCCTTTGTGCTCAGTGGAGGCAGTTCCCTAGTTCCAAGCAGCTGCTTTACATATGCTAATTTGCTTCTTTGGCTCTACCATGTACTAATGTTCTACTTTATTATCAATTTCAGCTGGTGAAAACGAGAGATGCTGGACAACTGCGGTTGTTGTAAGGAAATACCAGAAGACCCAGAGGTCCGAGGAGACAGGAGCGGGCGGCAGAGCCAACGTTCCTGGTGCCAGCCTGCTCCGCTTTTCCCGGTGCGGTACCCAGGCCGGCAGGAAGCAGCAGCACACTCTGGAGAGTTTCTCAGAATCACTTTCTCACAGTGAAATTTTAAGTATGGAACTGCAATGACCCTGGGAATACAGACTCCAGGCTCTTTCCCTTTGGAATATGAGAAGTTCATAATCTTTCCCATCAGTCAAATTTTAATATTCACCATTACTGTGATGAACATTAGAATGTACTGCAAGCACATACAAAAAAGTAAAAACAAACAGAATGCACTCCCCCCCAAAAAACCCACAACAAAAAAGCCAAATCTATCCACTTGACCATCTTAAAAGTACTAAAGAAGCCACAAGTTAAAAAATAAATAATAATTTTAAAAGTATCAACACACTATTGTAAACTGATGGACTTTTTCCTCTTTAAGCAACTACTGAAATGCATTTAGTGAACAGTGTGAAGTGGGAGAGATGAGAGACCACCACCCAGGCGTGCCCATGTACAGACACACGCATGCACACAACCCAGAAGCACAGAGAGAAACAGGATTAGAGATTTATTTCTGAAAAAATCAAATACAGAAGTGAATTCACAAGGAAAAACAAAATCTGGTTCACCATATCATCTTAACATTTTATAAAAAAAGTAAAGCATGTGTTAATTTAAATGATGAGAAATCCTAACAAGCCATTAACTTCTACTCCCATCACTCTCTCTATTTATCAAATAGAGAAAGAGACAAACAGCAGCAGGTAAAGTGTACAGACTGAAATCCTCACATAAAATCCTGCAAAAAACATTAAGTTTTAGGGTGCGTCCAGTCCACTTCTGCCTTCCTTTTTAAATACAGTAATGTCTTCACTGCCATTTTATAATGGAATTGTGCAATCTTTTAGGAATTTCACTTAAACAAGAATACAGGTGAGCTCATCAGTGCTGCATCAAATTGTTCCAGGAAAGTTTACCTTTATCTTCTAAATAAAGATTGACAAGTCTAATGAGAACTTACCACGGACTAGGACGCAAAGGGGAACAGCAGAGAAGAGAAGGGATTTATGTGAGAACCTGAGCAGAACACTTGATGGGGCATGGGGGGAGTTTTATTAGTTTGGTTTTACATATGGTGATAGAACTTTAAAAAAAAAAAAAAACAACCAAAAAAAACCAAAAAAAAAAAAATCAAACAGATACCAACCCATTTCCTGCTTTTGAGTTGCCTTTGCTGTCCGTGCTGAGCTGAGAAAGGACATAGTGAGGCGCTTTGGCACTGTCGGCATCAAATATATCCATGTTGGACTCTTCGCAATCTCGACGTTTGATCCCTGGCCTCTGCTTTGGATTTCGTTTGCGTGATTTACGTGGCACCTCAGTGTTATCATTGTAGGAACTGGTACTCATGTTACTGAAGTTGGAGGGTGAATCCTCCATCCACATACTGCAGCTCTGCTCTGACTCCAATCCACAGCCCTCATCCTGGCAGGACATCCGACTGTTGTCCAGCAAGTCCTCAGGTGGTGGCGAGATGTACAGGACTGTGTGTCTCTTCGGCGTTGACTGCTGCTGCTGGACTGTGTTACTGGTTAACTGCTTTTCACTTACCCCTCGGGTACTTACCCCCACGGCTGAGGAGCAGCTCTCCACTTGCATAGCCTTGCTGTCGGTGACTGAGGTAGAGTAAATGGTAGGACTGGAAGAGGTGGTAAAGGAGCTGCAAGCACCGCCCATGGAGGAAGAGGAAGGAGCTGAAGAAGCATCTGCGGTGTATAATTCAGAAGTAAATACAAGATACATGGTTCTGTGTGTGCTGGCTATAGCAGTCCCATTGAAATAAAGTGATTTATGAACAGATTTCTTTCCCCCAACAAATATTTGGAATTTGGTAAGTTTTAGAGTGTAAATGCTTAAAGCAATACAGCCTAACCAATACAGTACTTTGGAAATGTCCAAATAAGACTTAGTATGATCCACTGTAATCAACGTTTTTAAAGCTTAATGTTAATTCATAAAAATGGCTGCAAGTAAACATAGCTTTCATTGCCTCAGCTGGACTAATTATTTGTGTAGAAGCCATTTCATCTAAAATAATGGAAGCCCCAATGCAAAATGTTTATAATCCACATTCAATGCCAATTAAACCATTTATTGTTGGAAATTTTTATTTTTGAAAAAGACGGGACTGTGCTTAGCCACAAAATATTAAAATAAGTTTCTAACCTATGAAGCAGAGAACTACAGGTCATTTTTAATGCAGACACTCCCTGCTTCAGAGGCAAATCCTGGAATAAAAATATGAGAAAATAAATGAGAAAAAGAGCTGCTGATTATTCCATCATAAATGAGAAATAAAATATAAAATCAACTGAGTTGGTAGGCAAAATGGAACTGGTATCAGTCACTATGACATAGCTGTTTATTTTGAAGGTTCAAAGCAGGGATGAAATACCTGTACTGGTGACATGCTGATACAAGGACACCTGAAATTTCTGTAATTTGACTCTTTCAGTCACTGACACTGATTTCTCTCAGACTTCATTAGCCAAGTCCCTTATGCATACACGGACAGCTTGGGACAGACGTCTGAAAAATTAACACATTAAGCAGGATATTTTAAACAACGTGATTGTGACTTCTCCAGAGGTCACACAGATCAATCTTGGGGCAGCAAAATGCTTCAAACAAAACCCTGAACATTTCTGGAGAACACCACAATCATTTCCACTAAAGAATTATGGACAAATCAGCTGAAAACATAGGCTAAAATGTTTCAGAGGAAGCAGTATGGACAAACGGAGGTCTTTATTTATTTAAATTAGCTGCAGCTCACTGAGGAATAACTAACCAAATTTTATATTCAGATTTAAGCTTCCTAGGGGGGAGATGCTATTTTCTGTATTTCTGCACTGCTGACCACAGCTTACACAGTAAGCCAGAACCACAGAAATAATCTAATTTTGGAAACAAATTGTACATACTTACATACATAATTTTACAGCATGTTTGTTCAGCTAGTTACTGGTGTCATAGAGGCAATACCTATTATTAAGAGGAACACGATGTTTTCCTTTTTGTTGTTTGGGATTTTTTTAAAATCCAAAACATATTAATCTCTCAAGTCTAAAAGGTTTAGAGATAGTTGAACTGTTTTATCCAGTTTAAGCTAATTAAAAGTAACAGAATAAAGTATGTTCAGCCATGATAACACATTGAACTAAAGCAAAACTTAGCAAACCTTCCTATAAATCAGCCTGCTTGTGATTATTGGGGGTATCAATGACTGATGATGAAGAATTTTTAAACCGTTACTGTTTCTTACAGTTTTTCTGTGCTAAATGAATTTAACAGTAAACATACGCTACTTCGGATTGTAAAATTTAGTGGTCATTACACTTTATCAATAGACTATTCTGCTTTTACCTTCATAGGAAGTCCCTTCCCCAAACCTCCCAGTAAATCAGGAGCAGATGAATGATACCAGTTCCATTTCCCAGTTTGTTCTTTGGCAAATACAGTGGCTGAAATTGGAGAATTCAGTCACTTTGAACTGCATTCCAATTTTAAGGCAAATTTATCCTTTCTACATCATGCATTAATGCAATGCTTTTTTCAAAAACATTTATAGGATTGGCAAGAACTATTAAATCTAGGTATTAATTTCAGTGACAGTATTTAGGAGCTGATTTGCAGCCACTTTGAGTTGAGAAAGATTGTTGCTATTTGGGATGTTTATTTTGGTTTGTTAAAATAGAATTAGTTTCCATTCATCATTTATACACTCAAACAGAAAGAAATACGCAGCATGCATACAGCATATATGCTGCATGCAAGTATTTGCAAACAGAATACATGGAGCACACAGCAGTAATGCTGCAGAACTGGATTACTGAACAGCAATATTTCCCCCATTTTAAATGAATTCTTCTTTTAACGGACGAAACTGAGTATCATGCATAGTACAACGCAGTGTATGCACATCTCGTGTCTCCCTGTGCATGACAAATACTTTGACAAATAAATAATTACGCACATTGAACCAGGTAGCAGGGCTCTAGAGTTGGGAGACTTTTCCTCCAATAGATTAATACCAAAGATTTATCGTTTTGCAGCAAATTCTGGGAATGTTTTAGAAAGGTCTTTTAAAAAGACCTCGAAGAAAAACTTAAAGTGACAATCCATACACAGGTCTGCATTGGAACAGATACGCCAAACACTGATCATATCCTGCTTATCAAATGGTTCAATGCATATCCTGTCCAGAAATGCAACAATTGTACTTTCCCCTCACTTTCCTCGGAAAAATAAATAAATAAATCACTAAACAGAACACTTTTCAGTATAAAGCTAAAAAAGCTGCTAATGGTATCGTTATTTTAGGTTGCAGCATACTGCAATATTGAAGTCGCTATCATTATTGCTATCCAAAACAGTTTCTCCTCCAGTTACTTTTCCTAGAAGGTAAGAAGCATGTATGTGTATGAATATGTGTATATGTTTTTACTTTATACATTTAAAAAGGAAAGAAACACTGTCCATTATAAATTGGCTATACTCGCCTCCATTTACCAGAGACGCCCCTGTGTAACAGTAAGGTTAGATTATCGAAAAAATATCAAGCTAAATACTAATGGCAAGACAGCCTCTCTCTTTAGCCTTATATATCCCCAAATGAATGGCATTACCATCCATAAACATGCAAATGTTTTAGATCATGTACAGGCCAGCATCTTCTCCATTATAATAGTTAAAAATATGTAAGAAAGTGTGACAAATATCACAGCCAATGAAATCAACTGGCTATATTAGAACAATCAAATGCACAAATTTAAAATCTATTTTAGGGGATAAATTAGTAATTGCTTTAGTAACATTTTAAGTTATGCAAATACTAAGAAGCATAGTAAAATTTATGTTTTCTCACAGAGTCTGCAGGCCTTTAGCCAACTCGTCTTCCATTGAACTAATAAACAAACAAGTAGGGTCAATCAAATAAGAATTCACAAAGTTACTATAATGAATAAACCACTGTGTTTTACATGGCTCCCATTTTGTTTTATCCGTTTATTCTAAAGCTAGTGACAACACATGCGTATCTGATGCCCAAAGGAGATGCCTTGGTTGAATATGCTGCATTTTGGAAAAAAAATAAGTTTATTCTAAAGTTTCAGTAACTCAAACTTGACTGGTATTGCTTTAAAAGGTGAGAGCATCTTGCATTTCCTGGGTTTGAGGAATGAAGTTTTCCCCAACATGCAGATAATAAACAAAATATAAACCAGTGGACATTCAGTGGGAGGGGTGTACCTGGTTGCTGGTCTGTCAAGTTAGAGTGGAAACATACACACACCTTTCCCAGTTTAAGCATTTTTTTTTTATTTGAGGTTACTTTCTTTAAACACATATTAATGGGAATTGTTACAGGTGGCTTTCATTTGCAATTTAACAGTGCTTGCAGTGACAAATAAGTATGCACATTTTGAAGTATAAGACTGAATATATTTTAACACAGCCTCAAAATAAAAATTGCTTTCAGAGCAACAACACTGAATAGAAGCCAAGTGCATGTTATGGCAAGTATGCAGCCACAGTATTATAAATGAAACGTGCACCAGCATCACAAGGTGGGGTCTTTTTTTTCCTTTTTCTTAATTAAAAAAACGAAAGAGAAAAGAAAACTACTTCTGCATTAGAGCAACCTTGATGACTGTTGAAACTAAACCTCCTGAATCTATTCTTTGCCATCACTGCGACATGTAAGGTAGTTGAAATAAGTAATTTGGAATTTGTTGCCTGTCCTACAAGCTTTTTTTCCCCTAAGAGAGGCAGAATGGTATCAAACAGTTCAGCGTAAGGAAGTCCTAGTTACGCTTTGGATGTCGTAATTTACACACCAGTAACAAGCAAGTCTGTAACATGTAAATGAAAGATAGAAAATAATCAAGAACTAACAAACTAAGTGGTTAGTGCTGGAGTTCAGAATGCAAATAAAGATAACCAATTACTCTGCACTACTCTGAGGGAGACTAAATTTCAAAGAAATTCCAGTTGTTCATGATACCAGTCATTTGTACTCTCACTTCCCAGAAGGTCTAAAAAGGTGCCTACCGCTCCCAAACATTTACCTCGCTTTCAGGCAGTGAACAGAATTACATTCACAACCAAGAGACTGAATAATTCAGGTTCTTTCTGAAAACAAAAAGCAGCCAAAAAGCAGCCAGTGGTAGAAGGGATGCAACACGCATGTGGCACAAACGCATGCTGCTAAAAATCACAGGCTAATATAATATCAGAGACTAAGGGAACACACAGCAAAAAGCATCCCCATGAGCAAATCAGTGCAGTCTTTTTCTTTTCAATAACATAAAGCATTGTACAAGGAAAATGTATTACCTCCTGAGTTATCAACTAAGGCAATGACATATTTCTATATCCTATTATCTCGTGAAGTCAAACAAGGCATTCAGCCTCTAAAAAAAAGTCTGAAAGGCAGGAGAAAGAAAAAAAAAAATCACTACTTGGCATTGAGGGAGTCTTGTCTTTAGATAACACTTAAGTGGAGCTAATCCTGAAATCCTTGTTCATTCTTTCCAAAGAGATCCTTAAATATAACAAGGATTACCAAGTCCTCAAAAAGAAACAAATAGCATCCTGATGACCTGATGACTTTTTTGTTTGTTTGTTTGAACTGCAGCTGGAGTGCTAAGCAAGTCACTTCCCAGACTGGAAAGCTTAAGATTGCAAATGCAAATAAATTGGAGATATTTTTGTTTTCACAGGTTTTTCAGCCACCTGTGCATGAACAACCAGGACTAGCAAGAGCCATTAGAGAACTCGCCTTTTTTTCTCAGAACCTAGCCTGAATCCCATGTAGTCCCCTATGCTATCTTCAGAATACACTGAAGTGTCAAAAATGAACACTTACTACGCAGGGTGAGGATTAGGTGGTGTGTAAGCTTAATATATGAAGTATACCTGTTTATTATTAAATTTGTTGATTTATCTAACATGTCATGTTCTTGATAAGGCTTTTGTATGTTAATTGATTTATTTGAACCACTGCACACAGAAGAACAATATCAGAATAAAACAAGAAGGATACTATGTGCAAAATTTCCAGCATCAACCCTTGTGTTGCCAAAGGTTTTAAAGGTAAAAACCAGAACTTACAAAGTGGCTGCAAACCTGCTTTCAACACCTCACATGCCAAACCTGGGTTTCTACTTTTCTTCTTCTTGTATTACTGATGTAATGTCAAAAACTTTTCCAAAAAGTTTAGTTTCAAATCAGTATCAATCCACTATTTAGAAATAAAACAAAACAAAACAAAAAAAAAAAAAAAAGAAAGAAAGGAGAGACTTATGAAGAAGTCTGAAAACAAGACCGACCTATACCCTGGGTGAGATTGGATGGGTTAAGTGTCTCTGGCACTATTTGTCTTCACTATTGACAGACACTGTCACACAACCCACCACTCGATGCCTGTCTCTGAATGGCGAAGCTAGAATGCAAGTTAAGTGTATTAATAGAGAAAAAAACTAGCATCCCAGCAAATATAATAAAGCAATCCAATTCACCAGTTATTAAAAACACTCAGATTCAAGATAGGTAGGTTAATTTAATTTACATTAAGCCCAACAGTGTAAATTCCCCTTACATTCACATGCTGAACCAAGCAGTGTATTATACTTTGGGTAAATACATCAATCAATCTTTTTTTGTTACAAATGACATCCGATATTAAATTAACACTCAGGTTTAGGTATCTGAGTAGAGCTTTAGTTAGTGGCTCACACACACCAGTTCCACGTATCTTAGATCCTCCCCACTCAGAGCGATAACCAGCTGCGTACAAGCAAGTCAGAACTCTAGCACCCTTAGCTGCTCCCCTCAAGCTCTACCTGTCATCTCCTCAGCTCCCTCCACCGCCCACGACCCCACAAGAGTGGCTCTGCGATGATCTGACAGAACGCTTCCATTTAAGGAACAGACTCTTTTGTTCTTTAGACACACAGTTGGTTTTTTTCTAAGAAATCAAGAACTCCTCTTGGCCTTCATGAAGCCTTTGATGCTGCTACTGCAAGGAGGTGCTTGAACAATACGACAACAAGACTGTTCTCTTTTTGCCCTTCACTGGCTTGGTTTTTCATTCTTCACTAAGGAACAGGGAACTCTCTTGTCTCTTGAGCCTTTTTGATGTACGAATAGGACCCACTTAACGCAAGAATTTACCATAAAAAAATCCCTCAGAATGATGAAACAGCTGATGTTTGAGCAGCTCTGGAAAATATATGAGATTCAGGAAGACTGAAAATAAACTTAATTTAGAAAAAAAGAGATGATCTAGAGTACATAAATATAAACCTTTATAGGTAATTATAAGGAAGCTCTGCTCCACGTAGAGGAGCAGGTATGCACGCAATGCACGTACGACCCCACACAACTACGATGTTTTAATTGAATCTGCAGAGAACATGTTGTCTGAAGTTTCCATAAAATGGAAATGGTAAGAACAACCTTTTTTTTTTTTTTCTCCTCACATTTCCCAGTGATGACTTCACACCAGCAGAGAGTTCAGAAGGATGAAGGAACCTCTCCACCACCCCGAGCCGTACCTAATCACAGCCTCTCCCAGACTAATGCAATTAGTTCCACCAGAGCACACGCTATCACCAGAAGTAATACTTAAACTTGTTCACATATATGCTAGTGCTAACATGCCGGAGTTGCCAGGGCACTGTACTAATATACAGCACCAGGAAGATGGATTTTTAAAGAGCGTTAGGATCTGGTTTAAATTAATTCTGTAAGAAGTACTTGACACATGACCGAAACAAGCACACTGCAGACAGAAATCCTTGGAAGACATCCTCCTAGGAAATTACAGGAAGGCATTTCCAACTGGGAGGGTGGTGGGAAAAGGAAGGGAAAAGCCTACAAAGAAATGGAAGTTTTTACAGGCATTGGAGACCAACTACAAAGAAGAATCTTTTTTTTCTGATAATTTGTTTACAACATGGAGTTATAAGCCCAGGATAATAGAATTAGTAGCAGCACTGATAGGCCCTTTGAAATCTCTGGTAATTATTTCTGTATCAACAGGAAAAACTGACTAATGACACCAGGAAGGATGATAAATTGACAAAATATTTTCATTAAAAATAAAAATTAAGAAGCCTGACTCTAGCTATTAAAAAAAAAAACCAACCAAAACCAAATGCCACACATCTCCATTTTGAGGCTTTATTAGAATCTTTAGCTTAAGAATGATGAAAAATCCTTATCTTGGAAGTAGAAAACATGACCCATACCCGTCAGCACCCAGTCTCTACCCCACAGATGATGCAAGTGTTTTTTTCCAGTTCTCTACAGCAGCACTTGAGAAGCAAAGCCTTATTTTCATAATTAAAATGACCAAAAATGCTTATGGCAAGCATTTCAATAACAACTCTGATCAAAAAAGCCAATTATGCCTGTTTGGGACAAGCAGTTTGTCCCTTTAATTAAAAAGGAGCACAAATTGACACGACCACAAAAAGGTAAAGCTTCATCATTTACCAAATATTTTCCCAGGATACAATCATAGATGCTTGGGAGCCAGAAAAATTCAATGCATCACAGATTAATTGTATCCGAATATGAAGAATGCAAAAAGAGATCAGTAAATACGTTTCAGTGGCATAAAATGTTCCCCTTTTGTTACAGCAAGAACACCGCTCTGTGGAGAATTTGAGATAAGAACTGGAAACTGTCAGAATGGAAACGGTGCAGGAAGTACTGTCCTGGGGAGCAATACAAAAAAAATATGGAAAGATATATATTTGCCACTGTGAAAAATGGAAAGCAGCTTAAGAGATCATCAAGAAGCTGAAGAAGCTAATTCCAAGATCTGCTACAGAAAGAATAAACAGATGATAAGCAGAGAAGCAAGTTTCTGTAACAGTCTTCTTCACTGGGGTTCAGAAGGTTTGAGCATTCCTGTTACTGGAGATGAAAAATGAAAATGCCACACTTGTTTTAAGTACGTGGCCACAAATACTCCTGAATCATCCCCAAAGATAAGAATAAGGTGTTGATCTACCAACTAGAAAGACATATTTGAGAAAGGACTTAAATTAGCAGTGTGAATTTTAAGCATTTGAAGAACGTGAACAGTCTTTTTCACGTTGATCAAGACACATTGAACAACCTTTAAGAATCAACTGAAAAGAATCAAGCATCCCTCCTTGCAACTGGAGCTTAAAAATACTGTGTAGAAGGCATTAGTAAAGCTTCAGGCACATTTATTTCATATAAGAAATCTCCAGGCACAGCTTACAATGACATTTCTCAGCATGACACCCTCATGCATTTCAAGAGTCTAGAAGATGATTCATATTTAATGTGTTTATGGTACTGCACCAGGCAAAATCCTCCTTTTCCTGTCCCCTGAACAAAGACACTTGTAATTCAAATAGCAAGCACAGAGAATAGTTTCTAGCAGTAAAGTCAAATCCTTTTCCTCCCTTCTGCTTTCCAGAAGAATAACAGAATTAGAAGCTTGAGATAGCAGCTTAGGTTGTGAACATCACAGCTCAAAATCCTAGAGTTCTGTTAAATTATACTTGCCTGTTTGATATTCAGAGTGGGTAATACCTCTTTTGTCTGGATTAATGAGATACACATTTATTAACAAATTAATGAAAATCCAATCAGCAACATTCCATTTTAATACTCTTAAAACTGTTCTGTAAATCACAAAAATTTCCAAGTGGAAGAACTAGAAGTCTGCCCCCGTAAGGTCATCACTGCTAAGAACAGCCCATCCTGCTCCTCCAAAAAAACCAGAGAAGTTAACTGCAGCAATATATATTTCTCACCTATAATGTGATCTATATGGAACAAAACCCCACAGCAAAGTGACTGACAGTAAGTAAAGTCAAGTAAATTGACTTTCAGCCAGATACTACCTTATTCTGTGTTTTGGGAAGCAGAGAACAAACTGTGTTAACTACTACAGGAGTAGTAAAAAGCTCTCACCACTTCAGATCATTCCCTGTAACGTAATCCTCTCATTATCGAGAGTAATCATACCTGCAATTGACTTCTACGTAGAGTGTGCTAGCAGCATTTCAAATTAGCCCTTCCTTTTAATAACAAGAGTAAAGGAGATTACCTACAATGCTATGGAGACTGAACTATCGTTTCCAAAAAAAGTGAGGTTTTAGAGCAAGTGAAAGCTGACATAAAAATGAGAGCAAGAGACTCTTACACAAAACAAGGGAAAGATTTCAGATACAGGAACACTAAGTTGCCAAAGTCATCCTTCTTCCTTATGCTATCATCTGTACAGCGTCAGCTCCTTGAAAATGTGCCTGTAGTCTGCTATTAAGGACTTCATACATACGAATGAATAGTCAACCTTGGTCTTTTCAAATATAAAATACATATTTATGTTTTCCTGTATAAGCATACAGACATGCATAAAGCCCAGGCTGATTTTCCTCTTATCTTTCTGTTAAGAGATCAGAGCCCAGCCCAGCCAGACTTCTCATTACCGTAAGAGGCAAGGTGACAGGGCTGGAAAATGTGGTAGCAACTTTTCAAAGACACTGTAGCAATCCTAAACCAAGGAAAATAATAAATGTGATACACCCTTTTATCTAGAAACATGGTACAGCTACGGCAAGAATGCAGCCAAACACTTGTGTCCTATTCTCTTAAGGAAGTGGAGAGATTTGGGTGCAGAAGAAACATGCAGCTAGCTAACCTCAACGAAAAGCAAAAACGCTCCTGCAATTCTGGAAGTCAACTGAGAACACCGGAGAACGCTCCTGCTCCGAGGCAGCCGTGAGCTGCGGGTACCAGCATCAGTTCAGAAGTACTGAGTTCAAGATGGCTTAGAGGAGGAATCCTAATCAGCCACTGCACAGCAGGAATTCGTGGGAGGGGGGGCTACGACTATAGAACAACCCACTGAGATCCACTGCAAAGAGCAAATTCACCTCTCCCACCTACAAATTTTGCAGATTCTCCCTCTGTTCCTAAGAGTTTGTCCCCTGCTTTACAGAGAAAAAAATCCTCACCTCAGACTTACCAGAAATACCCAAGCATCTGTCCACCCTCAGGTTATAATATATCTTTTATGTAAGTGTATCTTATCTCCCAACAGGAAAGGGAGGCACATGGACTGTTCAGCTTTCTGCTCTGTCTCTCTAGCTTTGGAACACAGCCTACGGACCTGTTTTGCAGGTAAACATTTACCTAGAATGCATATGTTTTCTTTCAAGGATGTGGTGGTGGAGTGGAAAAAAAACCAAAACCAAACAAAACCCCCACTAAGATGCTACAATAAAACTATCTGACACCAATTCATTGGCCAAAATGCTGAGGTTGCACTGTCCCCAACAGCTATGGGAGTTAGGCACCCGCTCCCCTTAACGGCAGCAGCTACATCACTCGGACTGGAGCTCGCCTCTCCGTACATCTGTACACAGCACAACTCACCCTTGAATGATCCTGGTCGTCACAATCACGTGTCTATAAAAGACCAAGACTTAATTGTTCTTGCCCTCACTGTAGTGGACAGTGACATAAGTGATGAAAACAAAACTAGTCTTTGCTCTGTTTGGGGTTTTTTGTCTGGTTGGTTGGGTTTTTTTAACACAATTTTTAACAACCTGGAGAACAGTAGTTGCTTGGGCTTAATACTTCTGATCCTGATTTTAACAGCACCCAGAAACTTAACTGTCTCATCACAACATTGATGGAAGGTCTCGAAAGCCACAGTTCAGTAAACAACCTAAACCAGCACAAACTGACAGCTCTTGAGAGAAGCTAGCTCCACCTTTTCCGACTGCTCCTTCCTCGCCACATTACTCCTTTCCTTGTGCCACCACAAGCATTTGTGCAGCCCCACAGTGAACCCATCGGAGCCAACTCTAATCCGGAGCAGCAGGTCCTTGACCCAAGGCACTCTGCAGCACACACATGAAAAGCTCTTCTTTCGGCAGCGGTATCGGCTCAAAATCTTTGTGAAACTATACCATCTCTGACACTGAAAAGCGTTAATTGAATGAGTAAGTCTCCTTTCAGAGTTAACAAAAAATATATCAACACTATTTTTTGAAGTTTTTCATTCAAGAAAATTGTGCTGCAGTTTAACCTAGACACAGCTAACACATTCTTAGGTTTTTTTTAAAAGGAACTGGACTGGCTGTTTGCAGACACTAAATACCTGGAGGTAACAGACATTTAGTTCCATTCAAGTTTTTTAAGTCTTTTCTGTTAGATACAGAATTAATTAGCAGTTCATGTCTATCTGTGGATTTAGAGTGTAACAGGGTTTGTGGGGCTTTTCGTTCACTTGGTTTTAAGACACACGTTTCTACAGGATTTGTTTGCTGCTATGTCTTTGAATCAAAATGATCATTAAGTATCTCGATTTTAGAAATATACACCCAATTATTTTTTGAATAAGTGATATAAAAAAAATCAAATCCTTCCAATATAATAAATAAAACCATCAAATTCTTTCAATGACCGAAGTTCCACTGTGCACAGTTAAATCCACAGGTTCTCTCAGAAGAGGTCTGGCAAAACATGAATGGTGAGCAGTGCTGTAAAGTTTCTCTGACAAGTCTACAATCACTTCAGTTTCTGATCAGGATTCCTGTACCATGCAAATCTGGGAAACATTCTCACACAATCATTTAATGCATATGAACTCACAGAGAGAAAAAAGAACAATGCAGCTATCTGAATCCTCACCTTAAATATATACATTTTTCTCAAGCAACAATTTAAGGCCAATTAGGGAAGTGGAACATGACCTTGTAAGAAATACGGGGACCAAATTATGAAAAAAAAAAAAAAAACCTATCGAATGAAGAAAGATGCATCTATCGTAAGTGTAATGATAAATTTTTCCTCATTGCACAGATGTTTACTAATATATACGAGTTACTGACAATTCCAGATGCAAGCCAGCACTAAGGCTAACCTCACAAATCAAAACATTGTCCTTAAATCCTCACTTTATGTTTAATGAAGATTAATGACAGAGTCTGTAGACTTCAGTCTAAAACATGGCTGGGAGTTAAGATAAAGACAAAGATTAAAAGGTCATGCCTCGTTTTTATATGCTGTCAATTAGAAAAATAACTAATTTAAAATTATCAGTTTATAAAAGTGCCATCATGACATCTATTACATTCTCATGTATTTGAGAATTTTGTAGTACATTACAATAGAGAGCTATGTGTGAATGGGGTTTAAATACTAAGCTCCCTAAGGCCTCTTAAAGGAAAACATGACCTTTCTTCCTCCTTACAGTTTGGTAAAAGTTTCATGGCCCAAAATGTAATCTCCCATTTCATTTTTTTTATCCTAGCTAGAATTCACTGTTTCAGTCAATCAGCATTCTGCCTTAGTTCCAAATTGGTATTTATCACCTCTGAAGACAGAGTGCATTCTAGGAGTTAACAGGTCTGTGCTGCATAACAACAGAATAGCAAAACTGGTAATTTATTTCTTATGAAGTTATATATATATATATATGAAATATAGAAACCATTAACATAGAATACCTGATAATTTAGATCACCCAGTTTAGTTCAATTTATATTACCTAAATTCTCCTAGAATGAACTCTGTTACTTCTCCACAAGCTCTTTTTTACAATGAAAACTTTGCCAGCACTGTTCATGTTGGCCAGAACATTACAAACCTTAACAAAGCAACTGAATAAATGAGAATGCTTACCAGCAGCAACTACAGCTGGAGGCGGCGAACCTGCCTCGCCACCACTTGTTTGGCTCATGGATGCTACAGATGTTTCTCTGGAAGGTGGTAACTGCAGCTCCTTTGGGAGAAGGTCATAGACAGATTCTGTTGAACAAAAAGCATTTAATCAAAAATTTATTCATGCTCTGTAAGAGAAAAGAAATAATATTTTTGCCTAAAAGATACGAATGATAATTCAACCTTTTCAGAACCTTTTGAAAAAGTTACATGAAGCGTTTGGAGATCTTAACATCATGGAATAAAGTTCTTTCAGAAAACAAACCAACCACAAAAATCATTAAGATACACATTCTCAAGACCGAAACAAAAGGACACAAACTTGTTCAAACAAAGAAATAATTCATGAACTTCCACAGAAACTGTACTCATTTCGAATGAAGGGGCTGACAACATGTCCAACGAATCACATGAGAATCAAAGACAAACCTGTTCTCAGAACTCAAACTGTGCAACTGACTTCCAGAAGAGCCTAATTAAGTACCGTCATCCACAGAACATCCTATAAAGTCTTCCCATGTACTAAGTGCCAATTCTTGTTATGCAAGATCCTTTACTTCCGTTTACCTGCAACATTTCTTTTTGCCTCGAACTCTCCTGTAAACTCCAGCAGACGCTCCAGAGAAAGCGGTCTCCGCTAAGAGAACGACCAGTGCCAGTCCATCTTACACATAAAGCTCTTTAATGTCACTGGCAGATCCTGTACAGTAGCAGACCATCTAAGAAAATTTTCTGTGACTTCTCTACTGTGAAACAACTATGGCCACCATACACAGCTCACCTGATAGCTTCAGCAGCCAGGACACCAGAAGCAAAGTCAACGTCCTGACGTTCAACCTGCCTCTCCATGCTTGCTGATGGTTCCCAGCAGTCACTGCCTACAGTCAGATGGCTCTGGGGTTCAATTAGCAACAGCTCTCACCGCACTCAACAGACTCAGAATATATCACTGACTTACTCTGAGGTAACAGCTCCGTTCAGGCATGAGCACACAGCTGTACATGCACCTCTTTCAGGGGACACACCAAAGCTGCATCACTTCAAACAGCTGATTTGGAGATAGAAGGAACCTAGACGAAGAGCTCTAAGCTGAATCAACAATTCTACACCACAAAACCTTATGAAATTCCTTTATACGTATTATTTAGGTGCCCGAGACAGATATGGAAAACTCAGTGTGCATTTTTAAAGTTTTCTTCCCCCATGGAGCAACATTTATACTCAATTGATCCTAAAGTAAAATACTTTTGTGCAACAATTCTGTAAAAAATGGAAAACCCAGAGTTGTTAACTAAAACGTTTCAACTGCATCAGGCTCTGTAAAAAATTAAGCATATGCAAGACATCTACAGGTATGTACACACCCAGCAACATATAATTGTATTTAAAATACAACACACAGCAAATGCTGGCTATGCCACAAACCAGAACAGTTACCATACTGGGTAACAGGGCAAATACTCCCACCACTACTGGCATAAAAAGAGCTCGAGAAGACTTTAATGCTGTTTACAGGATACTACTTGTCCGTTACGCACAAAATCACAGGCAATTACCAACAACGGCTGCGAACTGGTGGTGAGGTGTAATGGGAGCTAGCTGTGCAGCCCATCAAACTTCCCATCTGCTGCAAGGTTGTTGGGTTTGGGTTTTTTCCAGTTACACCCACTCTTTAGAGAACTATCTTTTCGGTACTGTGACAAACAAACAGATCAATTTTATTTTATTTTTTTTTTAATTTAAGCTGATAATCAAAATATTCACAACCAGAGGCTGCAATCCAAATCCCAAGCAGAAATCTCTGCAAAAGTTTTCTATAAGAGTTGCCCATAATGCTCAGACAATGTACAAGTAAAATATTTTGAGACAGCTCAAGTTAACTAACTATAAATTCATAGTTTTATTCTTTGGAGCAATCTGCAGAAAAAAAAAATTACTTATGCTTACCAAAGATCTTAAAAGGTACAAAAGGTAAAAGGCATAGACATTTGTTCATATTTTTTCTCCTGTTTTACTAGGAGGAACAGCTGCATTAGCATTTCCCTCAAAGATGAGTTCCCTTTTTAAAAGTAACTTTTTTCTCAGCTATTAAGGCCTGATTTCTTACTCTTCTGAACTAGTGATTTTCAACACCATAAAACTGGCTTCAGAGTAAAATAAATTAAAGCAGTTTAAAATTGGTTATGTGAAGATACAGTTACAATGATACTTCTCATTTTATACTTCTTTTCCCCCAAAAAGGTTAGTTCTTTTAGTCCTGGTTTCGGCTGGGATAGAGTTAATTTTCTTTCCAGTAGCTGGTATAATGTTATGTCTTGGATTCAGTATGAGAATTGATACCAGATGGATGTTTTCACTCTTGCTAAGCAGTGTTTACACAGAGTCAAGGATTTTTCAGCTTCTCATGCCCAGCCAGCAAGAAGGCTGGAGGGGCACAAGAAGTTGGGAGGGGACACAGCCAGGGCAGCTGACCCAAACTGGCCAGAGGAATATTCCATACTATGTAACATCATGTTCAGTATAGAAATTGGGGGGAGTTGGCCGGCGGGGAGGCAGATCACTGCTCGGGAACTAACTGGCCATCATTTGGTGAGTGGTGAGCAATTGCATTGTGCATCACTTGTTTGGTATATTCCAATCCTTTTATTACTATTGTAATTTTATTATTGTTGTTATTATCGTTATTAATTTCTTCCTTTCTGTTCTATTAAACTGTTCTTAACCCAATCCATGAGCTTTACCTTTTTCCTTCTGATTCTCTCCCCCGTCCCACTGGGACGGGGGGGGGGAAGTGAGTGAGCAGCTGCATGGTGCTTAGCTGCTGGCTGGGGTTAAACCACAACACTGATGAAACTGTCATGCTCACTAGAAAGACAAATGAACTTTATCCTAGAGACTGAAGGAGGGCTGAAATGTTTCTTCCACACCTGGCGTATCTGAACTGTTTCTTACCTGATTTGTAGTCTTGGTCATTGATATGAAAGTCAGCTGAGGTTTTGTAAACCATTGGTGCTTTACTTAATTTTGTCCTTGTGGCTTAATTTCCACTCACTGACAAAGTTGAAAGGATGAATATGGGTTTCATTTAAGGGCCCTCATGGCATGTTCATCCCTGTGGGAAATGTTCTTCTCCCCGTGGAGCTTTCATCCCTGCGGTCTGTGGGCATGCTCTGACTGCTGTTCCATTTCTCTTTGCAGCCTCTGTTGAGTAACAAGCCACGAAAGAAAAAAAAGAAAAGGAAAACCAAGAAAACTTCAGCAGGGGAGACTCTGGTATGTCTGCGTTTGCTCAGAGTTAGTGACTGTGCTAATTTCTCCATTGGGGTTGACGAAGTGGCAACTCTGAGGCAGTTGCAGAAAGTTTTGGAGGCAAAAATGCTCCTTTTTGCATTGTGCTCATTTAAAGTTACGAAATGGCAATAACAGCTTTTGATTGTGGTCCTTCAGGCAGCCGGGGCTGTCGCAGCTCTGCTGCAGATGCTTGGGGCTGAAATCCTCACAGCGGCATCTTCTTTCATCTCTGCTTCAAGGCTTTGCACGGGAAGGGGTACAGTGCGAGGAATTTTGCATTTTCATTCTGTTTTCCTTGCCCCACTTAGGTAGCTCTCCCGGCCCTGCAGAGCCATGCAGAGCTCTTGCTGCCAACCATAATTTCATTCCCTTCTGCCCTGTGCGCCTTCTCTGTAGTTTGACATCTGATAGCTGAATGCTGACAGGAGTATCTGCTTGCGCATTATATTGGCAAATGCACTGCCAAGTGCTCTTCCCACAGGACTTGCTCCGTCCCCTCAGTGGTGAAGGGAGCAAGGGGACGGTGATTCTCTCTGACTAATCTGTCTATCCCTAGGGAGGTGTGCTTGGGGTGAAACTTTGTCCAGTGTCTCTGTGTGTTGTGGATAAACTATAAGAGACAAATGTGTGTGCTTGAATATACTTTATCTACTTGAGCTAGGTTAGGAGACTAAAGGGATTACAGTCATTGGTCTTTTAAATTCAATAGAAATAAAGTTCAAGTGGGAACTAATTTTCTGCTAATGTTTAAGAGTCTTAACTGTTTACCTGGTGGAGATCCTTTGCTAAACTTCCCAGGCTGCAGTACGCTGAAGTGCTGAACAGGTGAGCTGTGACTCCGATGTAGGTGCCCGGCTGGCCGCCACCTCCCCAGGAACTCAGCTGGGTGAGCTCAGAGTGAGTTACTAAGGCAGAGATCCCGATCAAAGAGCCCGTTTCCTCTCCCAGCTCGAGAATAACGAGAAATAGGGAGACAACTGCCAGCTGTAGGCTCTAGGCAGACTTCATCCCCACAAAGAGGCAGTTTGATTTGCTAGCTAGAGATAATACTACCTTTGTTCAAGCATTTAAATGCAAAGCACATTATAAATTTCATGTAACCACTCCACGTGGAGTGGCTATATTTAGCTGGAAAAGGCAAGCTTGCAGTGCTGTTTGGGTGTCATGAATGGAATTCCGTGTTCCTCCCACGTACATCATGAGGAGGATGTGAAACAGCCACATAAGAGATGCGTCACTCGCTATTTGTGGGGAAAACCAGAGGAAAATTAGGATGAAAGTGTTATACAACTGCTGAGTGTGCGCTGCTGGATATATTCTTTGGGTTGTTAGAAGATTGGGAGAGTGAGAGTGCAATACCTTAGAGCTGGGTTAAAGTCACGTGCGTGATACCTTATTACAAGGGTCCCAGTAGTAACTTACTGTTTTTATGGAAAGTAGATGGTAAAGGCTGATTATTTAGATATTTATGATTAAAATCAGCACCCCGATGTTTTATGATATTATAGGGATTGTAGTATAAGTAAACCAGACAAAGCATAGCAAAGGCTGGGTAGGAGGGGGCAGACCAGGGACCAGACAGCCTGCCAGCTCTTGCCCACGCTAGATTTATTCACCTGCCACATTCAGACTCATGATGGTGTGAAGAGCAACAGTGCTATGATACCTTGAGCAAGTAGGGAAGAGCAGCCAGCCCTTTTGGGGGCAGTTGGGCAGGGAAGGCAGGCTCTGGGTGGGATTCTTGAGGGAATAGAGTGCTGAGTGGAGAGTAGGAGGCCTCAATAAGAGAGTGGTAGGGGCACTAGTGTCACAGAGAGGTCAAGACAAGCCAAAAGACCTGGAGGCAGCTGGATGTGATCTCCGCTGGGTGACCCGTGTGCTGTGGTGACTCATTCTCTAATAACTGCCTTGTCTTTGCCTGTGCCTATATTAAGGAAGACAATGACCTGGAAGACATCGACAGCCTACTGGAGAAGATTGAGGATACCAATGGGCTATCACAGCAAACCCAGAGCGGATTAATCACTGGCAACAAGCCTCTGCTCTATGTAGAGCACAGGTAACGCTTGCTTCCTTCCTGATTTTGGCCTTGGGTGTGACAGGGATATCTGTTCCCCTGAGGAAGGGAGTTGGGAGCCTCCCAGCATGATCTGGCCATGAATTCAGGACCTTGCTTGAAAGGGGTTGTGGTAATGGTTGTGCACAGCCCTGTTTCTAACCATTGCTCTTGGAGCTGTGTTCATTGTTGGGCGGTGACTGGTATTGTCTGCTATCAGGCCTGGTTTGAGTGGGTGTCTGCCAGCCTAAAACACTCTGCAACTCTGTAGGAGAATCTCTGCAGAGCTGCTGAGAGCCCTGGTGCATAAAGCTTTGCAATCAAACTCACCTGGCCAGCTAACTGGCCGCATTCAGACCGGGTGCTGTGAGCAGCAGGCCACAGTACAGCATGTGCTGTGCAGTGCCAGGAGCTAATTTCATCAGGAAAGCAAGTTAGACTTGTCCAACCTTTCCCACGTCACCATCAACAAAGTGGACTACGCGCCAAGCATGTCCAAGAGCTGGAGAATGAATCTGCCTCAGACTCGAGAGATCTGTAACATCTGGGCCTGTATTGCACCGGGAAACCTGTTGGGAATGGGCCGGCTGCTGTGTACAGTGTATTTCAGAGCCCTGGGCTAGCGCAGACACTGGCAGCTCTTTCTGTTGCTGGAGAAAACATTTAACTTGTAGCTGGGACAAGTTACCAGTCCCAGTTTTGAAACTTCCAGTCAAGCTGCATCAAAACTGAGTCTAGGCTGGTGGGCACTCAGTGCTAGCACAGCCTGTTCAGGGACACTGCAGTAAAGGCAGGATGCTTGTTTACCTAGAGGTGATTTTAAAACTTGGTGACTTCTCTGGTCAAGTAAACGCTATTCAGAAACCTTTGAGAGCTGGGTAACCTCTGAGCAGGGGAGGGTTAGCAGTGCTGGATCTTAGCCTTCCCACTCCCTCTCTGCAAGCCCTGCTCACTGGACAGCAGAGAGAAACCCCTCTCAAATACGCTTCCCTTCTCTGGGCCAAATGTTAGATCAAGAAAACTGTAGGTATTGTCATGCTTTGATAAAAGATCTTTGTATTAAAAAAATGTATTTTAATCCTTGCCAGCCTCCATGCAGTGGTTAGGGTGCTTGTCCCAAATTTTAGGCTGCCAGTGCTAGACTTGGCAGCAGGTACCTCATGTTTTCCAGGCACACGTTCCCCGAGCGTGCTTTCCTGAGTGGAGGCTGTCCTCAGAGTATCCCAGACTAAGGCCCCAGCTGCCCTGGAGAGGGCAGCAGAAGTATTCCCCAGCTCAGCACTGGCTTTGGAACAGAGCATGAAGGAAGCCTGCGTCTGATTGAACAGGGCTTTCAATGCCTCCTGTTCTGACCATTTTTAGTCTCCTTTCTGTGTGTTGTGTCCGATCAGTGGTACGTGTGACAGTTCAGGGGCTTGGCCAGAGCCAGTTTGAGGAACAGAGCACTTGGGGTTGATGGAGAGGTCTCAAGTGTGAGACTTTTGGCTATGTTTAACTGACAGTAGCTTTTCTTTCTCGTTTCAACCTTCTCAGAAACTTGAACCCAGAGAACGAGTTGAAGAGATACTTTGGGGCTCGCACTGTTCTTGGTGAACTGAGGTTAGTCCAGAATTTCATATTAAACCCTTTCAAAGTCTGAGTCGGTGTGCCTGTCCTTCCCTTGGTACGGGTTACTGAGTCCCCAGTGCCACATCTGGGCAGGGAATCCAGGGTTAAGGGTGTCTTACGTAGTAGTCACTTGTTGGGACACAAGAATACTTTTTTGTGATATATGCAAGGGGGAGAGTAAGACTTCTCCAGGCTTTTGCTAGCGTTTGCCTTTTCTTCTGCTAATTTCCCCTCGCATTTACTGTTAAAAAGCCCTTCTAAAGTCCTTTCACTCAAATTCATAGAGTACAGATTCTTAGATTTTTTTTTTTCTTTCTCCAGCATGTCTTTTGTTGCTATTCCAAAGTCTCTGATGTCTTACAGAGTGGACCCTGAATGCTTTCCAGGGGGTCTCATGCATGTGCTTTCAGGGGCCCAAGGAACCTACAGCTTCTTGGGTGTGAGGTCTCTATGCAGTTATCCGTTGCACTGTGGTCAGTGTTATCCAGAAAATTCCCGCTTTCGTGAAGTGGTTGAAAAATGTGCATGTGAGAGGGGTATAAGCTCAGAGCAGTGATGATGGAAGCAGAAACCTTCTCTGAGAGAGTCTGTGGAAGAATATTTAGTGCTTGAGGAAGAAGCAGCAGTCCCTTGCTGAAAAGACATGACTTTCTTAGAGTAGCCTTGATTTCTGAATTCTTGCTGCCCTGAACCAGTAAATTGGTTGCATTTGTGAATATGGCTTAAACTAAATCAGTTGACATTTGAAGGCGCTGCTGGGAAGAGAGATGAGTCAGAAGGATATGTGGCTCTTTTAATTGGACTTGGGAAGCTGTTTGAAGCGAAGAGGCAGCTGAGAACTTGGCAGGAATAAAAACAGGGGAGAGAAGCTATTGAAGTGGAAATGCTGGAGGCAGTGGCTGGCCCAAAGAGGAATGGTTCAAGTAAGGCGGAGCCTGAGTGAAGGTATATTGTGTCTTGAAGGCAAACATGTTAAAGCTCTGGGCAAAAGCTCTGTGTGGCAGGGCTGCAGCTAGGGGAAAAGTTGGATCTTTTTCCCTGAATCATCCTTTTTCTGGCTAGTTTCAGCCCTCCTCATTCTGTTAGTACAGAGAAATCGTGACCCCTTGTGTTTATGTCCCTAGGCCAAGGCAAAGGCAGCGCCAGTATGTCCGCAGCATGTGGCTGACGGCTCCCAAGAACACCTGGCCACGCTACAGCAAAACAGGTGAGGCTTTCGGTGCCACCTCCCGAAGCACCATGCTGCCACTAGCTGACAGGGCACGTTGGTCTCATGCCCGTATTGGCATGGATGGCTGCTCCTGCCAGCCTGGCTTTCCTAGAGCCTCAGCACATGGAAACTGGAGCTGCTCTCATCAGCTGCCAGGTGCAGGCTTTGCACTGGCTGATGGAGAAAGGGAACTGCTCGTCAGCTGATGGAAATACCTCCTTTCTCAACAGGGAGAGGTCTGTCATATTGTATCTTAGCGTTCGAGGTTTTTTTCTCCCCTTACTGGAGGTAGCAGGTGATGAGTACTTCCCTTCTTAACAGCAGTATTGCTGGATAATAAGAAATATCTGGTGGGGAGAGCAAGCTGCCTGGGCTTCTTGGGTGGGTTTTGGACTTTGACTCACGAGAGGAGGGAAAAGAGTGAAATCCTCTGGTTGTTTCTGAAAACACATCTGGCTTTGGACCCAGTGATGTGAATGAGCTTTCTGTGTGATAAGAAGGCAGAAGAGCTTCTCTTGCTGCTGTGCTCGCAGGCTGGCAGCAGTGGAACCCACATCTCCCATGCACCTTCTAGGCATTACCATGCAGCTGGTGGACACCAGGAGGGGAGTGCAGTACTTCACGTTCGAGCACCATCGCGAGTACCAGCAAGTGCAGTTCAAGTTTCTGGATGCTGTAGAGTCCATGGACCCCAACAACATTGTGGTATGTTGTGAAATTGGGTTACCCATCCTGTTGCCTTCTGCCTTCCTGCAGCCCCTTTCCCTGGCAGGGGAGGTGGGCTGATGCTCGTTCTTTGCAGTAGAGCCCTGTTAGGCAGTGTTGCTTGCTGAGCTCTGCTTTCACCTTACGGATAAGATAAGGGACCACCTTGGTGCAAATGAGGTCCAGCGGCTGGTGGCCGAGCCTTGGTGGCTCTGCCCGAGAGCTTGCCAGGTAGCCATCTGGAAGAGGAGCCCGCAGGAACTGACTGTTTGGCCGAAAGAGTAGGAATAAAGCTCCCTTGTCTCAGCTCTTCAGCTGGGAAGGGGGATATATTGTATAAACTGATCTTTAAATGGGAATCTAAACTAACAGCTGTTGTATTTATAAACTCTTGCATGGATGAAGAATGTGTCTTTTCTTGGTATTTCAGCAAAACAGTCTTTGTGTTGAAAGTTCTTCATGCGTGTCCAAGCTCATTAAACTGTATGGTAACATTTATAGTTTGTAGTGATAAGCAACAGTAAAATTGCTCTGCACCCTACTGAACTATAAACTGAGGTATTTTTACTCTGAAAACCCTGGCCACATGAGCTCAGAGACACACCCTGGATAAGTTTCTTAAAGAGGCCATTGTCTACTAAATAAAGTTTACTTCCTTCTGCTTTCCCACCCTCTGCTCATGGCCACTGCTCTCCAGCTCATCAGTTCTGCCTGCTGACTGGACTGAGGGATTCACATTAAATGATGCAAGGTAATTCCTATGCAGCAGTGATCAACCTGAGAGCCAGCGTCCTAAGGACAGCTCAAACATGGTCTCGCACCGCTGTGCAGAACAGGACAGGTTTTCTGTGGCACATTTTAGTCTTTATGCTCTGTAGGAAGATATTCCTACAGCTTTAGTCTTCCACTTTTCTGTTAAGGGTAAAATCTAACAGATGGGTTTGCCAATGCCAGAAGTACTTCAAACCCCCAAGCAGTTTATCTGTGATAACCACAGTCTCAATGTAGCTGGAGCCCAGATCTGCCTTGCTGCTGTGGTTTCAACATGAAAAACATTATTTGGGGGGCAGGGTGGGGTGTGCTGCTCAGTGAGTGTTTTTTCTGCTCTTGCTAGTGGGTTAAAAGGGTCTTGCTGGTGAAGTTGTAAAGTGCGTGACAGCACTTTTTCTCATCACAATGACCCTAGGTGCTCCATCCCTTCCGAAAAGGAGGACTAGAAAGGAACTTAAGAGCAAGCAAGGAAGGGGTAGAACGTCAGGCAAGTGGCACAGACACAAAGGCACTGGGCTGGGACACCCTAGAACGTAAAGGCTTTGTACTGCAGGTGGTCACCATCCTGCAGATGTACAACTTCTGGAGCTTTTGAAGCGGTATTTTTCAGTCTTTTGGGAAAAAAAAATCCCAAAACTAAACCATGAGGAGATTTGAAATAGCTTCAGCATTTTCATATGGAAACTGAGTTTTAGGTACTTGGAAAAAGTAGCCCATTTATAATGTAACCTGTGAATGCAGAGGTCTTTCAGGTGTCGTTAAACTTCTGAAGCCTGGAAAAAATTGTTTTTAATCCATTACCATTCAGGAGCTGGATCCTGGAATCGTAATAGATGTGTCAAAATGTTTTCTCAGTACCCAGAGGAAGCAAAAGCCTGATGAAATGCTCAGAATTGTTAAGGGATGGAGAGTAAAACAAAAATGTAATTATGCCTGCTGCCTGCATCTGGAATATTGTGTGCAGTTCTGGGCCCTCACCTTCAAAAGGATATGGTGGAGCTGGGAGAGATTCAGAGGAGGACAGCAAAGATGATCAAAAGCCTGGCATGGCCTCAGCGCTGGAAAAGCTGGGTCGGCTGGGACGGCGCTGGGAGGGAGCTGCCTGAGGGAAGCTGCAGTCAAGGGCTCAGATCCTGTGTGGGGTGGGGAGAGATCTCTCTGCCATCCCTTTGCAACACGGGGACAGAGCTGGCAGGTTGGGATTAAAGGAAGTTCTTTGCCTTGTGTGCTTAAGCGATGGAGAGCTTTCTGTATTGGAGAGCTGGGGGGCTGGAATGGTACCTGGGTCAGTAAGTGAACGAATTCACGAGAGAAGACACCATTAGTATCAATGGCATCTTTGACAGTTGGGGTCCCTGAACCCCTAAAGTTTGGAAGCTTAGAGTGTGCTGGAGTAGTCACATGTCCCCAGCTTTGTGCCCTCTTTCCCAGACATCTGCTTTTGGAGATGGTGCAAGATGGACCTCTACTCTGACCCAGCGTGACTGTTCTTAGATTCTTTTAATCCACAGTTTTAGCCTTTCAGGTGAGGTGCATCCCCAGCCTCATGCTACAGTCTGAGCATTGGCTCTCTGATGGTGTGGGACAGGATTTCTTCACCTTCAGGCCCAGGGGCGAGAACAGCCCCTTTCCCTTACGTGCAGCGTCAGGGCATTTGCCTCCCTGCCACGCTTACAGAGCTTGCCTCATAGGCAGAGTGCATGAGAAACCAGTGATTTGTGCCATCGTGTAATCAAGCTCATGCTCTTCTGTAGCTGCTGCTTCAGATGAACCCGTACCATGTGGACTCCCTTCTGCAGCTCAGCGATGTGTGCCGGATGCAGGAGGATCAGGAGATGGCCCGTGATCTCATAGGTAAGAAGCTGAGGTGAGGAGCAGATGTCCTGGCGTGAATTAGTAATCAAAGGCTTTGGGTTCAGTTTTGGTTTCGTTTCAACAGAGAAGCAGCGAACCAGAAGGGTTGGTTTGGCTCCCCGTCTGTGACTCTGGGGCTGTGAGCGCTTGGCTTTATGTGATCCTGCAGACCAGCAACTTTTGCTGGAGGCTTTTAAATAGAGCCGGACTTGTTTGTCTGGGGCAGAGCCCATCAGCATTCACCTTTAAAATGAATGGAAGGATTGTCTGGATGTGGCGGGGTCCCACCTGTAGGACATCCCTTGCAGGAGGAGGGTCTGGTTTAGTAGCTGTGAGATTCAGCAGTGTGAGGGGCTGCACCAGGAAGCGTAGCCCCTCTGCGGGGAGCCTGCCCAACCCTCCGGGCCAGCCTGCCTTGCCTTCCTCTGACCAGCACCTTGCAGCTCAGCATGTTGGGCTCTGCTCCTCAGGACGCTGCAGGCTGCGTGAGGGCAGGAGGCATCCTGGAGGATGGCTGCCCCTCGGACTGCTGTGCTGCAGTCTCGGGTGTCAGATATGCTGTTTGGTAGCTGGGACATGTGCTCTTCGGCATGACAGAAGGAGCCAGAGGCAAAGTGAGGACGGGATCTTTGGTTTCCCTGTGTGAAGGTAGTTGTGGCAGAGGCATCTTGTACCAGCCTCAATCCCAGACCTCCAGAAGAGTTACTTCTCACAACCAGAGCATGATCTAATGCCCGCAGACGGGAACAGGGCTCGCTTGCCTGGGTGTCATGTACTCTGAAGTAGCTTTGCGCACAGCTAGAGTTGCGAACAAGCTTACTTCGTGGGTGCCAGAGCTCTCAATTATCGGTGTCTTCTGGGACAAATCTGAGCCACGTGGCGTGCCGGGGTGGTGGCGTGCCCTGACACTGTCCTTGCTGTCTGCAGAGCGGGCGCTGTACAGCCTGGAGTGCGCCTTCCACCCTGTCTTCAGTCTCACCAGCGGGACCTGCAGGCTGGACTACCGGTGGCCGGAGAACAGGTGGGTGGCATGCCTTCCTGCCCTGTGTCTGCCAGAGAGCCGTTGCGACATGCCCTGGCCTACTTTGGCCACGGAGACCCAGATTCACAATGTCTGCTGCGTCATCCACGCTGGCGAGTGGTGGCAGGGGGACCTTGAATGTCCCTTTTCTGTCAGAACTAGCTCTGCTGCTTGGCAGTCAGTGGCAGTGCCCCTCAGCAAAGCAGCAGCAGGGCTCCTGAGATGTGTGCTGGGGTACCAGCAGCTCTTGCACTAAGGTTTCTTTGCAAAGCATCCTCTTTCCCGAGGGATTCCTTATTGGAGCATTACCTGTTCTTCCCTGTCACATCCTTCTCCTGCAGTTAGTACCCGTTAGCCCAAAATGGTACTTATTTTTGTCACAAAAACACTCACTGTGTGTTTATGGCTGTTCTTGGTCACTTGTGTGCTGCTTGCGTGGCCTTCATCCCCAGCACTCACGCTGCTCCCGGCACAGCTCTTTACATAGTGACAGCTCTGGAGCTGCGAGGAAAGGTGACTTTATTCTGGGAATTTTCCAGTCAGCCGACCCAAGTCATCTCTCCCAAACTGCTGTATCTGGAGGTTGCTCAGATTTCCAGCACCTGCTTGCTGACAGGCTTTGTACTGTCTGTGACCTGAACGCTGTGGCTATGATCTGTAACACCCATTCGGGCGTTAGTCCTCTCCCAGTACGTGTCGTGCACGCTCTGTGTCCCTGTCCCTGCGTGACTGGGTGGGCTGGCACAAGGCAGGATACAGACTTCGGGGATTTACTTGTTTCTCTCGTCCTGAGTTGCTGTCCCCAGCCTGCAGAGCGGGCCATGGGTTTGCTGTCCTTACACTTGCACAAAGAGATTAAAAAAAATAAGAGATGGGAACATGGGGGGTCTGTGGCACCCCACATTGCCCTAGGCTAGGTTCCCTGGACCCCGCTGGCTGCACAGCGGCACTGATGCTCGGGTGGCAAGGAGCTGGGGCTGTTCTTGGGTGGCACGAGGTGCTTCTCTCCAAATATAGCTTCTAAACCCTGCTGCTGTTCCCCACACAGGGCTTTCTTCCTGGCTCTTTTCAAGCACCTGATGTTCTTGGAGAAGAGAGGCTGTCCCCGGACAGCCCTGGAGTTCTGCAAGCTGATTCTGAGGTAGGTGCCCCTGCTGAGGGCTGCACCCCATTCCCTGTGGGATGGGGCAGGGCATCTCAGGCCTGGGGGAACACGCTTCCAGCAATGCACTGAACCTAACCTACGCGGGCCAGTAACCCCAGAGGTGTACTACTTTTCCCAGGCTCAGTGAGGTCTCGTTTCCGCTCCTTACAGGTGCAGTGTCACAGGTTAGTTTTGGGCACATGCTCTTACCTGTGGTGCTGCTTTGGAGAGAGGTGATTGTCAAGGAGGCGGCTTAAACTGATGGGACCAGAGGGTGGCCCTTGTTCTGGACTGCTGAGCTGTGGGCTTGGCTGGTCCACAAAGCCCAGAGTGTCTGCAGACCAGATGTACAATGGTGGCTTCGGCCTGCTCTGTTTGTGGCCATTGATCCTTCTCCTGGGTGGTGAGGGGGGCCATCGCCCCTCTGCAGGGATGCAGACCAGGCAGGGTGTTGCACCATCACTCTGGCCATGCAGGAACGATTGTGTTCCTGTTATCTCTGCTTGCTGAGTCACGGAAGCTCTCTGGATGCTAGTGGGAAAGTCTTGTTTGACTTAGAAATGAGGACAGCTACTCCAGCTTTTGTGACACTGATTTTGTTTCCTCCCCTTGTGCTTGCCTCCTTCTGAAGCCTTGATCCAGAGAACGACCCGCTGTGCGTGCTGCTGCTGATCGATTTTCTGTCCCTCCGAGCTAGAGAATACACCTTCCTGACCCGCATGTTCCAGGAGTGGGAGGTGAGTTGGCAACAGGCAGCCCTGGCCAGACAGGGGGCAGAGAGGGGAGAACTGGTTCCTGGGGCTCTCCCCACCTGGGCTGGCATGCTGTGCCACGGAGCAGGAGGTTTTCATAACCAGGTTAGCCCTTTGAGGGCTGTCTCACAGCCAGGCTGGCATCCCAACAGCGTCAGGATGACCTGTAAAGGCTGGGGTGTTTGTTCTTGTAATCCTGGTACCCTCCAAACAATTGTATGAACTCAAAATTGCTTACTCAGTTGTGGGGGCATCAAGCCAGCGGCTGGAAAGTAACTTAATCCCGCAAGCAAGAAACCCCACCCTGTGTGCAGCCCAGTGACATCGAGATCATTCTGCCTAGTATCATTTCTCGGTAAATCTGTCTCTGATCCTGCAGAGTCACCGGAATTTGTCCCAGCTGCCCAATTTTGCCTTCTCGGTGCCGCTGGCCTATTTCTTCCTGAGCCAGCAGGAGGAGCGCTCGGAGCTGGAGCTAAGCCAAGCCCGGGAGAGAGCTGCCCGGCTCATCCAGCTTGCGTTGATCATGTTCCCAAGCGGTAAGTCTCTCCCCACCGGTAAGTCCATCCCCACAGGCTTTGTCACTGTTTTCATCTGTGAGAGCGAAGGCTGGATCTCGGGGAGTCAAACGCAGAGGCAGCAGTTTGCATGTGGGTTGCAAATGGCATTTGCCTCTGTCTGTGGGAGATGGGAGCCCTGACTCAGAGGGTGACGGAGCTTGGGCAGACCGGCAGTGGCAGGTACACCGCTCTACCTACACCTGGGGTGGCAGCAATGGGATTCAGCCAACGCACCCCACGCCGTGGCAGGGCCGGTGAGAGAACGGTGGAGCCGGGTAGGGCCCCCGCAGCCGTGAGCTGCGTTAGGAAGAGATCAGCGCCTGTTCTCCCTGCTGCGCGCCCTCCTCGGAGCAGCTGATGCCCCTTCATTAGAGATGGTCACAGGCGTGCGAGTTGGGGGGAGGATGAGAGCCAGAGTCTCGGAGCAGAAAAACGTTTCACCCCAGGGTTGCCCAGACCAGAGACATCAAGTCTCTCTTGGCTTTCCCTCTGAGGCACTGCTCTGCTTTAGATGTGCTCTCTATGGGCACCCATCACTCTTGCTTTCATCCAGTTGGTGCTGCTGTCCATGAAAGGAGATATACAGCCCCTCTGGGCCCAGAGGGGGGGTGTGACTTTATAGGCAGGAATAACCAGCTCTTGAACAGAGGTTTATTTTGTGTTGGCTGAAACCATCTTTTTTGCTGCTTGTCACGGTGACTGAAATAAAACCCTTGTTCAAGTTCAAAGGCCGGCTGCGTTAAGTGTAGAAAATTGCACCTTATTTCACTGGCAGGGGGGGGAAGTTTGTTTTTAGTTTGCTCTGGATCTGTTTCCATCATCCACACAGAGATCAAAAAGCAGCATAACCCCCAGCAGCATCCTCGCACCCTCCTTGCATGGGTGGTCGTTCAGCGCCCTGGTGGAGTGCTGGCTCCCCGGAATGGTGCTATCTCTTCAGCCCTGGCAGTGGTGGCCAGCGGTGCTCCTCGCCAGGCTGTTGAAAGCGAGCTGTCTGACTTTCTCCTGCAGTTCTTATGCCGTTGTTGGATCACTGCAGTGTGCAGCCCGATGCCAGGGTCACGTCCCATTCCTTTTTCGGGCTGAATGCTCAGATAAGGTAAGCCCTGGAGGTGTTCTCAGTAAAGAGAAGGAATCGATTCTGCCGGTAATGGGGCCTTTGCTTGCTCAGGCAGCTAATGGAGTTATAAAGCTGCGGAGGAGAGTATTTGGTTTTCCTGAGTAGGCTGTTAGATGCTTTGATAATGGATTTCCATAATGGCCACCAGATAATGCTAGTAGGCCCGCCTCACCTTAATGTGGATGGGTCAGAAGTTCATACTGAAGCTTGTTGGTACATGTAGTAAGAGAGAACAACGTGTGCATGCTCTCAGGGCAGGCTGTCTCCTGCCAGTCTGGGTTTCCCTGACACGTGGTCCTCCTAAACACGCGAGTGGTCTCCCCCTCAGGTCAAGGCAGCATTAACTTTCATCTCGTGGCTATGCTTATTCCAAAAATAGATGGAGGCAGAAAAACTGGTGAAGGTAGATGGAAATAGCAAAGCAGGGAGCCTGCGATTCCTCTCTTTGTGTTCTCACGCTGAAGCACAGTGCAGAGACGAGCCCTGGCCAGCCCACACAGGGACCTGCAGGTGGGAAGGAGGAGAGTGCCCTGAATAACAAGTGTCTCCCGTAGCCAGCCTCCCGCCTTGAACCAGCTGACGTCCCTTTACGTGGGAAGGACTCACTCCCTGTGGAAGGACCCAGCCGTCATGGCGTGGCTGGAGACCAACGTCCATGAGGTGTTGCGCATGGTGGATGCCCGGGACCCGCTGGTGGAGGAGTCTGAGCACAAGTGAGTGCGGCCGGTGGAGGTGAATGGCTCTTGTACCAGGCATGGGTGCTGAAACACAGGGACAGAGCGGGCTGGAGGGCTCTGCAGACAAGAGGAGCTCTGTCCTGGGCTGCAGCGGTGCTGGGGCTTGCTCAGAGCCCCACGTCTGTCAATCTGGTGGTGGCTGCTGATCCCAGGGGTTACATTGTGGGGCCAGGAGGGCAGAGGCTTTTCCCTGCTTTGCACAAACGTGAATGAAGAGCTGCGGCTTTCGCTCACTGGGAAGCGTGTGCTGCACTGACTTCCCCGAGCCTCGGCCATTGCATGTGCCTTGGAAATCCTCCAGAGAGGGCAGAGGGGTTGTTGCTGGTTGGGAAGGGCGCAAGTGGCTGCAGAGCTCAGGCATTTATTGCACAGGGCAGGGTAGTGCTTAGAAACACTTTCTAGCTCTGAGAAACAGAAGAGAGAGGCATTAGGTCTTGTCCTAAACCAAAGTTTGTTTGCTCTGCTGGCCTGCAGAGGAATGAGGCCAGTGATCTGTAGTGTCCCTGAGCTGTTCTGCTCTTTTCTCCGGAGGTCAGCAGCTGCCAAGTGACTTTGGCTTCGCTATAGGCCAGCTCCGTCCGATACGGCGCATTCCCCCAGAGCCAGGGATGAAGCTGACGATGCACCTAGAGAAGCAGAAATGGAAAGCTGGCTATGCTGAGGTGTGCTCGCTGCAATCCTCTGTCCCCCTCCCTGCTTTAGGAGGAAGATGCGGTACCAGAGCGCACCCAGGAATATCTACCGGCACATCATCCTCTCGGAGATGAGGGAGGCCACGGCAGCTCTGCCTCCGGTGAGGGGCCCTGACAGGGCACAGGCGGTGCCACTGCGTGTGACGTGATAGCACTTGCGTCCGTGCCGCACATGCGGAGGCTGGGCACGTCTTAAACCCCAGCCACTAGCAAGAAGCATCCGGCTGACCTCAAAGTATCCTCTCTGTATGCACGGCTTCCCGGGGCAACACACAGGGGTGCATGTGTGGGCAGGCCGGGCTGCAGCTGGTGCCCAGCTCTGCGGTGCTCCCCGAGAAAAAGGGCTGTCCAGCTGGTCTGACCATCTCTCTGCCTTAGTGTTTGCTGCTGATGGCGATGCAGCCTTCACCCCTTCTTTCTTCTCCCCCCACCGCAGGAGGTGACCTCGCAGCCTGTGATGGGGTTTGACCCCTTGCCTCCTTTGGACTCCATCGTTTCCTACACCAGACCAGAAAGGTACCTTCGCTACCCGTGATTTCTGCGCTGGCACAGCCGGCATGTTCCCAGCACGCCCTCAGCCCCAGGCCTGGGTGCACGTGGGTGCTTGGAGCTGATGTCCTCCTCCATCTTGGAAGAAGAGCAGCCTGGCTTGTGGTGCTCGCCGACAGGCAGAGCGTACAGGCAGGACTGGTCCTGCCGCTTTTCCTTGGTGGTCACCTTCAGAGACAGTGGCTGTTCATAGCCATTAAGGCAAAGGCCACTGAAAAACTTTGGCTGTTTCTTAACTGAGGTGGTTTGGGGTAAAGACAGGTTTAAGCGCAGCCAGCCGTGGTGCACACAGGCTGTTGAGATGACACCCATATGTTTCTTACGCACTGACCCAGCTCAGAGCAAACCCGGTAGCGCTTCTAATGGCTGATTTGGCCAGAGGCTGGCCAGCTGCTGGCTGCCCGGCATGAGAAATCCCCAAGAACCCCCCCGCTACGCTACTTCGGGGCTGGCTCAGGAGGGCCCGTGTTCTCTCCAGCATCTCTGCGCTGCCTCAGCCCCAGCGCGAGGTCGAGTACCAAGCTGCCCCCTTAACCACGGTGTGACTTCTGTCTTTCAGAACGAATCATCCATCCAACGAAAGCACTTTATCTCTCTTCTTCCGATCGCTGTTGCCAAACTTTAACTTGCAGGTATGTGCAGTCAGCTGCTGCGGGCAGATCAGAGCGCACTTTTGCTGTCGGTACGCCGAAGTTTCCACTGCACAGTGTTTCTGCAAAGGGAGTGGCTCTTGGCATATGCAGTGTGTAAAACGTCAGGTTGCAGAGCAGCCTGATGCTTTTTGGCAAGCGGTATTGTCTCTCTGCCTGCCTGCTGCAGACGGGCAGGCAGCTGCCTGCCTGGCCGCTCCAGCTTTCCTCTCTTGCAGGGGGACATCAGGCACGACGGGGATGAAGAGGCTGGAGCAGGGCAGGACCTTAACCAGGGGGTGAACAGGCTCATGGCAGCCATGCGGGACATGCTGGCGAACATTCAGTTTCAGGAACCCCCCCGAGACGACAATCCCGAAGGCGACGGGGACTGGGACTGAATCGAGAGTGTGCGTCTCCCCCCAACCCTCTGTAACCAGCCCCACCGACTTGTGTCGCACTCCAATAAAGTCACACAAACCCTAGCCACCCGCTCTTGCTGTGGGGATGGGCCCTGTCTGGGGCAGGGTGGGGTGGGGGGCTGCCACCGTGGGCCCCCTTCGCATCTCTCAGCGGGGGACGAGGACTGTCTGAAGGAGGCAGGACTAATCTACAGCAGCTGTCCATCGGCCCCAAGTCAGCTTAGTCCCCTTCTGGCCTCCTCCAAGCACATTTGCTGTCCTGTTCCCCGGCCTGCTCTTCTCCTGGTTTTGTGTTTAATGGCCGGAGGCTGTTTTTGCCCTCTCCTGCCGCTCCTGAACCGCAGCTGCCCTTTGTGCTTCCCCCAGCCTGAAGCCTCCTTCCCTCCACCAAACACTCCAGGCCGTGGCGTGGGACCTTCCAGCTTGCCGATGAAGGACTCGGGGCTCCCCGCTCCGCTGTGGTCCCTCGGGGGATGGAGGAACAAGCTGCGCTCTGGCAGGGGCTCCCGAGGAGCCTCCGCTACCGTAGGTGTGTGGGGAGCGGTTCTTCCTTGTGCTGCAGCCGATTGATTGTGCTGGGAGCAGAAAAGATCCCCTCCCCTGCCTCTGTTTTCTTCTTCCATCCCCTGTTACCCCACCTTCACCTTGTAGAGCCAGCAATGAGGTCAGCTGCACTCAAACCCTTAACTCATCCTCGCTGCCCGCAAAGCTTTTTCCCTTTTCTGCTGTGTAACGGTGTATATGTGGCTCTAATGCTGAGCCAGGCTGCGCTGCCCAGAATAAATCCTCCCCCCCTTCTGCAGCGCTCGCTGTGTCCCTTCCCTGGGGAGCAGCGTGGATCTCCGGGAGATGGGGATGGGGCAGGCTGGCTGGTAAGTCCTGGGGTCTGCGCTGCCGGCCAGCCTGCCGCGTCCCCATCCCCGCCAGCACATCCAAATCCCACGGCACAGGAGCCCCGTTTGCTCCCCTGTGCCTTGTGTTCCCTCCGCTTGGATTTGCAGACTCGGCGTTTTCTAGCTCTGTTCTCAAAGCCTCTGTTGATAAAGCTAAAAATTCATGGCACGTACCAGCGCGCTCTTTAGCCAAGCAGCAGCCGGGAAGGGGGGAAGCCGGTGGCTGTTGGTCTGGATTCCTCCTGCTTGCGTTTCCCTGGGGGTAAGCGGTGTTTTGCCCCTCCCCACCCGCCACCGGGGCTGCGCGTGCACCGGCTTCGGCTTGACGCACGGCACGCGTTAGCCATAACTCCGCTCCCTGCCGTACCGACACTTGGTGTGAGCGAGGCACCATGGCAGCCTGGGACCCCATTCCCAGCGCATCCAGCTGAGCCGCTTTCATCTGTGCCGGAGCCGCGGGGTGCTCTGTGCCATGGGGAAGGGTTCCCGGCACCCTGCGGGAAGGAGCGGAAGCGGCCAGTGGGAACGAGCGGGATCGGCCTTTTCATGCAGCCGTGAATGGCTCTTTGGCAGCCGAGCGGCTCCAGGCATCAACACCAACCAAAGGCACATGATGGTCAGATGGGTCCTGTGTCCCCAAGCCTACCCGGGCTCCCTCCGGCGCTGGGCTTTGCTGGGGTGCAGACATGGCATCGCGTTTAATCGTGCCTTTGACGATCCCTATCTGACCCATCGCTCACCCCGTGGCAAGACACCTTCCCCGGGGCCGAGCCAGTCTGGTGGGGCTGACATGGATCCTGGCCCCGCGCACGGGGATCGGGAGCGGGACTTTGGCTCCTGCGGTGAGGAGGGTCCCACCAGGGTCCCCAAGGTGCACGGACACCCCAGGGCACACGGGACCCCGGTGTCTGTGGACCCACCCCCCCCCCCAGGGCACATGGACCCACCTGGGCACGCAGGGCACGTGGGACCCCCCCCCCCAAGACCCACAGTCCCTCAGAGCGCAGGGAACCCCTCCGGCACACACAGGACCCCAGGACACTTGGGGACCCCGAGGTGCACGGTCCCCCAGGGCACAGAGGACCCCGATGGCACACAGCCCCCCAAGGTGCACGGTCCTGGGGGTGCACGGATCCCCCCCAGGGCATGTGGGATCCCCAGGCACATGGTGACCTGAAGCGGTCGGGCTCCCCAGGGCCATATCGGGGGGTCCGGCAACCCTGGCCTCTGCGGCAGCTCCCCTGGCTGCCAGGGTGCCGCTGTCATGCGGGTGCCCACCCTCCTCGGGAGGAGGAGCCGTGGGAGCTGGGGCAGAGAAAGGGCCTTTTCTTCCCCATCACCCTGGGACGGCGGGCGCGCGGCTGCGGGGACGCCGGGCAGGGCTGGCGAGGAGGACAGCCGTGACGCCGGGGGTCCCGGCGGGCACACGGCATCCCCGGCGCATCCCCGGGCGGCGGGACCCTCCGCTGTCCCCAATTCTTCTGCGTCCCCTCGGCCTCGCCGCCGGGCGTTGCAGGAGCGCTGGCGGGACGGGACAGGGGCTCGGGGGGTGTGTGGGCGCTGCGGGGGGCCCTGGGGCTGAGGCGGGGGCCATGTCGACGCTGGCCCCCCTGCGCCTGCTGCGTGAGCCCTGGAACGCCAGCGAGGGCAACCAGAGCAACGCCACGGCCGGGGCCGGCAGCGCCTGGTGCCAGGGGCTCAACATCCCCAGCGAGCTCTTCCTCACGCTGGGACTGGTGAGCCTGGTGGAGAACCTGCTGGTGGTGGCCGCCATCCTGAAGAACAGGAACCTGCACTCGCCCACGTACTACTTCATCTGCTGCCTGGCTGTCTCCGACATGCTGGTGAGCGTCAGCAACCTGGCAGAGACGCTCTTCATGCTGCTGATGGAGCACGGCGTGCTGGTGGTCCGCACCAGCATCATCCGCCACATGGACAACGTCATCGACATGCTCATCTGCAGCTCCGTCGTGTCCTCCCTCTCCTTCCTGGGGGTCATCGCCGTGGACCGCTACATCACCATCTTCTACGCTCTGCGCTACCACAGCATCATGACGCTGCAACGGGCCGTGGTGACCATGGCCAGCGTCTGGCTGGCCAGCACCGTCTCCAGCACCGTCTTCATCACCTACTGCCGCAACAACGCCATCCTCCTCTGCCTCATCGGCTTCTTCCTCTTCATGCTGGTCCTCATGCTGGTGCTCTACATCCACATGTTCACCCTGGCCCGCCACCACCTCCGCAGCATCTCCAGGCAGCAGAAGCAGCCCACCGTCTACCACAGCAGCAGCCTGAAGGGAGCTGTCACGCTCACCATCCTCCTGGGCGTCTTCTTCATCTGCTGGGGACCCTTCTTCTTCCACCTCATCCTCATCGTCACCTGTCCCACCAACCCCTTCTGCACCTGCTTCTTCAGCTACTTCAACCTCTTCCTCGTCCTCATCATCTGTAACTCGGTGATTGACCCCCTCATCTACGCCTTCCGGAGCCAGGAGCTCCGGCGGACGCTGCGGGAGGTGGTCCTCTGCTCCTGGTAGGCAGTGGGACACAGGTAACGGCACGGCCGTCCCCACCGTGGGACGGACGGACGGACGGACAGACAGACAGATGGGACGGGACACGCCGTGGGGCGTCCCCCTCCGGCGCCCCGATCCGGGCTGACGGGTTGGCGGTACCCAATAAAGGCTCTTTGCAGTGATGCTGTGGCTGGCACCACCGTGCAGCCCCCGGGGGAGCCCCGGGGCACGGGGCCAGAT
>JANZLQ010000092.1:42638177-42662210 GCA_026212715.1 Elanus axillaris | reverse complement strand
GGGGGGGGGAGCCGGCGCCTCAGGGAGCCCGCGGCGCTGAGGGGAGCGCGGCGGCCGGTGGCTCCTGCGGGGGCTGGGCCGCGGTGTGTGCGTGTGAGGCGAGGGGCGGCTGCGGGGGGACCCCGGCCGGCGGCTGCCGAGGAGGCCCCAGAGGCCTGAGGAGAAACGCGCCGCCGGCGGGGCTGCCCGACCGCAGGGGTGCTTTCCACGAAGTAAACCGGCCGTGTCCCAGCCGGGCTGCGGCAACAGCCCCCCTGGGCTGGCGTGGGCGAGTGCTCGGCGCTGCCTTCCTCGCCTGGCGCGGGAAGAGGCGAGGGGTATGGCCCTCGTCGGGGGGCCAGCTGTGGTTCTGGGGCAGCAGCCATCACACCTCCCTCCGCTGCAGCCTGGCAGGGGCTGGCCGGCCTGCGTCAAAACTCACGATGCGGGGAGCGTGTCCTCCGAACAAACTGATTTATACTGTCCCAAATAAAGCAGCAGGTACTTCTAAGCCAACAAAACGGGAATGTGGAAGGAGTGTCAACAGTGCTTTTTAATGAAGTGGTACAAGGATGGCATGCACCTTAAGAAAACAGGCACCCCAGATCTGGGTAATCAGGAGAAGAGTGGGTGCGGGAGTCTGGGAGCCCCTTTCCCTGACTAAGGAGGTGTAAGAAGGGGGAGGAGGCAAGGCAAGGTCACCTGCACAGATTTAAAACCCCTTTTCAAAGGTGATAAAAATCTGCTTTGGAAATGGGGAAGGGATCGGAAGGCGAGAGGTCTTGCCGTGTGAGTGGATGGAGGTGCCGGCCAAATGCTTAAGCTGTGAAAAATGGGGGAGGAAGGAGCTGTGAACAGCTGACGCATGCCTTCGGATCGGCAGAGGGTCTGGTTTCCCCGCAGGGACTGTGTCACCAAAAGGTTGGCTCCAGTCCCTCCTGCAACTGGCTCCTGTGCCAGTCCGCTCTCAGATCCCGGTGAAATTGCTCTCCAAAAACACTCGGCCCCTTCCAGAAACTCGCCATGCTCCGCCAGCCAGGACAGCGGTGCACGGGAGCGTTTCTGGAGACGCCTTCAACACGATCCACTGCTGGCTGCCTGGCGGTCGGTCAGCCAGTCACCATGAGGCAGCCTCCCCGGTGTCTTCACCAGACGTTCCACTGCACTCCTGCGCTCGCGGCACTGTTGCTTCGGTGCTTCGAGCACCAGGGTTTCATTCTGCCATGTAACCCACACGGGCAGGGTGCCGAGATGGTGCCTGTGGAGTTGGTGTGGCGTGGTACGCGCATGGCATCCCCGTTTCACAGCTCTGCGGAAGAGTGATGGCAACTGTGCGGGACATGTTTGGTTTTATTTGAAGTCGGGTGTCTCTTTCATCCCAGACATACTGCTTTAATCCCCTGGAGCTGTGCTGGCTTTTCCTCTCTTCTGCCCGACTTCATTGTCATTTGTGGCGTTTTGAGAGGGCATGGTGCTCGAGCCGTGGAGTACGCCTACAGATTTCAGCACTGTCCAAGAGCTGATTTGTATCTAGCCTCTGACATCCCTTTCTGCACTTGCTCGGCTGTTTAAGGCTTTGCCCAGCAAGGCTCTCTGCCTTTGCCTTAAGGAGTCCCCTTGTCGCCTGCGAAGGCAGCCAGTGTGTGCCCCGCGGAGTGGGGAAACGAGTCCCACCGTGCAGAGGCTGTCACACTGGGGCCGTGCTGGTGACCAGCCCCCTGCCCCAAGGTATGCCTCCCTCGAGCACGGGGGTCTGCGGGCCCCTTCCCTGGGCAGTCACAGCCTGGATGCAGCCGCCCTGTTCCCCAGGGAGCGCTCCTTATGGCACACCGTAATTCTGGTGCTGTTTCAGGGTGCTCAGCAGCATTCACCAATAGAGTGACAAAAAAATACCATACAGTTTTTATTAAATGTGTTATTTTTATCATGTCTACAGAGCAGAGCATTTCTGAGCCTGAACCACAGATAAGCAAGGTGGTTTTCTTCCTTCACAGTAAGTACAATCATCCCTGCAGTAAGTACGATCATCCCTGGGAACAGTTCTGGCGGCTTGCGTGCTGCCATGCGGAACAAGAGTGGCACTCGTGTTTTGCTCAGAATAGGCTGTTGAGGCCTCCTGGACACATCCCCGGCTGTCTGCTGCTGCCAGCAGAGCTGTGCTTCTGCCTTTCAGAAGTGCCAAGCAGGTTTCTCCGCCACTTGTGCCCAGAGCTTGCGTGGGCCTTTGCCTTTGCTCTCGTAGCTCCTGTGCCAAGTGGAGCGGGCAGAGAGCATTGTGTGAGGACATTGTTCATTTGCTTCAAGCCAGGCACGAGTATCCTCCCAAGTCAAAAATCTTCCAAAGGTTTTTGCTGTAAGCACTATGCTAACATTCAGCCAGCAGGTAACTTTTCTTTGTGGCAGCCTGGCTGTCTGCTTTGCAGTTTCTTAAGTTATGGCAATGGCAAGGAGTTTCAGAGGGCGGTGTGCCGCTGCCAAGTTCCATGTGCCCTACTTTGGCAAAAAAAATCCCTCACTGAATGGAGTAGAGGAGCACCCAGATAACAGTCCTTTGGAGACCTGATTCTGGAAATGTTACCAGAGCAAAAAAAATCCTTTTGTTAATGGAGCAAAGGGAAGCAACGTGAGGCAGACCTGGAATTACAGCTGAAGGCGTTTCATGGACAGTTTTCATGGCCTACTAGCCACTGAGAAGCTGTATGTGATTTGAACTGTCCATAGGGATGAAGAGAAGGTACATGTTTTCTCCAAAAGCAGCTGACACCCTGAGAACCAGCGCAGCTCCCGACTGGCAGCAGCGGGAAGCTGGGGTGGGCAGCACACTGCTTTGGAAAGGGGGAAGGACAGATGTGGGTAAGTTGAGGGTCCTTTCTGGGTCCTTAATGGAAGATCACAGGCACAGTAAGCTTTGTGTGTCACCCAGGGACTCACATGCTGCATTTAACTGTCAACAGTTGCTGCCACTTGTTTGTTGTCCTGAAAAGACATGGGTTCATTCCCGTGCACAAGGAATTTGGAAATAGCTGTGAACTGCAGGCAGCAAAGCTGCAAAGGATCACCACTGCCTGTTGAAACAGCAGCCTGTGAATGAGCTCTTCCAGGAGACACCAGCACCGCTCATCTGCATGGTTTGGAAAAGGCACTCTCTCCCTCCTGTGCCAAATCGTGGGCTTTTTCTTTATCTGACCGGTTAAAGTCAAAAATGAAACCCCAGTTGCTGTCCCTGGGTATCCTTCTGTGCCAACGAGGCACAGTTCATATTGCAGAGGTGGAGGCTGGGCTGCAAGGTGCTCTGATGTGTTTTCCAGCACATCTCCTTGTGTGACCTGACAAATTTAGCTCCTAGCAGCTGAACTGCTGTGCCACCACCACCCCTCGTGAACCACACAGAACAGTGCTGACCGAGTTCAGCGTGCCGGGTGCTGCAGCTGAGCTGGTATCATGGTTACTACAGCTATAAGGGAGGAGTACTGCTGCTCCCACCACCCGCTGCTGCAGCACGAAATGCTTCTCCTGCCAGACCCCCCTGCCCTGGCCACGTCCTCATGCCATTTGCGCTGGCTCCACTGGTTTTCCAAAAAGCGCATGCACAGAAGCTGCTCAGCAAAACATCCAGGTGGATGCCAAAGCTGATGCAGTGGGTGCAGAGGCTGGTGGTGGGGCAGAGGCAGCCCGGTGACAGCCCCAGCTGCATCACCGCATCGCTGCAGCGGTGACTGGCAGGTTGTCACTGTAACCTGATGTGACTGGAAGCTGCCCTGGAAAGAGAGAGTTGTGCCCTGAACCACATACTTCACCCCCTCCCGTGCCCAGCCCTAGAGCTCCATCAGTCCCATGGTGAGCGGTGTCGATAAAGTAGTCTATCTAAAGCTAATACAATTTTTTTGGTGAGGTTATTTTGCGGTGGGATGTTTCCCAGCTGGAGTCCATTCTGCTCAGCACTAGTGCCAGCACGGGGCAGGTTGTGCAGTGGAGAGGTGAGACTTTCTCAGGGTAGCCCGCTCACACCCAGCTCGGCGACTGCAGGACCACAGCCCGCCCGAGCTGTTAGGCTACCTAAGAACACAAAAATCAACAAAGCAATTTGCCAAACATAGTAACGCTAAGGGACTGAAATAAGGTAAACCACCAGCTATAAATCCAAGAAAGAAAGAATTTCAAAGCGCGAGTCTAACGGCATTATTTAGCTGTACTGCACAGGGGCCTTGTATAGCTGTCAGAGCATGCGGGAGAGAAAAGGAGAGCTGAATACACACAGCACTGTGCAAATTGGCAGGCTCAGATTATACGACCATGGAATTAAAAGGATTAGCCGATAAATTTACTGAACAACTGGCAATTATTTTTATGGTGGGAAGTTTAGAGAGGGGAAAAAAAAGCTGTGGAGCAGTTGTATTCAGAAGAGCTGAAGGGAAAAGTCCCCCCGCTTTGGCAGTCGCGTACCTGCCAGCCCTGGGAGGGAAGGTGAATTAATCTGTGCCAAGTGAGGGTTGCCCTGCCTTGCCCAGCAAGGGAGGAATGCCTTTCCCTTGAGAAGAGGGAGAGCTGCTCCTACGCTAGCACTAAAAAAATCAAACCATTTGGGAAGCATCCAGGGGGAAAAAAGCTAAGACTGTGCTATAATCACCTCCTGTCTAAGTAAATGAGGGAAACAAAGGCTTCCTGAGAAGGTGCTACTAACAGGTGGGCTGTGGCAGAGAAGAAAAACAGATCTTGCTCCTGAAAGGGGAGCGATGAGAGACAGAGCAGTCAGGGATGGAGCAGGTAGCTCCCCTGCCTTTGGGGGGGCAAAGGAATTCATCACCGGCCAGCAAGAGTGGACACTGCCAAAATCCCAGGTGCTACCGGCGCAGCAGCAGCAGCAGCTATGCGACTGCGAAGGACTCACGCTGCAGCAGGGACAGGTCACCCCCCAGCCAACGGCTGGTTTAATTGCCAGTACAGTCAGAGGTGGCACGAGAGAATTCGCCTTACAGTCGAGACCCAAGCTAAGTGCCTCTGCAAGCTGCGTTCGCGTCCGGAGGCAGCTTCTGCTGCCCAGTGTTCCTGCAGCCACCGAGGTGTTATCCTGGGCTTCCCGAGGGCAGCGTGCCAGAGCAGGACACGGAGCGGTGGGAATGCCAGTGCCAGGCAGAGCTCCCGAGTGACAGCACGTCCCCAGGACTGACTGCACACCCGAAACCAGGGGAAATGTCTCTGGAATTGGCTAAAGTCACAAGAGCAAACAGCAAGCCACGACCGCCTCTTGCAGCTGTTCCCATGGAAGCTTGCAGGTCCTGTCTGGCTGCGTTGGCTTACGGAGGGCTTTTGGCTGTGAAGAGCTTTGCAGGGTCCTGGGAAGGACAGAGTTGGTAGAGCACGAATGAGAACACAGAACGAGGGTAAAAGTGGGAAAAAAAGGAGTCCCGATCCTCTGTGGAGTCAGGCAGGAACAGCACGGCTGTTCAATCCCCACCTATGGCTGACCCAGCCTGCAGTAAACTTCTAAAGCAAGGTCACGATAACAGCTGGAAGGGAGAGAGGCCAGGGATGACATGCTCGGAGACAGGTCCCTGGCACTCCCAGGCACCCCGGGAGCCACGTGCTATCGCCAGAGAGGGGGAGGCGATGGGCAAAGGCCAAATTTGAAGAAAGAATAGATAATCTGCTTTTTGGGAGGAGAGGGCAGTCCCATACAAGTAGACTTTTTAATGACTGAATACGATTAGTCCAGGGTGCAGCGTGGAGCAGTGCCTAGCAGTGGGACTCGGGGAAGTAACCGCACCGAGACAGGTCAGCAAAACACAAGTACAAGATTTATTGGAGTCCAGCTGGAGCCGTAAACTCCTCCTGTGGACCCCAGCACGTGAAAAAGCCATGTGGAGCGTGCAGCAGAAGTGCTGCCAGGGAAGGTGGGACTCTACCTCCTTGTCTTACCGTTTTGAAATCCAGCTGGAGTTACAGGGTACGTTGAAAGGGGCAGAGAAGTAAAAAGATGAGGTGAGGCGCAGGCAGGTGAATGGGAAGACTTCACAAGGCGGAGTGCAGGAGGATGTTCAGGACATTGCACATACCCAATATTGACACACTGACCTGGGGTACAGGTTTACGTGAAGGCAATAAAAGCTGTCGTGTTAAGCAGAGCTGCTGAGCAACCACCCATCCAGCCTACCGAGTGACGGCACTCCCACACCTTTGACAAACCTTAAGACAAACAGTTATTCTGGGTGGTGAATGATGGGAATACATGAAAAACAAAATTGCAGCTGCTCCTACCCCGGGTGCACCCGCGAAAGGTCTTGCAGCTGCAGCAGGCAGTGGCTGGAGCACATGGCAGGGACCCTGCGGCACACACGACACTGATTGTGCCGGCCAGGGGATGCTGTGACGAAGCACATTAATTGTGCCGTGTCTCAGATTGCCGGTGGATAGCAGCAGGGAGGACTTACAGGATTTTTTTCTACTTAATGTTTTTACTTCTTGTGGACATGCCCTTTCCCTGAATCCCAGGGGTTTTTTAGGCTGTCTGGAGAAGCCCAGCACCAAAGAGTCGCTGGTGACGATAGGTCTGGTACCTATTGCCCAGGGAAAGAAGAGCTGCTTATACTTCCCAAGACAGAGAAAATTTTCACACGAGCAGGATGAACCTAATAAAGTGAGGCAAGAGAGAGGTTTACCTTTAGCAACGAATCTCATCGGGACCTTAGCCGCCAACCTTCCTCCACTTGCCCAAGATCTGGGTGAGGTTTACGCTACAAGAGCAACTACAATGTCTAATCAAATCTTTCTCCCGAGTGTTCTCAGCAGCCCCAGGTCACGCACTTCACATCACGCTGTATTGCTGTGCTGTGTTGACAGCAAACAAAACCCAGCTTGTGTTCCCTGTCTGGGAAATTAGGGGACAGTGTAGGAGGGATTCCTAGCAGCGGCTCGTAAGGGCGACTGGTCTTCAGCTAGGTCGTGATCACAAAAAAACCTGGAAGCTGGAGAGGCTTGTATGCTAAAGGAGGTTGTAGATGAATGACCGCTGGGCTTGTTGTGCATTTTTTTCTTTACTTCAATGATTTTTGACCATTTTGTGCCTTTTGCTTTGAATAAACATCCAGTTTCAATGCCAGGTCTAGGCAGGTTTGCGGGGGGATTCTTTATTCTTTAAAAACAAGCTCTGTAGATCCTTTTCAAATGTCATTTTGGCTGATGGGCAAAACCTTTAATGTCCCAAAAGGGCGAACTCCCAGCAGTGCCCGTGGTGGAAACAGTGAGCAGGATCCAAACTGTGGAAGTTGCACAAACAGTGGAAGTTGAAATAACACGGTAGAGGAAACCTGCGCCCCATTTAGGAGCAGGAGGGATTGCAGCTGGGGGTGGTACACAGCTATCGTGGGTTTTTCCAGTCACCGCAGCAGAGATTTAGAAGAAGATGGGATCCCAATCCGCTTGGGATTCTGCCTTTGGAGTCCAGGCTTGGGGAACCGCCGATCCCCAAAGCCTGGGACGGGCTCCCGGGGCAGGATCCCTGTCCCCGTCTGCTCTTTTTCATGCCTTTGTCCCTGGGACGTGCGCTGGCGGCTGCTGCTTGGCAGGCAGAGGGTAAGCCTCGTCCGGCTCCGGTCAGAGATCCGAATGAACTGAGGAGCAGCACCGCGTGGCCGGGGACACGGCCGAGACGACACCTGAATGAGTCTGTTCTCACTCGCACGTTTGTGTGACGTGGCAGCGCCTTCTGCGCGCTTCTTGATTTTGCAGTTACAGTATATGGAATAAATGTAACTAAAATACACAAAAATCCTAACCAATTAACTGCCAGACACTGAAACAGGAGACTTGCCGTTAAAAGTTGCGTTCTCTGTAATTAAGGTATTTTCTCTTTTTATAATGAAGTTCCTCTCCCTGCATAAGCAGTTGGATAGCAGCAGGTGTGAGGGGGAAGGAGCCTAAACCAGGATCGTGGGGATAAATTAGCAGGTGCATGTGTAATACTGCTAACCCCCATCTGCAATTTCGAAGCCTATGTAGGTGTTTTATTTTCTAACTCTGTTAGAAAGACTGTCAGAAAATAATTAGGCTCTGTCAACAGTTCCCCTGTTCCCAGATTACTGCTTCCTGACTCATTAGAGCTGCTGAGGTTGGCAGGAAACTTGTTTTATAGTAATTTCTGTTAGTGGTGTCCCTGGAGAAGAGACAACACTGAGCGTGTGACACCGGAGTTAACTTCATCCTCGTGATGGAGGCACAGGGTGGCTGGGAGCCGTCAGGACTGCCGCACCATGAGACATCAGCACCTCTGTATCCCTGTGCTGGAGCCGGGAACAGGACGAGCGGGGATCCCAGGCTGCGTGGCTGACGGCTGGGCAAGGGTCGATTTTAAGGACTAGAAGCTGGCATGCATGATCTACTGTTTTCCTGAATATTTGGCTGGTTTGTAAGGGGTTGAAAAAGAGAAAAGAGAGGGACCACTTAAAACCCATTAAAGAAATGGGTCTTCCCATTCAATCCCAGGAAGAAAGCCACGGCAGCATCCCCATCCTTGCCTCCGAGAGTGGCAGCCGTGATGTGTAAACACAAGTTGGCTGCATCAGGAGGCACCTATTCTTCTGAGGACTGCTGGCAGCGAGGCAGGCGTCCAGCCCAGGCTCCGCTCGGGCTCCGCTACGGTCTGAGCACGTCCCAGGGCAGGAGTTTGTTCCCTGTAGCTCTCTGTGCCTTATTTTCCCCATCCCGCAAGTGCTGAGATCATTAGGCAAAACCCAGTCTTCAAGTTGTAATAATGCTAAGGCGGCGGTGTCGTCGGTGCTATTAGAGGGTATTTTTAAAGCTGCAGTGTTTACCCTTTCGTGTTTATATTTAATTGTAGGAAATATCTGTATTGATTTCCACAGCATAACTCAGTAAATGTTTCCCTCTTTAAAAATGTAACTAATCTATATTTAGGTCAGCTTAACACTGCATACGAGGTATTTTTACCACCAGAAGAATACTCAATATATATTGGGCTTTTCCCTTGTGTTTCATGAAATATTTCTGAAAGGACTTTTCAAAGGCTGTGGTCAGTAGGATAATAGAAGAGGGTAACACAAAAGGAAGGTTAGTGTTAATGAACACCAACACAAAACCTTGTCTGTACGGGACGGGATCAGAATGCCATTCACCGGTAACGCTGTGATCCCTGTGCATTGGAAGTGACGTGCAACTCCGTAACAAACCATCACAAGCTTAAAAACTGGTGAGATTTTCTATGATAAATTATTGCCCTGTTAGTTGGAACCAGCAAAGGAGGAAACACGACTGGCACTCAGAAGGTGGCTGTAGCTGTCAGGGCAGGGGTTTTGTTTGACAGCCTGGGTAGGACGTGGCAGGCGATGTAACTCCCACACCGACGGAGAATTAGGTATTTCAGATTCTAAGGCTCTGGAAAACCTTTGTCTGGGATGTTTTGTGTGTGGTTCTGGTCACAGAGGATTAATTCCAGCTGGAGCAGATGCAAGAGGTGACTACAAGGGAAATCAGAGCCCAGTCCATAAGTGGAAGACAAATACTCTTTTTTTTTTTTCCTTTAATTTATCACAGTGAATGCTGAGGTTACTCCCCATGAATACCTGGGAGGAAGAGAATGGGTACAAATGAAAGGACAATAATGACACAAGACCCATATGTATGAACTGGTCCCAGGAACCAGTCTGGGAATTAAGAGAGTTTCTCATCATCATAGGACAGACAGTGGGACTCCGGCCGGTGGGAGCACAGGAGAGCGAACCGAAAGGCACAGTGGTATATTTCATGCCAGCATTATACAGTGGGTTATTTGTAAATGGAATAAGGTCTCAATTTGCACAGTGCAGTCACCTCTAACGCAGCAGCACAGACACATCGCCCGGCTTACTGAGGCTCCCCATCCTTCAACTGTAACTACACAGAGCTCGTCACGGAAGGAACAAAGCTGGGGCAAGCTTGCTTGACTTCTAGCCACCAATTTACTAATTAATAACACCCCAACATAAGTTTCTAACGATTTTCCACTTACTGCAGCATCATGCTCTGACATTCGGCTTCCCCGGGCTGCACTAGCAGGGACGCAGATGTGAGTGAGTGACTTACCGCCTGAAACAACAGCAGATCCGTGGGTCCCTCTTGCAATAAGGGCGATTGTGCTCCAGGACAGGGAGGACCGTGGCATTGCTCCAAGGCCCTTTTCGTCCCTCCGGAAGGGCCACCCCGGTTCCCCCCACTCCGCCTGCTCCTGCTGTGGGGAGCGGAGGCAGCCAGGTCCCTGCCTGCCCGCGCTGCAGCTCGTCCAGGGCACTTCACGCAGAGACATTTCTCCAGGGGGTTTTTGGAGATTCCCTGCTTGGGAATCCCTTCCCTTGCAGGTCCCGGCCACCACCCTCTTCTCCGAACCTGGTGGTTGTCTGCGATCCCACTGGGTCACAGCCCCCTCGGAGAACGCGGGAGATTTCCGTTGCCCTCAGCTGCACGAACCAGATTGGTGACTCCTCAGCACTGCTCGTCCAGGTTAAATATTTTGGCCCTTCTGCCTGTTGTCCTCACTAAAAATTAACTCCCTACAGAATGGTATCATTGCCAAGAAAACCTTTGTGTCACCAGCCAGCGTCTGGAGAAGAGCCCAGCAGGGCTGCCAAAGCGGCGGTGCCGAAATCCAGCCTCTCCGGGCGAGCGGGGCCGGTACCATCGCCTGGCCGTGCTCAAAGGAGAGCGACAGCACTGTCCTTCCCGGGGACAGGAGCTGCAGGTTTTCCTCCTTCCCCAGAGGCAGCAGCCCCGTTTCAGCCCTTGCCATGGCCTCCACGGCAGAGGGAAACCATCAGAAATTGCCCGGCTTTTCTCGGGCGTTGCTGGCCGACGCAGACGGGTTTCCTCTCTGGAGCTCCGGGTACGGCTTGGAAGCCAGAGCAGGATGGTATTTATGCTAAATGTGCTTCAGATCAGTAGGGAAGGGGAACAAGATACTGCCCGCGATTACACAGAGGTACGGGTGGATGGCACACGAAGATGGCACGGCGTGACGGCAGCGGTGGCTTTGGCCCAGGCGCCCGGTGCTGCAGCAGCTGCTGGGGACGGGGTTGGGAGGACAGAGATGGACCGAGCGCGGCCTTTGGGGTGTTTTAAAGCACTCGCTTCTCCAGCTGATGCTGCTTTTGAAGAAGTATCAAAAAATACTTTTTAATGTAAAAGTAGTCTTTGAAGGGGAAAAGAAATGCAATGCTAATTGGAGATTTACTGATTGGGAGCAATTAAAATGTAAACAATAGCTAGCTTCATTCCAAATCAAGCTGGGACGGTGCAGACAGACCAACAGGCTGGTTGTTGTGTCACCTCCTTCTTTGTCACAGGCGCTGGGGTGACTTTCCTCCCTCTCCCCGAACTAGCTCGGTGTTCCCTTCACCAGCAAAGGGCAACGTACAACGGCATACAGAGCCAAGGCTGAGACGCGGCACTAACGAGAGGCACTGCAGCATTTGGACCCCCCTAATTTTTTTATCATCTCTGTCTCGGACACCCTGCAAATTCTCCTCAATGCTTGGAGAAGGGAGACTGTGCTCAGTATTGACCCCCCAGTACTTGGAAGCAGATTTAAAAGTAGTTCAGAAGTCTTCTCTTTATTTCTGTGGATTTTGGATCCAATTCCTCTTGATCAAAGATAAATAAATTTTACAGTGAAATAGTGCTTGCCAAGAAAATAATTCACAACCTTCCTTCATATTGTGAATCAGTTTTTCCTTCCCTACAAGCACACCAAGGATGTCCTGTCGTGTGACCGCAGTATCTGCTTCCCAGACCACAAAATGGCCTGAATACCCCAGACCCTCGCGAAGGACGCACGGTGGGTTTCGTGCATCATCCAGCACCGGTTACGAAGTACCCCCCACCCCCTGCCCAAAACCCTCCACTTCCAACTCAGTTCATGGCCTTTTTTCCCTTTGTTATTTCAGCTAAAATCCAGGATCAAAGCAGACAGTTCCCACTGACTTTTCCGTGCCCTTTTATCACGTCCACGGCTGCTGGTTAGCTGCCTTGCTGGTCTCTTGCTCCCTCCTGGGACGATGTGACCAGGTACCGCTTCCCTGAAGCTGCTGCAACTACCGTGAGAGACGCAATTAGGCAAATTTTTAAGAGCCAGATTCTGCTGACAGCTGTGGGAGTGGGACATTATATTCTTTTACAAGTATACATGTAAATAAGAGATTAATTTCGCGGTCTCCATTTCATCTTTCCCTTGAACACAACCCTCCTACACGCTCTCCTTGCAGCGAAGAGTCCGTGCTCCCGTGCGCTGCCGGAGCGCAGCTGAGCTCCTGGTGACACAAGGCGATGCTCGGCTGCCAAAGCTGACACAGAAGGCAGGAGACAGCACTGCTGTCACCGTCACACGCCTTACGGCTTCTTATCCAACAAAACTCGCTTCCATAGCTTCGCTGCCACTTGCTCATCGCAATTCCTAAAAGGAAACTGGAATTTATCAGGATTATGTAGGGAGCCCTCACAGCTCCCCTGCTGCAGTTACTAAAAGTCCCATTCTAATTACAGTGCAAAATATTGTACAGAATCAGCACCCACTGATCCAAGAGCAGACATCCTCAAAACTGGAGAAGCAAGACAACACTAAGTGATGTAAATACATCAGCCGGCCACAGAGATCTTCATTACAAATAAGCAATTGGAGAACAGAAGGAGAATGATTGCATAATGCTCAATAACTGCGAGCTTAATAACGATCCATGTTTAGATCACCATGGACTGAATTCTGTAGCAAACCCCGCTCACCCCCAAAAAATCTGAGTGCTTGCTCAGTGCTTATCCACAAACCGCTGCTTTCCCAACACGTTGCAAGAACAATGGTATTGCTTGGTTACAATGCTCTGCAGATCGTCTTTGGCACAGGCTCAGCTTTAACTGATGCCAATTAAAAGATGTTCCCTATACTGACAGGAAGACAAATCCCGCATCTGCCATAGCTCACCATTTTCTTAGCTTTAACTATTGATTAGTTTTAAGCGGAACGACTGTCATCACCAAAATTTTCCTGCTTAAACTGCACTACAAAGCAATTTTCAATAATTCAATTTACCGCTTCAGCTACCTTACACCGACGCAGCACTGTTAATACCAGTTTTCCCCACGTAGACTTGAGCAGAGTGGGAGGATTGTTCTGGGAAACAGCAAACAGATGCTGAATGCTACCCCCTCAGAGCACTTTGTCCAACTAGAATTCCCACTGAGGTGCAGCAGAGACCCTGTGCCTGAAATACAAGTGATGGGAGCTTGTCAGGGTTGTGAAACATAACAAACGCTGGATGTTCAAGCCCCAAAAAACAGGCGGCCACCCAAGCTGGCAGTCGAGCAGTGCCCTTACGCAGGGACAGAGTAACTAGACATTTTGCGCCTGTTGGAAGACGGAATCATGCACTTGCTCGTTGTACACCTTTATCGAAAACAAGAAATACACAGCCCAGCGCATCTCGCTGGGCAGACAGTCTCCGGGATCAAGAAATAGTATTTCATGGGTACCCCTGCCTCAGAACAGAGCACGGCCCAACCACCCCCAGCCCGTGTCCTCGCCGGGGCGGCAGCCACGGCTCCCAGCTCCGACCTCGGCGGCACAGATTGCTCTGCATCTCATTCCCTCTCTATTCCTTCCCTTTATCAGCTAATTTCAGCAAAACCAGGAACACACTCAGACCTCCTGCACATCCTCCCCACACCATCAACCCAGTTAAGTGACATTCTGCTTTGTCAAGGAATTTGGGTTCGTGGAGAGGCAGAAGAGACCAGCACAGTTCTGCTGGCACTCCCGAGGCAGCCGTAATACAGCTGCATTAACTGTGGCCGCTGCCTCCGTGCTCGTGTTTACAGTTCTTCGCTCATCTCCTTCTCCAAGGCACCTGAAGGAAGAAAAGCACGCATGCCCAGCTTGAATTTCACTGAGAGCGCTTTCTCACAGGGTGAAAGCCGAGACAGTGCCTGCACTGTGCAGGGGACCCGGCAGCAAACGTTTGCTGTGCACAAAGTTCAGCGTAAGGACAAAGATTTGGAATTGTCTTTTTTAATCCTCAAATAAAATGGGTAAACAAGCTTTATTAATGCCTCCTTTGTTGACCGAGCAGTTTCACACCTGCAGGACCCCTCATTCAGCAAGCCAGAAGAAGAAAAGAAGGAATGAGAAGAGGCGGACTGGCCCCCACCACCTCTCCGGAGGAAACCCCAGGCAGGGGAGCTCGGTGCCCGGAGAGCACCGGAGAACACCGGAGAGCACCGGGCTCACGCCAGCCTGCCTCCATCACGTACATGCCATCCTTCCATCCAGCCCCGGCTCTGGTGGACAGGGAGCTGCGGGAAGGTCCTGCAGGACGACAGAGCAGTAAAACCGATACCCGTGCTGGGCACACTGACGCTGCTCTAAGCTTGTAATTAACGGAGAAGTGGGAAGACTTCGCTGTGCCTTCTGTAAATGCACCTCAAGCACCTTGAGGTCTTTGAGGGAGCCGGCACACACGCAGAAAAGAGACAGCTGTTTGGCAGAGGCTACTTGGGTTTCCACAAGGCATTGGACAAGGTTCTTAACAGCTCTCAGAAGCCCTGGAATAAGACTGAAGGTCTCCTCCGGGCAGTTCACTGGTTAAAAGTAAACAGCAGCAACAACAACAAGGCTCCGTAACAAATGGAGATTGAAGGGCAGTTTTCCTAACAGTAAATCGCAAAGGGACAAGGTCTAATGATGGCAAAAAGTTATTTAGAGCAGCCAAAATGCAACTGAATGTAGAGAGCGCCAGGAGAATGGTATTTAAAAAAAAAAAAAAAAAGAAGTATGTCAAAATCCAGGCGAAAGTGAAGCCTATGGAGAAAACGGACGCATTTCCACCATCACACCAGGCATTGACACACCAGCCCCGTTCCTCGGGCTAACCCGATGCTCCTGGAATCAAACCAGCTGACCTTGGTAGCCGGCCCTACCCTTCCCCGAACCAGCCTGGCTCAGGAAGATGATGCTTTAGCCAACACATGCCTTCCAGCTTTAAAACTTTCTGTTGATAGAGAATCCACTAGAAACCTCACTAAAGTGTTTTCATGGTTCATGACTCAGTGATAAATGTGAAAAAGCACCTATTCCCACTTTGAACTTCTCTAGCTTTAACTAGTGGCCGTTTTTAGACCACTATCCTCTAGATCAAAAAAAGCCTTTGATAAAGTTTCTGTTCCACATGCAAGCACCTCCATGCTACAATTTGTAACCTTCCCTTTCAGAAGCTAGATTGGGCTCAAGTCTCTCACTGTAAACAATGTTTTCCAAGCTTTTAATCATTTGCATGGCATTTCTCTGGATTTTTAAAAGCCAAAGGCATAGTCATAGCATTCATGCACTGCAGCGACAGTCCCAAGCACCGACAAGCCTTCCCACTAACACCCGAGAGGAATGCGCTGGACCTTCACCCTGCGGCGTCGCATTCTGCCACTTCCCTGGTGTGATGTTGCAGCCCAACATCCAGTGTTCCTGCCCGGTTTGCTTTCCCATACACAGCCTTGCATCGATCTTACCAGCAACCCAGCCCGCTCCACAGCCGCGGCTCACCCTCCGTCTGAGGCAGCCATCACCAAGCTTGGTTTTCCAGGGAGCATCTGTCTCCTTCCAGGTCACTGCTGAGTCTTAAACAAGCATGGATTGCTCTTTGGGGTGAACGTGAAACACGTTCACCAACTGACTGTTGCGCTTCCACTGTTAAATCCAAACTTTCATTTTTCAAATTGTCCTTGTGGATTGTTATGTCGGTTTTGTTAGATCAGGCAATATACCTTGCAGTATCGGTTCAAAAGCCTTGCATAAGCCTAAGCAGCACATCGGGGTATTATCAGCAAATCTGGAGTATAAAAATGTCATGTTGGACTCATAAGATCTATTTTCCATAACCTTACATTGGCTGACCCATTGCTGAGATGAAGACCTATATTAATATATGACTATGTGGCCTGTCACCTTTATCCTTTAAAATGTAGCTAAGTAGAATTTCCCAGGTCTTTCCTACTGGATTTTCCTTGGCTCAGATTTCTATTCTTCTGCTAGGCTCTTGCTAGGACAGAATAAACAGAAACCAGGCCGCCAAAGCAGCCAGGGCAGAATGAGGGACAAACACAGCTTGCAATAGGATATCCGAGAGCCACTGCAGCAATGGTGAACTCCACGTTTCCCTGGCCAGATAATTCACCGTAAGAGACAAAACAATCGATGGCAGTGAAAAAAGCCCTGTGGGAAGACAGACCTCTACGGGGACTTCTGCTGCACCTCTGCCAAACCAGTGTGTGCTGAAACGTGAGATGCTGCTGCTGCCAGCGACCAGCCCATACCCACTGGAGGAGTAGAGGCACTAATGCAGCCCGGGCAGTGCTCTCCATTCCTAGTGACTACGTCATTCCTTGGCCTTTGTTTTTAAAAAGGCAGAGTGTAATTCCACATCCAAGGAATTCTTCTACACGACCTTCTGGGGAACATAGTTGTTTCATGGAAGAGAGAAGAAAAACCACAACCGACAGGAGGTTTTCACAAACAGGACCCCTGTATATTACTTCCCTTTTTGCTACAATTCAAAAAGATGATCAGCTTTGCCGTAACATTTGAATTAGGAGCCAGTGTCAGAGCAGCACTGTACAGCACTGCTGAAGGACACCGGACACTGGAACATGAGTTCCCTTTATTTAGCAGATCTCAAAGTCACAGGCCAATGTGCTGGAAGTGCTGGAAGGATTCATGCCTCAATGCATGAAGCATACCTTACATTCTCTGCACCGTTGGAGGCCGACTACATGATACACAAAAACAGGAGAGAGAAATATCCTCCTCTATTCCAAGACAAAACCAGCATTATCCACAAATCCCAAATGGTTTTCTTTTCCCTTTTCATTTAGGGAGAAAAGACTGGATTTATTTGGTTGTTCCCCCCATCTGGTGCACAATCACAGTAAGTAAGAAAGAGTTTTGTTTCCAATACATATGTCAGATCAAGACCTCAGAGGGAAAGAAAAATCTGCATTTTGAGGAGCTACATGTCAGTTCCCATTTCTGGCATTGCCACAGACAGCACAAAACCACCCAAACAAACGAGGATTCAAGGTATAAATTGTTTCAGAGAATATACATTTTAAAGGGACAAGTACAAATATTACAAAATGAACAGAATCACTTTTAAAATACTTATATTTGTTTAACCGTTAAAAACAGACACATACAGAAAGAGGTAGCAAAGCTAACAATTTCCTGCTGCTCCAATTAGTGTTGCCTGCATGCACTGGGAAAGTTACTGTGGAACCGAATCTCCGGACATCTTTTCTGGAAAGGACTGTAGACAACTTGCAGTTTATTTCTGACAATGCTATGTGAAGGACTGAGGCAAATCCACAGGCTCACTAGCAGCTGTTCCACGTTGTCTGGTTTAACAAAAAGGCATTGAAAGAAAAAGGTATTCTGTGGTTTACTTCAGAGAGAGAGAGAGAGAGAGAACGAGCACGCACATGCAAGGGAGACCACACACAAACTAAGAGAATACCAGGAAGTTGCACTTGCCCTGCCGCGGCAAGAGGAAAGTACAGCAGGTCTGTGGGTCCCAGACAGGATAGAGAGAGCTTGGTATTAGCTTGGTCCCATGGATATCAACATCACTTGACAGACTCAAAGCTAAAAGCAAGGCAGAAAAGGGTTAGGGGAAGGAGAACTCCATGTTGCATGCATGCACTCTCTCACACCCTCTCTTTCAGGCTTTCTGAGGTCCCAGCAAGGTCAGTTCAAGAGGTTCTCCCATCCAACATGTAATAGCGATACATTAAACCTATGACCAGTGCTCCAAAGATGGGGATTAGCCATGTTGACCAGAAACTACAGGGAGAAAAAAAACAAAAAACAACACACAGAAAACAACAAATAAAAAAAAATACACACAACAGAAAACAGAAGAAAGTATCAAGTTAATAATTCATTCAAGATGTTCATCACTTATTACAGGTCTGTTTTCACGTAGGGAACTGTAGGGACCTGTCTCCCATCAGCTAACAGACCAGCCATACGGGCCTTGGCTCACGGGGCTGGGCGGCGATAGCAGTCCCTGCGCTCAGTGCTCTGCCCGGCCCCTGTGAGAGGCCCCTACGCCTGCAAGGGTGGCTTGGTGGCTTATAAAATAGCAGCTGAATTGCTGAAGTTTCCAGCCTGGCACATACAGAAACCAATTTGGGTTTTTGTTGTTGGTTGTTGGTTTTGGTTTTTTTTTTTCCTTAAATAAGTCAGACTGTAATTTGTGCTGTACAAACAGCTGAGTTGACTCAAGGATGGAAATTGCTGCAGCAATCCCACAATAAATCTTCCTCACTTATAAACCAGAGGCCACAGGCTCACCTTCAGCAGCCTCCTTAGCAAAAAAAGTTCTGCAGCAGCTACGAAAGACTAGGGCCCTGTTCTGGTTGTAAGGATTTCCAACTAAATGGGTCTGGTCATGGTAAAGATCCTCCAAAAAATGCACATCACTGTGTTGCATCACCCCATGGCCTGCAGCAGCCACCCAAATAATCACTGTAGTGCAAAGGGCCTGTGGCCGCAGTTGTGTAACATGAACACACGGGCCAGAGAATTCAAGCTGCAAAACACCAGGATGCCTGTTCTGCCCAGCATGGGAGCAGGGGACTCGGTGCCACCGGCTCTGTCTCCACATCCAACAAGGGAGGTGCATGTCCTGGCAGCTGACTTGGTGCGCTGCAGTTTGGCAACTGATTTTAGACCATCTGCTTGCTGGAAGGACAGCTCGGTAATATCCCTGGGTTTTTTTTCCTGCCCATTAGAGTTAATATGCTGATCTACAAATGGAGAGTCTTAACCCCTCAATTTCTTACTCTTATTTTAAGAAGATACTATACCTTGCTTGGCCTGAGGATGTCATACTTGGATTCTGAAGAAGGAAAGAGGGAGTTAGCAGTGGAAAAAAGAAACATTAAACTAAACATGTGCTAGTAAGACGACAAGACTGAACATGCAGGAAAAATAACCCTCCCCTCCTCTCCCAAACACCCTCTGTCAGAAGCACGGATGTTTCTGGAGATGTTTGCCCTCGCCCTCACCTCCACATTCTTTCCATCAATCCAATCCCTCCCACCCAGTCATCAACTTCACAGTGGAACTTGCACCCCTCTCAAAAAAAGGGCTTGCTCGTTACCTCACAAACCAGTCTGTTCATTTTATACGCTATGGACGATAACTGGCACTCTGATACGGATAGTCTTTTCGTTGTGATCCGCTCTCCAAACCCCTGCCCATGTCCCCATTTGCTCTCCTACCACCCAACCACTGAAGCATACGACCATAATGTTCTCTTCAACTCTTCCCTTGCATACAACCTGTTCCCAAACTTTTATACTTCTCCTTTCATAAAACTCCAAGAATTTAAATACTTTTTCCCATCAGCTGAAATTCTCATTTAGGCTTTCATCAACTCTACAGCCTCTTCCTCGATGGCTGTTGCTGCTCTCCTGTTTAATAATACTTGCCAGCCAAAAGTCATCCTTCCTGTCTGTCCTACACATAATTATCTCCATTTCTTGAGAGCCTTAGTGCTTGCTTTTCTGCTGTAATACATTCAGTGGATGCTAAACTTTGACACTTACACATGGGAAACTACCTCTGAGCTGCGTCACAAGAGTATACATGTACAGCTGGGGTTTTTTTGCGGTTCCCCCCTATTTATTTTTACGTTACTGACTTCTATTTCTTGCTGCTATTTTTAAATTATACCTGGGCCTGCTTTTAAAACAGCTGTTGTACACTGGAAAAAGACCTTAGCTGTACACAACTCCCTGGACTTTCTCCTCAGAAGATTATTTGAAAAAAATATTTAACTCGTATCCAAGGGAACTACACAGATTACTACTTATTTCTATGCACATTTTAGGCATGTGATTCTGTTTATGAAGCGGAGTTGAACCAAACAATAGATTTTATGGTGAATATATGCATAATCATGCAGTCCCGTGTTATAACTAACCATAGGCTTTACCCAGCCTGAGTTACTCTTTCTATGGCTGACTGCAGCAAGGAAACACTCCCAAGGGCTTCAGGGACCGCTCTTTCTGTTGACAGTTTCCTTCTTGATTCCCGCTACTCTGCAAGTGGCCCTGCTTTGAACAACATCTAATGAAAGTGTTATTGAAGGTAGAGCTGTGCCTGGTCCAAGCCTTCAGGCCAAGTGAGAAGAGAAGCTCGCTGCAAGGCACATGTTTACCTCTCAGATGGGATTCTATTTATTACCATTTCCCTCTCCCCATCCATTTCAAAGGCATTTTTGCAACCCTGTGCCCTGTTCTAATCCAGGAGTACCTGAGTTTTAGCAACACCAATGATTACTAGGGCAGTTAACAGAGAATTCTTGTTTTACAGCCAACCCCACTGTGGCTGTGCCTGTCTCCTGCCTTGAGTGTAACAACACTAACAGTTCAGTGGTCAGGACATAGCGAGTAATGCAAAAAAATGGTCTGTGGCTCAAGATGTGGAAATAACATTGCTGATGTCAGGGGAGAGAGGGCACAAAAAACCACTTCCAATTTCACACTGAGGTGACTACTGAGCTTCAGAACAAAAACAAAGGTATAACTTGCTTGGAGGATTTATTCATTACCGTAGTTTGCGTAAACATAAAGCCACAAGCTCCACAGGGGAAAAAAGAAAAGAAAAAAAAAAAAAGGCATGCGACAACTTCTTTGTTCATTTTGTGAGCATAGTATTTCCACAGCATTAAATTAAAACAGAAAAGTAAACCACTAACAGCTTACCTTAGAACCTTCTTTTTTACGATCATGCTGTCAAGGGGAAAAAAAAGAAGAAGAAAAGAGATAAGCACTGACTTCAAGAGAAACCTGCAGTCTTTATGAGGGAATTGTTCTGTACACAGTCCTCATCATAGGGGTAATTGCCTGGACTCGGTTTTCAAAGGAGTCGTTCCTTCAACGCCCAAAGGCACCATCTTTGTAGCAGGCAGGAAGCTGGTGTTTGTGCTATGCCCCTGTGATCTCTCACCCTCCTGAACTCTAAATTACAAGGCAAGGGGAAGTTACGGTACCACCAGCTAAGGAGGAAGCCGATTAGATTAACTTCTTTAAGTGCCCCTGATTTAACTGTAGTGAGAAATCTGTTCCGAATGGTGGAAAGAGAAGACCAATTTAGTTTTGTTTCCTCAACAGAAATCCTGGACAGCACAGAGGCTGCCTAAAACCCTTAATTACTTACTTATTTCTCAAGACACATCTTGGTGTATGTGTTTAGTGGGTTACACAAAGGAGAGTTACGCTTTTACACAGTCCCATCCTGTGTCTGAAAGAGGCTGTCACAGCCAACTGGCCCTTACCGGGTGGATCTCCCCTATGTAGTACTGCTTGAGCATTTCCCTGGCATCTGTGGAATGCCCAACGTCTTCAAAGCTCTCTGTGGCATCTCTACCAGCTTGTTCGAGCAAAACCTCTTCTCCACCTGGATGCTGGAAGAGAAGACTTCAGGTGAGCAAAGGGCTAGATGCAAAATTGGTATGAAGAGTGCCAGCAGCCTTCCTTCCAGCCGCTTCCGATCATCATGGATGCCTCAAATCAACACCATCAGTAAAATCTTCCAAAGATTCAATTGTCCAACCGCTCCTTCAGGAATTCGCAGTGAATGATGTGGAGCATGCACAGCCTGGAAAATACCTTGCATAATAAAAATTCTTCCAAAGATGCAAATCCCCACATACACAGGGAGGCACAGCTTTGTCCTCCACAGCCAAGCTACCCCTTCTGTGATTCTGTAACAGATTTGGGCAAGAAAATAAACAAAAGAAAGGATATCCTCATGTAGCTTTTCATGGGCTTCACTGCATATATCAGACTCCCTTGCTTGCACAGGAGCCTCTGCTGCATGATTTTCTCAAGAACTTTCCTGACACAACTCAGCTGCTAGTGACGCACAAGACAACACTACCTTTACAGATAGCAGTGGAGGAAAGGGTATTCTACTTCTTCAGATACTACAAAAAATAATAGTATTTGGCTGGCAGTCTCTCTCTGCACATAGCTGTGCAATGAGGAATGGAGAAGAGCAGAGGAGAAATGCATCATGTTTTCTAGTGGCATAGGAAGCTACGACTCTAGTGTAGCCCCAACAATACTGAACTTGTTCCAGCGTACAACCATGCAACAACCAGGGGAGAGAGAAAGAGTGTCACGAAAAATTATACTGTCTGACATCATATACTGATTTCAGAGATTCAGAAGTTACAACAATAAAAGTATCAAATCCACAGGATGCTCCTCAATGCCCAAGCGGTATGAACTGACAAAAAAAACCCTGGTGCAATTCTGTGTTCCTTGATGGGTTGGGCTCTTCTCTAGCACTGTCAATACCATAATTCCAGGAACAGATTGGCAATGGAAAGCACTAACCACAACACCAGCAAAGTGCAATCTCTTTACAGTGTGAGTGTGAACAAATAGTTCAGTTTAAACTATCAGCTAATCCAGTTAAACCAATAAAGTGGTCGGGCTTCTGAGAGTACTCACAGGGCCTAACCTAGTTTTCTAGAGCATCAGGCAACAAGCACTAAACACACTAGTTGAGAAGATGAGACTTGTTCACTGCTGCCTGAAATGCCTCTAACAGCTACACGCCTGGAACTGGAGAAGAGATGTTGGGCTAAATTTCAGATCAAAAGACTAACACACCTGTTTTTCTCTGTAATATCCTTTTCCTTCCCACAGACACAGAACAGTTGTCATTGCCCCTCTTCCTTCAGCTTGTCTGTTTTTGCTGCCAAAAGTCTAAATATTCCCACTTGGCTATCACACCTCATACCAAACATACTCAGTATGGACACAAAACCAGTCCAGTTGTTTACTCCAGTGAGTTGCTGCAGCCAATTCTGCAATCCTCATATCAGAGGTCTTTATTCTGAATAAATCCCTTTATTGTCCAGGTATGTGACAAAATCAACGTGGAGCTTTCTCAGCAGTCATGAAGGGCAAAGTCTGCAGTCCTAGGACACAGTTTGGTTAGCAGTCAGTTATTAGATTGCCTTAGCTGTAAACACAAGCGAGGCTCCACTCTGCTCGCTCCCTCTGTGCCTGGCTACAGGTCTTGCTGCCATTTCTCCCACACCAACCCTTAGGCTCACTTGACATTAGAGGGAGTCAGATCAGGGAGTACCCTAGCAGAAAACCCACCCTACAAAAAAGAAAAGGAGTCGATTATCTGCTGGGGTAGCTGTGAATGAGCTCACTACATAACTGGATCCATGTCCCTCTTTATGCAGGGGAGTTAACATGAACACAGGCCGCAGCAAGACCACCCTTTAGGTCGTTTCTGTGCCCCTTAGATCACACTCTCAGACTTGGCTGCCGTGGTAGGATGCTGTCTATTGTCTATGCAGATTACTCGGAACAACTGTCCCATTTTCAGCTATTTTATAAGCATGCTTGCAAAGATCCACAGAAACTAGGGGATGAAAAGCTGGCCATTTACTTTAAGCCTTCTAGAAGAACTCCTTAGGGATGTCTCACCAGAAATCTCATTTCAGATGGAAAAATATCAGAACTGAATTTTAAGAAGACAGCTTTGCTTTCCTAATCATCCACGCTAAAAGGGCAGACAAAAACCTGCAGTAACAGGGAACATGCAGTGGATATTGGTTTTCAGTGGCATCCAGTCTTCGCATATAGAAGAGACAAGAAGAACAGTAGAAACTACTCTCTACATCTTTGGGTCTGAAGCCTTTCTATGCACCTGCTAAGTAAGTAAGAAACATAATTATTTATTTGTGCACATCTGTCCTTCACTGTAATCACCAAGCCAAAAGAAAAAACTTGAAAACATTTTGGCATATCATATTTCTGAAAGGACTCCCTAGTCTAGACAACCACAACTGCAGCCAGACAATTCTTACCTTGTCATACCCAAGCAAACATAAAACCAGACTATTTATACAGGAAGTCATGTACGCTGCCACAAAACTTCTCGAAGCTACAGCTCCTGCAGGAAGATGTGAAAACTCAAAGTATTGCAAACTGGGGGGGGGT
>JANZLQ010000092.1:42612674-42632264 GCA_026212715.1 Elanus axillaris | reverse complement strand
CCTTCCCCCCGCCAGCCCCTGAGGGGACGGCCCGGCACCCCGCCCCGCCCGGCCTCACCTCCTCCAGGAAGCGGGTGACATCGTAGACGCGCCCGTGGATAACCAGCCAGGCCTCGCGGCTGGAGTTCCGCTTCCCCACCTCCTCCAGCGTGAAGAGGGGCCCGGCCTCCGTCGCGCAGTCCCCGGTCTCCGTGCGCTCCCCGGGCTCCATGCTGGCTACCGGCAGCTTCGCGGAATGACACGCTTGGCCCAAGGCAGCCGCCGTAGCGATGGCAAACGCCCCCGCCCCGCCCCCTATAGCTAACGGCCCACGGCGGCTCCCGGCCGAGCCCGCCGACCAATGAGGAACGAGGGGCACCGGCGGTGGGGCGAATGCTGGCGCCGGCTGCAGCCAATGGGAGGGCGCCGCGCCGGCCGTGGGCCAATAGGGAGCGGCCAGAGCGACAGGGCGGGAAGGCGCTGGGCCTCGCCTCGCGTCGCCTCAGGCGGCGCGATCCGGTCTGGCCCCGCCGCCCCGGCCCCGGTCCCCGCTCCACCGGCGGGGAACGCGGCTGGCGTGCAGCCGGGGCCTCGGCCGCTCGTCCACCCCGCCCCGGCTGCCGGTAGAGCGAGGTCCCTGTTAGCAGCCTGTCTGTGGCGGAGCCTGGTGTCCATCCCCGGCCTCCGGTAACTCTCCCCGTCCGGCTTGTTGGGCGGGTGAAGGGAAACCGGGATCGCCTGGGAAGCGCCAGTTCCCGTCAGGGACCGTCCGAGCTCGCCTGAGCGCCTGCGGTCGGAGCTGCAGCTCTCTTCCCAGAGCCCAGCCGCAGATGGCTGCGACAGGCCGCCGCGGGGTTGTCTCCGGTTGGAAACGCGGTTGGAAGGCGGTGCGAGCCATCCGCAACGGGGACAGGGAGCCACGGGCGGCGGGTCTTTCGTCAGGGAAGTGCAGGGGATGTGTGCTGGCAAGAATCATTTGTCAGGGTCCCTCGGCTGAGCTGCAGTGCTCCTTTTCGATTAGGCTTTCGATTCCATTGCCAATTGGAACAGCTTCTTTGCCGCTCCTTTTGTTTCGATCCTTTCTGTGTGTATATAAAATAGATGGTCGTCTCACAGGCCGTTAAACGGAGCCACAGGAGCTGCAGCACACCTCCAAGGGCTGCGTTTTCATCAGTTTCTACAGTAAAGTGTTCAGTGAAGTGCAGATCTGATATGAGTCACTTAGTAAATTCTCTCTTCCCTGCCAGCCATATTGAGCAGGTTTAGGGACAGAGAGACTGTTTGGAAGCTCAGGAACCTGAGTAATTTGTAAACCTGATGGTTTTAGTTTATGAACTCGCATTTGTGGCTGTGGAATTTATTTTCTTACACTTGCAGTGCAGGTATAATACCAGACAGTGGACTGTTTGTTTTAACCTAACTGCTGAGGAGGCAGAAATGCCCTATGTTGTAAGAAGTGCTAATACTTTTACCAACACTGGCTAAAGATTAAAGGTCTATGCAAAGAAAATTTGAGCAGGATAATGTTTGTGCAGTTTACTGCAATTGGAGTTTTAAAAGGAGCTCAAGTGAAGCGGGTACCCATACCTGGCCTGCCGCTAAGCTGGGATCTCTGTGGGAATGGGACATACCTAATGGTAGAGTCTGGGAGATTTGTCAGCTCAAAGATGTTATCCTAACCGTGCTGTCTGTCCACATTGACTTCAGTACAAAGACAGGTTAGCTCCCTGATTGTAAGTCAAACAAATCTTCTAGGTCACTCTCTGGTAAGAAAGAAGGGTACCCTTTATTACTGGTGAGAAAGAAATTGCTCCAGTGGTGCCTGCCAACCACAGTCTCTAATCCAATTACTGTTGTAATGCACGGCCTTTGCAAATGGCTGAAATTCTGGGCTGAGACCTGGCACGGCATCTGTTTTTCATACACTGACTTATCCTGGCCTTGTTCTACTGGTTTTGTACAAGGAAATGGGGATTGAGGCGCAATCAAAGAAGTAGTAAGGAAATAACACCACTGTACTAGGTAAAGAAAAAAGTGCTGAGAGAGAAGGCATTCGAGTCAGATCCATCCTGTTGTCACTGTGTTCTCTGTCTTATGAAGTAAGCTAAAAATGTGGATATACCACAGCAATAGTTGAACTTCACGGAATGTTTCATGTCCTTTGGTACCTGGTGTGCTGGTGACTTTTCCTCTTATTCCTTAAGAGCCTTGGTTCTCATAGCTGTAGCAAAGAGTGTTTGTCTTTGTAAATGCATTTACTGCCTTGTGCTTTCCAGTGAGCATGTAGTCTTTCATCAGAATTCTCTACTCATACTCTGCTGGCACAGCAAACTGGGGTTTCTGCTTCTCCAGAATCCTGGTAGGTAGCGCAGCGCCTGGTTGCACACACTGCCTTTGCTATATTGCTCTGGTGAATTGTCGGCTTTTGTGTGGCCACCTTCTAAATTAAACTCTATGTTACTTTATGACGTTTATTGAGACAGCCGTAAAGCTAGAATATTTCTCTGTCTCTCAGTGCTTTCATCTATGCTAGCTACATTTTTGTTGTTTTTTTTTACTGAGCCGATGCATGCACACTTGAAGGCCTCCTTTAAATATACACTTATTCCCCACCATTGCCCAATGAAGTCTTCAGTGACTCTTCTGAGCCAAGTGTCAGAACCAGTACTCTGTCTGTACCTGCTTGGGCTATGCAAAGCAGCTGCTAAAGTCATGCTGTTCTTGAAGTCCTTGGCCTCCTTTTCCTCTCTTTGTTACAAGCTGGAGGGCGCAGACCTTGCAGCTTCCCCTCCAGCTATTTCACAGCAACAGAGATACCTGAATTTGCATTTACAGATGAACTATCTGCTGTATTTGGGCAAGTCCATACATTTACTTAACCAGATATTTGTATATTGTTAGTCTTAACCTGTTGTTCTGAAACTTCTTCAGTTACCCAATCAATAGCTTGGTCCCAACATAACTTAAATATTGAGCTTATTCTTCTTTTGATCCTTTCTGTGTATCTCTTTCCAGTCATTAGGGATGGTTCCCTGATTCTGTGTGTAACCTCAGTTACAAGGTTACACGAGTATCCTCTCTAACATGGAAGAATTTCTAGCTCCTTGCACTGATGTGACATACAACCTTGCAGTTCCCTTACTGTGTAACGTTACTAAGAGGGAAGCTCCCTCCAGCCAGGCTACGTACTGTAAACTAACATGGGATTTCATCACTGTGCACCCCTCTTGCCACAATGTCCTTCTGCCTGGCCTTGACAAGTGCAGTCATGTATCATTTCATGCAGAGAGCTGCTGTAAAGATCACTCTGCCCTCTCTCTTTCACCAGGCTACCCATCTCGGCACATTTCTACTGGACCCATCCTTTGGTTGCATCAAAAACTATGTCTCTTTTTCTAGATCCTTCCCAGCACGTTCCTGCCTGTCTTGATTTCAGTATGAAGTACTGACCTTTGCCTCAAATTGGTTCACAGCATCAGTTTCTATAACCTACTTGATAATTATTTTTAAGTGCTTTTGTGCTTTCTTTTCTGCAGCTCTCATGCAGAGGGTTTCTCTGTCTATTTTGCAAAGGGATCTCATTATCCTCCTCAACATTTCCCTTTTCCACTGTTTTGTTGCTGCCTGTTTTTCTGTTGCTGTCCGCTGCCTTTCTAAGACTACTAGGCATGGTATCTGGTTTTGCACTTGTGTGTAACTTAGTGGCATCAGGCTTTCTAGGCACATTAGCAATACAAATAACAATCATGGTAACAAATGAGCTCTGTATTTATTTATTGAGCAACAGCGTTCAATCACTGCTTTTCCTTACCATTATCTAGCCCAAACAGAAGTCAGAAACCTGTCGTGTGTCTGTCTAGAGAGCAAGCCCTGTAGGGCAGGTGCTGTTGTCTTCTGTTTGGTGCAGCACTGTGCGCGCAGCCAGTGCTCTATGATCGAGAAGAGAAAGGAGAGCATGGTGACCAGGTGCCCCTGGTGATTTTCCTGTTTTCTTTTCCACTGTAACTCATACAGAAAGACGGACACGAGACCACAGCAATGTGCATATCTTGTTCCCTGGAATGTTTTCTTTCATCTGTAATCACTTCATCAAAATCCATAAATCAACTAGTTAAGACTAAAAAGCACAAACACGACTGTAATTTGTGCCTTCCTGCCCAGTGTTTCTTTTGGCACGTGAAACACCAAACCTTTTCCTGAAAAAATTGTTGATGACACCGGGTAAGGATTCGGTGCAACTGAACAGCGAGGTCACTTGCATTCCAGGTCCACTGCCTGCTTCCATAATCCCTGCTTCCTTTTCATTCATCGTAGAAGATTCAGAGAGTAAAACAATGGTTTATATTTCTGTATTTACTCTGGAAATCAGAATTTCAGGCTTGTTTTCTAGTGCTGGGTGCTGTTAACACATAATTGGCCCACGCAGGCCATGAAACCAATGTGGGAAGGAAGCCTTGATTGAGATGCCAAGGCTGTGGCCCCTGTCACATGCCCTCGCCTGGCTCCAGCAGCATGTAGGGAGATTAGCACCTTCGGAGCTGCCCTGCAGCTCTGCCTTGGTGATTACTGCTCTCTGACATCTGTCAGTGTCACCACGCTACGGCTCCTTCAGCTGCTGCTCTCCAAACCATCCCAGGAACTGTAGAAACCTCATCGGTCTGGTCTAACTTGGAGCAGTTCCATCTAACAGGGTGGGAAGCTGAGCAGCGCTCCTTGATCTGAAGGGATGACACCTTCCCTGGGGAGTTGCAGGTGGGCACGGGGAGGGGGTGGTGGCAGCCCTGGAGGGGCAAGGACAGGAGGCAGAAGCAGGAGGCTGAGGATATGGACGTGGTGGGCAGCAACTCTGCTGCTTTTCCTGAGCGAAGCCTGGCTTGGAGCAGGCAAGTGGACCCCGAATGGCTTCATCCAGGCGTCTCGGAGAGAAAGCTTGCTTTGTTTCCTTTGGGAGAGGACTCCAGGGACTCTTTTCTGATCTTTGAGCAAAAATAAATTGATCAAAATTCTAAAACCTTTACTGGGCTGGTGGGACCTGCCAAAGTGGCTGGCACGTCTAGTTGGAGCGGTGCGTACCTTAGGTGCAGAAGCTACCAAGCTTTTCAAAAACATGGAGTTTTCTAGTCAGGAGAGCAATGGCGGTGTTTGAAAGGCGGCAAGGGCAACCATCTTACCATCTTACGCTGTTGCTGGGGCTGATCGGCTTCTCCTTGAATCGAGGGGAGAACAGTTAAGTTCAGGAGTCCCAGCCCCATCACCTGTCCTTGCACCTTGTGACAGAGAAAGAGCAAAACCGTGTTGCTCATTAATGTTTTGTACAGAAAAGTATTTTAACCAAAGCATGTCGCTCTGTCATCTCTCAGCCCAGGAAACAGCCACCGGTATCTCTCTTCACATCCTTCCCAACATTTAATGGCAGTGACTCGCTGGCGGTATGACACGGTTGTACCGTGTCCCACTCGCACAGCTCCCTTTCTGTGCTTGCTTTCCCCAAGGCAGTCATGCTGCCCCGGGCGAACAGCCACCGTACTTTCTTCTTGCACAGATTATTTTTATCTCCCTTTGTTTGCCAATAAAAAATCCCTCCCAGTTTTACTGTTTTCCATCTGACACACAGATTTTTCTCATGTGTGTTTCCTTCTCTTCTGGCCAGGGGTGGAGGGAAGGGAGTATCCTGGATAACCTAACGTGAGAGGAATTTTCACGTGCTTTTCCACCTCAGGTGATAGTCTCCATAATGGTGTCAGTGATGTTCTCTGAGCCAAAGCAACACCGCATCCAAGTGAGACAGATCCTGGAGTGGCAGAGAACCAGCCCGTAATCTGAAGGATCTGCTTGGCCTTCGCCTAAACCAGCCTCCTCAGGGCACCAGTTCTTCTTGGCCCTCGTTCTCTGGGATCGCTGGGATGCCAGGGCTTTGGATTCATTACACGAAGCCCAAATAACTGTGGGAAAACCTCTGCCCCAAGACACTGAAAAGGGGACCTCATTTTGGTGTTACAGGTTAGGGGAATGGGATTTGCAGATGGCTGGAGTACAAGGAATGCCTGTCAACAGCATATGAAAATGTCCTGGCTGTTCGAAAGACTACAATGAAGAGCATAAAGTAAAAAAAATCAACGCAATTAAAATACAAAATAACAACTCCTATCTAATACTTGAAGGGTTCGGTCACATCCGCAAATGCCGGTTGTGCTCCAACCGAGTTAGGCATCGGTGCTCCCTCTCCCCTGCTTGACCGTGGCAGCCGGCGAGGCCATGCAGGTACACGTTGTGGTTTCCATTGCCGTTTCTGCCGTGAACCCCGAGCAGCACAGCCTGGCTCTGCTCTGCCCGCCGGTTCCCAGCGTCCGCCCATGCTGGCAGAGCTGGCGCTGACTCTGTTTTAGGGACCAGAACAGGTTGAATGGACGCCTCCAGATCGAGGCGAAGCACTGGGCTCAGGGGATCCCTCACAATTTACCGATGGCGGTTTCCACGTTTCCTAGCTGAAGTAAGGTAACCGGCACTCCCCAAAATGCTGGTTTTGCTGGAGAACGAAGCCTGAGGTTGGAAGAGCGTGAGGAAGGCATCCTTCTTCAGCCCCTCGCTCTGCGTTCGCCTTTTGGCCGGCAGAGAACGACCTCCGAACTTGGTAGGACCCTGTACGAGCCCGTGTGCCCCTCGGCTTCGGTCAGAGAGGGGACCTCGGGCCGGCGGGGCCTCTTCCCCGCGGCAGGAGCCCGCCTCGAAGCCCACGAGGCGGAGATGGGCGCCGGGGGGGGGGTCCTCAGCCCCGAGGGCCCCCCCGCTGCTGGGACCGGCCCTGCCGCGCCCCGCCTGTCCGGCAGGGGGCGCTAGCCTGGCCCGCCGCGGTGCACGCCGGGAGCTGTAGGCGCCGGCTATCGCCTCGGAGGGGCGGGGCGGAGGTTCCGGTTCGAGCGTCACTTCCGCCGGTGATGGCGTCAGTTCCCGGCGGGATGGTAGGGAGGCGGGTGCGGGTCGGCCGGCGGGAGAGGATGGCGGCGTGGGGGGGTGTCCCCGAGGAGACAATGAACGGCTGGGTCCTGCAATTCTACTTCCACCAGGCCATGGCGGCCTACCGCTCCGGGCGGAACCGCGACTTCCGTCAGCTCCGTGACGTCATGCAGGGTGGGCTGCGCGGCCCGGGCCCGGGGAAGGGGGGAGGTCGGTCTGGCCGGGCCGGGGAACGGGAGCGGGACGGGGATAGCCCGGGAGGGCGATGAGGGCGGCGGCTGGGGAGGGGCAGGCCCCGGTCGGGGTCCGGGGGAGGCTGGGCCGGGGGCCGGGCCCTGCGGTACCGGTGTAACCTGCCTCTTGTCCCACAGCGCTGCTTGTGCGGCCCCTGGAGAAGGAGCCCATGGTGGCCCAGATGCTGCGCATAATGCAACTCTTGTCACGGATTGAGGAAGGCGAGAACCTCGGTGGGTCCCCAACGCTCCCAGCAAGGCCCTGGGGAAACTTCAGTCTTGGCTTGAAGAGCTGGGATGTGCCCCGTTCTGTGGCTGTGTCCCTGCAGCTCCCAGGAGCTGTGTTTCTGAACAGAGCAGAGGTCTGGGCTGAAGCTGTTAAGCTGTAGGAGCTTTCCCTGGAGGGTGAGGGGCCAGAGAGCATGACTCTTCATGTCTGTGTCATGCTGCTGTAGCCAAGAACAATGTACTTGAACCCAAGATCCAGGGCTGTCCTGCTATTGGAGCGTACCAGCCTTGTGACTACTGCTTAGCCTCGTAGCTTCTGAAATGCTCTCCCAGATCAGTTATTTGTAGTCAAACAGTGTTCCTGTAGCTTTCTGTGCCTGGGGGGCGGATCTTGCAGTTTAGACACTTGGCAGTCAGCCTGCCATTCCTTCTCATCTTCATCCTCCATAGCTCTAGAATTTGCAGTCAAACTGAGCAAATAAGTAACTAGCTGTCTGTAAGGCATCACTGTGAACACCTCCCAAACTAACAGCTGTGAATTCTTGTGAATTCTTGTAGATTGCACCTTCGACAGAGAGTCAGAGCTCACCCCTCTTGAATCAGCGATCAGTGTTCTGGAGCTCATTCAGAGAGAATTTTCTGTGGCTGAAAAGACGATGGAAACTGTTCAGAAGATGGTGAAGGAAGCTGTAAGACCTTTTTCTTTTTCAATAAATACTCTACTCATCTTTTGCCGTAGAAAGGTCTTGTGCAAATGACCGTGGGAATTGCCTCACATGTAGAATACCATCGTTAGTACTGACTTGGCTGCAAACACACATCTTTGTTGTATGTGCTTCTTCATCAGTTAATGTAGAATTTGTACCAACTTACACAGAGAAATTAAGCTGTTACCTGTGTGCTGCGCTTGATGATGATACATGCTTTTCCAAAGCTGATCTAGAGAGTACAGTCAGTTCGATATCAACAGAGAAACTGTTATTTGTTTTCTTCTGTAGGCTGTTATTGTCTGCATCAAAAATGGAGAGTTTGATAAAGCTTCAAAAATTGTCAAGAGGCATATGGGGAAGGAGTCCAGAAGCCAGGTGAGTCTACCAGAATGAAAGATGGCGGTTTGAGGACTGTGCGATATGTCTTACAGGGTATTGGGGAGCGGGGATATTTGGGGGTGGTCTGATATGTCCTACAGGGTATTGCGGGGGCCACTTGTGACCCATATCGCAGGCATAAAATGTTTCCCTGAGAAGCATGCCTCTTAGGAACCTGAACAAAAAGAAAGGGTAAGCGTGCCAAAAGGGAAAGAGTGCTTCTTGAACGACAGACCCTCATTCTAAAGCATGTCAGTCGTCACTTTGGAGCTCCCTCTTACTCACGTTCCCTCATGTGTCATCATGGGTCTTGCAGGCATCAAAGTTCATCCTTTGTCTTGAGGCGGACTCAAGCTTACATGTAGAGCATGAGTTCTTAAGAAGGGCTGGTTCTGAAAGCAAAAAGAGTCCCCATTCCTATTCCTGTAGGCAGTGTAATGTCTTGGGCACTGGAAGCAAAAAGTTCAAATTGCTGAAGCAAGATGGCTCTGCTGTTCCTCTGGCCTTTTCCCAACCTTATGTCAGTGTGAATTAGTTGTGCCTGGAGAATGTCAAACGGGAAAGGCCCAATCCTCACCCAGATCCTAGCTCCTATGGTTGTTGTTTATACCCTCATACCTATTCAGAGCATTCCTACCTCTCCTCTAGAAAAAGAGGAACGAGTTGCTGACTGTCATCCGGGAGAAGAATTTCACTCATCCGGTGGTCAAAAACTTCTCTTACAAGAACTTCCAGCAGAGCATGTTTCAGTTCCTGAAGACCTATGTGGACAATTCGGAGCCACTGCTGCTAACGGTATGTGTCTGCCCTGCTTACCTAGCTGCCTGTCCTGTGCTTGCTTCTGCCCTAGCGAGGGGCAGCAGGAAAATGGCATGAGATGCAGATTTGGGGAGAACGGACACTTACTTTGCCACGAGGCAATGAAATACAGTAATTTGGCTGCTACATGCCTTCTGTGCCAGTAATGAGTTAGAGCTTAGGCACCTCATTAATGGTGGGTTGAATCCTAAATACTTTAAATTGAATCCGTTCCTAAAAAGTTCGTACAGTTGAACACATTTTTCAGTCTGTGTAACAAGTTTTGATAGACATGAACCCTGTACGAGGAATCATCTTTATAATGGTTATGTGCTTTTTCTCTGTCCAAGATAATGAAAAAGACTTTGAATTCAGAACATGCCAAGGTACGAAAACAGTCATTGGTGACTCCTGAGTCTGCAAATGGGCCAAAGGGTGAGGCCGTGGCTCCTAAGCCCTCAGGAAGGGCAAAGGGCCCAGCAGGAGCTTCAGAGCCTGCAGAAACAGCAGAACACCTGGAGAGAGCTCCCAACCCTGCAGAAAGAGCAGATGATCCTGCAGTAGCTTCTGAGCCTATGGAAGGAACTAGTGACTCTGCAGCAGCTCCCGAACCTATGGAAGGAGCTACTGACCCAGCAGCAACTCCTGAGCACCTCACAGCAGCAGTTAATATCTTGGAAGATGCTTCAGAGCCTATGGAAATATCTAAAGAACCAGCAGCAGCAGCTCCAGAACTTCCAGGAGTGTCCTTCAGGGACTCGGAAAGGTGGGCAGACGAATCCGGTGCTGCATTGTGGATGAAGCGTGGTAGCAGTTCTTTTCTGAGGGCTAGTTTGCTCTGTCCAGGCAGCTCTTAATCTCCCTGAATGCCAGCCCAAGCAGGTCTGCCCAAGCAAGCCCCAAAGGCTATTGGTGTAACTTCTGTCTGGATCACAGTAAAAATGTTAAGGTGGTTTGGGTTTTTTTTTCTGAAGAGATGTAGTACTTCTGTCAACTAGGGAGGGAGGGCAGTGGCTGCCAGAAGGTTTGCTCTCGTGGAGCAGCATTTGGTATCCTTATGGTTCCACCCTTAGTCAAGAATAGCAGGGCATCCAGTGGCACGTGGAGCGTGGGCATGTTCTCTTGAGACCTGCTCCCTCAGTACACAGCACCGTTTAGAAGGAGGGTGGACCGAAGGGTTGGGAATGCCCTCTTCAGTAGGTTTTATTTGCACCCTAGGGTCAATTGTTGTGGGTCACACTGTAGGGGAAAAGCCCGATTTCAGTGAAGTGGAGCCGCCTTGGTGGTATCTTTACAACCTGCTCAGTTCTGTTTATTTTGTAGGCAGCCCTCTGGAACTGTAACCACGTATGGGATTTCTGTTCTGAGAGAAGCTTTCAAGATCCTGTCGGACTCCCAGGATTCTGATGCGCTCTTCACCAAACTGGATGAAACAGACTTTTCTTTACCCAAGCAACTGTCTCCTTCTGTATCCCACAGAACCAAGAGACGGAAGGAAGAGGAGAATCAAGATTCTGAGATCTCAGACCCTCCTGAAATATCCCATAAGGGCAAACGCTTGTTGACCATAAGCAAACTGGTCATGGAGCGAGACAGCCAGTACAGCGATTTGAGTGACAGCCCAGACTCTTCCCAGGAACCAGTTGTATCTTCTGCTTCCAGACCTGTTCAGAAATTGCATGACCAGCCTGTATCTACTAAGAGTGCCAAGTATGAAGCCTATCTCTTGTGGTATATTCTAATCTGCACCCAATCTTTTGACTTGCAGCTGACATTGGTAGCGTGTACAACAAAAACCTTTAATTCAAGATGAGTATATTGATCTTCCTTGTCTGCTAGCATGTGTGGAACTGGGCTCTGTTGTCCTTATGCTTTACTGTTTGGTTTATGATGAGGAGAAAATGACCCAGCTTCCTCTGGCACTGAATCAGAGGTACTGTAATTAGTATTGGTAGGTGATTCCAGCACGCATATCACAGGTAATGTGTGTTTCTCTGCACTTTGGTTAATGAGGCTGAATCTGGAAAGAGTTCATAGGTGCATCTTGTGGAACAGATTAAACTCTTCTTTCCAACTCTTGAGTAATTCAACACTGACCTCGCTTAAGCTCTTTTTTCCTGAAACCTGTGTTGGTTAAGAAACTCCTAGTAGTAGCTATCTGACTGTTTCTTCAGTATGAGTTATCACTTACCTTGCAGCTGAAATGACTGCAATAAGAGGTGGGGTGTGTTAGGGTTTTTTCCTTTTTATAAGGATTTCCCACAGAAAATGGCAAAGTAGGCTTCCCAGCAGAAGTCTTAAAATTAACACTGATATGAGACACTTAAGCTAAGAGCTGGTTTAACAAAGCTTCCTGCTCTCTGAGTTGCTCTTCTTTTGGTTAGTGAAGTTGCACAGCAGCCAGCAATAATGATGTTTTGGATCCCCAGAACTGAAACTGGGAGGATTGAGGAGAGCTTGATGTCTTTGAAAAGATAACTAGAACACAATTTCCATTAGTTCCTGGCTTAAGAATATGAAGAATGCAAAGGTTTGGTTTTGAAGGGCATGCAGTAAAGATCTCGGTGCTCTGTGTAGCTTGGCTGCTCTGGAGATGGATTGTCTTTCTCTGAAGCACAGGAGAGTGGCTGCAAGTAGAGGTGTGCATAGATGCAAACAGTGGTGAAATCTCTCTGATGCCTTGCTGGTGTGTCTTGCTCAGGGTTAAACTGTCATAGATGATGCTGCGGACTGATTTCTATCCGCACCATTGTCCACCTCCTAGAGTCATTTTAGTTAATAAATTTCCTACCCTTTCAAGGACTTGCGAGTGCTGACACTTGATCTCTTTAATTTTTTTCTGGTAGTATGTTGCAGCTGATGTTGCTGTCCAAAGGATATGTCTGAGTTTATTTTGAGGGTGCTGGGGAATGTCATGGGGATAGGATGATGTTTTGTGAACTCTCCCAGACCAGCATACTGTGGGTGACTGCCCTGGGAAGGGGCCGAACACGGGTGTGATGCCTTCCTCTCCTGTGCTGGGTGCCTGAAGCGAGGGTTGGTGCTGTATCAGGAAGGAGCCCAGACTGGGGTTGCTGCTATGCAGCTGCTGCTGGCTTGAGCAGTTCTCAAATTTCAGCCCTGCCATTGTGCAAGTTGTTTTCCAGTTCACCTGGAAAGTGATTTATTGTTTGTGCTGCTTCTGTGGATGTCTTGTCTTGAAGCCTTTACATGTCAGGACTCATGGTAGCAGTAGCACTAATGACATCTGTCTGGAAATCTCATCGTGTGCATCTCTGCCAGTAGCTGGTTCTTAAATCTTTATGTGCAAGAAAGAGGCAACTTCAAGTCAGAATAAGAGAACAGTTATTTTCCTGTAATCATAAATGGCTTCAGTTATATTGGATGTGACAGCCAGGGGTGAACCTTATGAAGTTGTTTTTTTAACAGACTTAATTTTATCTCTCAACTTTGTGCTTGAGGATTGGAAGCAGGTGACAGCATTGAGGCACTTGATCTCCCAGAGAGGCCCCTTTAGCTCAGTTGACCTCCGTACTGTTAGTAGTGAAACAGTAAGAATTAAATGCTTCTTGGGAAGACTAAAGGCCTCTCCTCTGAGCTGTTGGCCAGTCTGTGCCATACGCGAAGGCCTGGGAAGTCCAGCTGTGTTTATCTGTTTGTTTTAATATATTGCTTTATGGGTGCATTTCTTTGCACTGCATGCCTATCACAGGCTTGCCTGCTGGCCTCCCAGTGTCCCTGCACCTTCTCCCCCTAAAACATTTTCCCTAGCCAGTAGCCAAAGTAAATGCTTGCCTGCTTTCAGGTCCTTCCAAAGAAGGTGGAACAGCTCGTATGGCAAAGAAGAAAAAGACAGTTGGAGTGAGGAGGATGAGCTCTTCTCAGAAGCGGGTAAGAACAGAGCCCCTGTTGCAGGTGTCAGTTGATGATAATCGTGGCTTTGGGGATCATTCATGGCTGCCTTGCTACCTTCTGTATGACTGAATTTTGAAACCAGAAATCCTAAAAGCCCCCAAAAATGGGTAGCTGTCCAACTCTGAGACATTTGTTCTTTGTACCTCTGACCTGCAATGCATGCCAAAACTCCTCTTCAAGTTTCAGACTAATCATGCTTAGCTTATAGGATGTAAATACTGGAAATACAGCTCTTTCCCCATTCCCACTTTAGTGCCATGAAATAAAGGTTAAGTCTACCTTTTCAGCCAGATCCATTTTCCAGTCCAGTCCCCTTTGCAGCTAGATACTCAGCTTAGCTGGTGAAAAGGAGTGGACAATGGGTGTCTAATTCCAGCCTCAACATATAGCGTAGCCACATCCTGGATGAATGCCCCTGTTCTTGACGTATTGGCTAGTTTAAAACAAAACAGACCTTATTGGAAAGCTTTCACATAAAGCAATTGGGCTTGAAACAGAAAGGCTGCACATGCTATAGCTGCAGAAAAGGGAGGGACAAAGGAGTTTGGTCTTATTGTCTGTCACGGGATGCTCTCATTGTAGGCTGACTGCATAGTTCAGCAGTTAAGCCCAAGGCAGTTTCTCGAGGAGCTCTGCAGCGCCTGAGTTACGGTGAAATGTAATCCTCTTGCCTTGTTTTTCAGCATCATTTGCGACAAACAGCCACAATGCTACAGTCTTCGGTTCCAAGAAACAGGTAATGTGAAGCCCTTAAGTCCTTTTGGTAAGGCCTGAAATCAGGACATTTCCATATAAAAGAGAAAACTGTCAGATAATTTGAAATATGTTGGTGAGGATTGCTGCTCAGACCAATTCCTCAGCAGCCTGCAGTTCACTGTAGCAGGGTGAGCTGCTGCTGTGCTTTAAATGAAGCACCAGAGGCTGGCTTGGAAAGTGATGCTTCCTGAGGCCAGTGCTTGCAATACCCAGGCTTGATCCAATTTGTGCAGGTCTTTGCATTCAGAGAGCTGGCTGGAGTTGCTCTGTTAAAACAGCCCGGTTTGGTAGTTGGCTAAAGCTGCGCACCTCCCACACACCAGGCACTGGATATGTGTGTGAAGTCCCTTTTCCTTGATGCACATGGTTCAGAGCTAGGTTTGCTGAGTTCCCACGTGCTGGAGAGGTTCAGCATCTTTTTCAGGTGAGGGATGTGCATACAGCAGCTATTACCTGGGAAGAAGTCCCAAGTTTGGTGCTACTAGGAGCTCTGTCACCCTTGCTTGTAGGAAGATAGCTGCTGGCTCTTGTGTTGCTATACACCATGTAGCACTTTTTTCCCCCATAAGGGCTTTCTCCAATGATTTCATGTTTTGCCTCCAGTACAAAAATTCAGGGGACCTGCAGACCTGAACTTGCAGATTATTTCTTTTTAACATTCTACTTGTATGCTATTAGGCAGTGAGTACTTTGTATCTCTGATGTTTGCTCTTGCATCAGAAGATAATTCCTCTTTGATGTGATCAGTATTGTGCTTTGGGAAGCAGAACTACTCCTGAGCTTGTGCTGGTGCTGGACACTTCTCTTGTAACAGTTAGGAGAGCACATCTACAGTGAAGCGATTATTGAGTATTGTGTGTGCTGCCTCTGCCTTTCCTCTATGTTACTAGTACAGATGATAAAGGGAAGCTAATGGGCAAGGAAGGAGTTCCAGCACCGTTCTCTGCCAAAAGCAACTCCTCCCTGAAACTGCGCTCTGTACTCACAGAACACTGCTTATGTGCTCTTTTGTAGAAATGGACAGTACAAGAGAGCGAGTGGATCAAAGAGGGTGTGAAGAAGTTTGGAGAAGGGAGATGGAAGGCCATTTGCCAGAAATACCCCTTCCAGAACCGCACAGCAGTGATGATCAAGGATCGATGGCGGACCATGAAAAAGCTGGGAATCCTTTAAGGTTGGGAGCCACAGGACTTTCAGTGCACAAACCTTACTTTTCTTTTGAAAGATGGACCAGAGCAATGGTAGTAGGGAGGCTGCTGTGCTTGTCCTTGATGTGTGTTGGGACTGGTGTGGTGAGCCCCTCTGCAGCAGTTGGAAACTATGTCTGACAAGAACAGAGCAGCCTTGTGTCTCAAGTCATAGCTGCAAGGTTTAGGTCTTCTGCAGTTGGTAGAAGCTGCGCAACCTGATTGCACATGCTCAGAAACAGCCTGGATAGGGACTTTCTTTTCTACCTGACAACTGCAGCCTTTGTAGAATGAATCCCAACCTGATGGGCTGCTGAAATGACAGTTTTCTCTGCTCAGACACTGTCAAGTGGCAGGATAATCCCATCAGTGGCTATTTTTATGTGTTTTAATTGTCTACACTGTGAATCACTTGTTTCATCTGTTTGCACTCAGTCCCCTGCGGGAGAGCAGCAGCACATAGGCCCAGAGCTTCTGGGGAGAAGACATTTAGGCAAGGTGATCTGCTTAGATTTTAATTTTTTTTCCCCACATTTTTCTGCTTTGTAAATGGCTAGTCTGCAAGCGGGAATTTCCCCCTCCTAAAGTTGAGGCTTTAAAAACAATATTTTTTGGTTTAGTATTTAAACATCAGTTGTTCTCATGTTAAAAGTTAAGTGCTTACTGATTTTGGTCATGTTTTACTGGCACTTCTCCTTCATGGTAAGGTCCTTCTCCTGTGTGCAATCCCTGCAAGCATATGAGCTCTGAGGGCACAGCATGTTTCCTCACTTCAGGTGCCAAAGCTGGAGTCCATGTCTGAGTGGTCTTCTGTAAAATAAAGTTCCTTTCTTGTTATATTTCAGGAGTTGTTCTAACTGTGAATTAATACCTCAGGGGTAGAAATGCAGCAGTCTGGGGTGCTGCCCCCCTGGGGCATGTACCACCCCAGGATTGCGGGGCTCCCCCTTTGCCGGCTGTGGCTCGGGGTGTTGTGTCAGCAGCTGTTCGAGGTGGAACAGCGATGCCCTGACAGTATGAGGTGCTGCCACATTGGTGTTGGCATGAAGCAGAAGCTTCTGGACTAGACTTTTGTTGAAGGGCAGGCGAGGTATGGGGGCATTTTCTAAAAGCAGCCTCTCTTGGCTCCATTCCTGCAGAGCCAGGGCTGGGAGAAGTCTGTTTGGAAACACCTGCTTTCCCCTCTGTCCTTCAGCAGCAGCTGCTGCAATGAGCTTCCCTTCTCACCTCGTGCTGTGTGGGTCCAAGCCCACTCTCCTTCTCTGTGCCAGGGTCCAGCCCCAGGCTGTGTGGAGTGGGTGTTGCAGCCCAAAGCTTTACTCTGGAAGTTTCTTGGGGTAAAACAGTTTTCCAGCTTAATGTGCTTGTTCACAAGACACAGACTGGCAGAGTGTTGGTCAGCAAGAGGAGCAGGGCTGGATGGGGACTGTGGTGCTTCTTCGCAGCAGCAGCCTCAGCCTCTGCAAAAGGGTTCAGCTGGGTGAGCTCTAATGTGGACAAGCCAGACCAGCTCCTGCTCTGCACCAAGATCACCTTCAGGAGCAGAGCCTGAGCTGCGCTCCTCCCAGCACCAACCAGCCCCAGCGCTGCTAAGTGCCGCTGCAGAGCAGTTAATAATTATCCCTGCCACCTCGGGTCCCTGCTCCTGCCCTGCCCTGGCAGGAGGAAGCACAGGAGGTTGGGAAGCAGGATGCTGCTGCTGGTGTTCCTGGTGCTGCTGGGCCCTGCTGGCTGCTACACGACTGAGTCCTTGAGTGGGTCCAGCCAGGAGCCCCTCTTCCGTGGGGCAGATCGCTATGACTTTGCCATCGTCATCCCAGCCGGCACTGTGGAGTGCTTCTGGCAGTTCGCATACCAGAGCGGCAACTTCTTCTTCAGCTACGAGGTGAGCATTGCGAGATGTGTCCCAGGAAGCTGTGGGTGGGGTGCAGCTGCTGATGGGAGTCGGGGAATGGCCGTGCTGGATCAGTCCTGCACGGCGGCTCTGCAGCCGGTGCCAGCTGCCACCTCCAAGGGTGCAGCAGGTCCTGCGGTGGGCAATCCTCTGTCCTGTGACCAGGCTTATGTGCAGAAGGAGACCCGCTGCCCACAGGGCAGAGGCAGTTTCCCTTGAGTGGGGAAGGTCCTCAGTCAAGACAGGGAATGGTTGCAGTCGCTTGGATGCTTCATCTTGGGAACCATGCTTTTTAAGGCAATTTCCATCATCAATCCCATTTCTTTTTTTTAAATACACATTTTAAAACCATGAAATGGTGCCAAGAGCTCCAGACGTGGTCCCCAAGCACCTGGAGCTTGCTTGCAGAGAGCTGTGGGATGTCCTGGCACTGCGGGGAGCTCTGCCCTTTGCTGGGCTGGCTGGAGGCTGTTGCACTGCCCTCGGCTCTCACCTGAGCTGCAGGTGGAAGGCACACCAAAGGTCTCAGGCACAGCCCTATCTGCCTGTCCCTGTGCTCCCTCCCCTTCCCACAGGGAAAACTAGAGCCCTTTTATCTCCTGTTTACACTAGGCTGGTTGAAGGAGAGCCAGGGCATGGCCGTGCCCAGCACTGACAGCTTCCCCCCCAGCAGAGCAGTCCCACAGGAACATGGCACGGCCCTGGGGCTCAGCCCAGCTCTATCTCCCAACACTCCAGCAGCCAGCAGCAGCGGCAGTACTGGCAGCATCCCATCCAGGCGGCAGGGAGCTGAGGCGGATGCATGGGGTGGGAGATGTGGGGTCTGCGTGAGCACCTGCAGCACAGCAAGCAGGTGTTGTGAACCATGGGGTTCATTACCCAGGGCTGTGTGTTGTGGGTTTTTCTTTTATGTGTAGCTAGCAGCTCACAGGAGCCTGTTCCTGGCCTCAGCTCACAGTAACGAAGGAGGGCAGCTCCCCATGGACCCCAAACCAACCTGCAATAGACACAGGTCCCCACTGGGTCCCTACGCCATGCACGAGGGCCCCTGTGGGCTCCCCCCTGCTTCCTGGGTGCAGTCAGGCCCACAAATGCCCCTCCTGTCTTTCCTGCCTCCAGGTCCAGCGGGCGACAGGGATTGCCACCAACAGGAACATCCTGGCCACGGCAAGCGACCCCAACGGCTTCCAGCTTGGCATTTCCCAGCACGTGCGAGGACAGATCAACTTCCTCACAAAGGAGACAGGTCCCCACTGCCCCGGTCCCTGCCCAGCCCACCCGCCAGCTGCAGGCAGGCAGGCAGGCATGGCAACTCTGAGCCTGCCCAGCCAGCCAGCGCTTCCCAGAGCGTTAACTGGTCTGATCACACCTCCCTCCTTAACGGGGAGGATGAGGGTCAGGCGCTGGGGACAGGTCTGCCTGGAAGCAGCTCTTCTAGTCAGGGAACAACAATCCCCACTTCTCTCTGCAGGTTTCTACCAGCTGTGCCTGGACAACCAGCACAACCACTTTGGCTTCATGCAGGTGTATCTCAACTTCGGTGTCTACTACGAAGGCTTGAACATGGAAAACAAGCAGCTGGAAGAGAAGAAAGAGCTGAACGACACCCTGGAGGCAATTGGGGTAAGCGTCAAGGTGACCACAGGGTGCTCCAATGCAGTGGGGATGGGCACATCCTCCCAAGGGAACCAAGAAGGGCGTTTCCCCGTTGCCCGAGCTGCAGCTTAATTTACTGCTGAGCCCAGCGGGTGGGCCCCACGGCCGAGCACCCACCTCTCCCACAGGTCAGCATCCGGAAGCTACAAGTCCACATCTTCCACATGTGGCGGTTCTACAACTTCGCCCGGATGCGGAAAGGAGCTGACTCCTTCCTCCTGGAGTCCAACTACAACTACGTCAACTGGTGGTCAATGGCTCAGAGCTGCGTCATTGTCCTCTCTGGGGTGCTGCAGCTCTACTTCTTGAAGCGCCTTTTCAATGTGCAAACCTCCAGCAGGCAGAAGTGCTAGCGGTGCCTGCAACTGCCTTCAATGCTCAGTAAATGAGCTGCCGCTCTGCCCCTTCACAGAGTGGGAGGGAAGGCCGGATTCTGCTTTGAGGAGGAGGAAGGAGAGTTCCCCCTGCTCCTCCCTCTGGCTCTAGCCCTGCCTCGGCTGAAATCATTCCAACAGAAGAAAAGCACAACGCGATCGCCTGAGCTCTGTGAGCTGCGTCAGTTTGTTACATCCCGACCCACCGTTACAGTGTCCCAATGTGCCTTTTCTACCAGACACCCAATAAAGGAGCCCCTGGCACGTGCTCTGGGGAGCAACTGCTGCCTGCTGTCCATCCTCTGCGAGCCTGGGCAAAGCAAGTCCTGCCTTGCAGGCAGCTGCCTGCTCTCTCCCTGAAGATTGGCAGTCAGCCTCTGACACCTCAGCCCCGGGCTGCATGCCTCCCCCGGCCTCATCTGATGAACTGAATGTGTTGCTTCTCCCGTCTGGAGTCGCATCCCAGTGTGTCGCGCTGCCCCAGGGAGGCAGAGACCCGCAGCAGGGGTGAGAGCTACCCACCCCCCC
>JANZLQ010000092.1:42550319-42579171 GCA_026212715.1 Elanus axillaris | reverse complement strand
AGGACCACTCTACCCCCCCCATCCCCCTGCCCCACTCTTGGGGTCCCTCTCATGACACCTACGTGCCACCGTGTCCCCCCATGGCTATGAGCCACCGGGGCGATGCCCGGGGCCTGCCTCGCCGTGTCACCCCGTGGCTGGTGGGTCCCAAGGCAGGACCAGGGCCATCCCAGGGACAGCAACCGTGTGCTGGTCACGCACAACGTCCCTGCACCCGGCTGACGGCAGGGGCAACCAGCCCCAGGAGGGACCATGCTGAGTCCTGAGGAGCTCTAGCTTCAGCTTTGGGCTCAAATCCAGCACTTTTGGTTTCCTCGCCCTGATAATGGGCCGTTGTGTCCTGTTGGGCTGGGAGCTGGGTGCGAGGTGACATCAGGATGAGGCCCGGACCCTCCCAGCCCTGGGAAGGGGATCCCTCTGGCAGGAGCACCCTGGCCAGGCAGGTCCCCCTTGGCCAAAATCCCCAGCACCGCGGTGATGCCAGCTGGAAACTCCCCACGGTAGGTGCCAGAGACGCGCCTGGAGCGGGTGGCGAGGAACTGGTGAGCCCGTGGCTGGCGGGGACGGGGCAGGGATGCGCCGGGACCCTCGGCACTGCCGGTGGGGCTCCCACATGGCCTGGCTGAGCCCGGCAGCGGTGGGGCGTGGAGGTGCGAAACCCAGCGCGGTGGGGTCAGACCTGACGCGGTCGTGCCTGTGCCGCTGCTGCGGTGCTGCCGAGCACATGCGGGGTCCCAGCGGCTGCAGGCTCCCATCTGCGGGAAGCGGGGAGGGGGGCAGGGGACAGGGGCAGCATGAGACCCCCCAGCCCTCCCCAAGCCCCTCGGCAGGGACCCAGCCCCGGGATTGCCCCGTGGTTCCTTACCTTTCGTTGTGCCCGCGGCTGCTGGGCACCTCTCCCCGCTGCCGGCCGGCGGCTGGCCGGAGGAGCACCGCACAAGGTGGAAACCAAACTCCCTCCTCCTCCGGCACAGCCGCCTCCTTGTTCCCCACAGCAGGACGGCTGGACGGCGCCTGGCCAGCGGCATTAAAAGAGACTTTTCATTCAAAAACCATCCTCTGCTGCTCGCGGCAGGCCCTGGGGAGGCACAGCCAGCACGGCAGCATCCTGACGCGTGCCCGCGGCCCAGCACCGGCACCGGTGCAGGCTGGCGGCGGCAAGACCAAGGAGAAGCGCTTGGCCACTGCCGCTCTCCGGTGAGGACAATGCGGTCCCCACTGCCCATGCACACCCGGCCGAGCGGCACGGCACGGCACGGCGAGGTGTGGGCCTGGCGCAGGCGGCTTCGCTGGAGGTGGAGACATAGCCCAGCACCCCCAACCTTGCAGGGAAGGAGGGTGCTGGGCCCCTCACACCATCCGGCACGGCACGGCACGGAGCAGCCGGCAAACGGGTCCCCAGGGCTGTGCACAGCAGGGCTGGGGGCTGCCCGGTGTGAGGGGGTTGCCCAGTGAGGGGGGCTCCGGGCTGGGTCCCCAAGGACTCTGGTGTGACCCCACTGCACCCCCAAGCCCTGCTCTGCCCCCCCACCCCGGTGGGTGCACAGCAGTTCCCGGCCCCGCGGTGCTGCAGCACCCATGAGGGCTGCCCTGGCTGGAGGGAGAGGGGTGACCCCGACCCTGGGATGTTCCCGAGGACACAGCGGCGAGCGGTGGTCCTGGACGTGCTCCCGGCACACACGGCAGCTCTGGCAGGGAGGGGGCTCCTGGTGCCGCAGTGGAAGGGCCCTATCCGCAGACCCCACGGTGACGGAGACCCCAGGAACGGGCGCAGGGCAGGCAGTGCCACGGCACGACCTTCCCCAGAGGCACCGTGGAAGGGGATGGGTCCCCAGCGCAGCCCTGGTCCCAGCACCCCAGCCCCACCACGCCGGCAGGGCAGCGGCTTGGCAACACTGGCTGTGTTTCCCTCTGCCTGCCCCTGCCCCAGGAAAATTACTTGGATTTGGCTAAAATCACATCTGGAAGCTGGCTCAGCTGTCGCCTCAGGGATCATCCCTGTCCCTCGCCCTGGGCTGGCACCCAGAAAGGCTCCCTCCATGCCCGTGGGCACCCGGCAGCGAGCTGCGGGTCCGCTCTTCAGCCCCAGGACCCTCCAGCATCCCCATGGCTGAGGAAGAGCCAGGCAGGGCCGTGTGGCAGCCACCTGCCAGATTTTGGGGTGCACGGCAGCCCAGGCTGGGGGGTGCAGACGGCAGAGCCCCCCCTGCCTCCCGGTTCCCCTCGGGGGCAGCCGTGGCACCCGGTGCTGGTTGGCCACATAGGAGCTCGCCGAGGCACCAGCCCTGTTGGCTGCTCCCCCAGCCCAGGGCCGGCCCTGGGGGCTGATGCCCACCCTCCCGTGGGACTCGGGGGCTCGTCAGAGGCCACGACACTTCTGCCACCCCAAATGCGTGAGGGCCAGCACGGCCCAGCCGCGGGCCGGGACATGGCCACGATGGCAGCCGGGGGCTTTGTGCAGCTCCCAGAGACATCACAGGCGCAGGGCTGAGCGTATCTCTGTTTAATCCCCCTGTCCCAGCAAGACCACACTGCCCCGACCGCAGGGAGCCCGGGGGCAGCCGTCTGTCCTCCCCAGGCTGTGGTTTCCTCCCCGGCTGGCACCCGCTGGCAGCATCCTGGGGGCACAGCGAACCCTTTCCCTCAGGGAGACGCTTGGCCCTCACGCCGGAGCAGGAAGAGTTCGTTTCTGTGGCCCTGGCTCCACTATGGCAGCACCACAATCTTCTTCTCCAACGCCTGCGGGGGGAAGAGGACCCTCCTCATCACCGCGTCCAGTTCCTCCAGTGCCAGCTGGGCGTGCAGCACCGTCGCACCGTCGGGCTCGGCCACCACCACGTGCTTCAGCAGGCGGTAGAGGTCCCGCAGAACGTCCTGCAGTACCTGGGCAGAGCGGGCAGGAGAACCATCAGCACCCACCGGCACCTCGCCCGCACCTGCAACAACCCGAAACGCAACCCTCGGCGTGCCCCGGCAGGCACGGTGCTGCCCCTTCCACCGACGTTGCCTGTGCCAGGACATGGCGGCACCACCACCACCCCCCCGCCTCGGGCGTGAGCCCTGGCCCTCCTGTGACTCAGTTTCCTCAGACACCAGCACCGCAGTCCAGCACCCAGCACGGCAGCGCATCTCGGCATCTCTCCGGCTTGGGGGCATTGAGGGGAAGCTGAGATCCCAGCTGCGGGGATTCCCATGGGGAATCGGCTGTTTCCTCCATGGGAGCTGAGTCCCAACACGCTCATTGCTGGGAAGCGGGGAGGGAGGCCACAGCCCACAGAAAAACTGGGCATTTCCAAGTCAAATCAGTGACAAACAACTCCCACGGCTCCCGAGAGCTGGCAGTGCCCTGCGGCACAGCACGGCACTGCCCCACGGCACGGCCAAGCAGCTCAGAGGGATGCCCCCACGAAGTCCCCTCTGCCCCGGGAAGGATCCAGCACTGGGGGGGGAGGCCCTTTTGGTGGGAGAGGCACAAGCTGGAGGTCCCACTCCCATAGGACTTTCCCTGGAAGCTGCCTGGGAACGAGCCCTGCCGCCCCCCGTGGGGCAGGGGCTGTCCCTGAGGAGTGCTGTGCCGGTGCCCAGGGATGCCCAGGAGCCTGGCAGAGGCTGCTCCTGCCCCAGGGACAAGCGGGGAGGTGACCCACCTCGGTGGCCTTCTCGCTGAGCCCCCGCAGCAGCAGTACCACCACGTGCACGGCGGCTCTTCGCACCTCCGCCTCGGGGTCCGTCTTGGCTATGGCCGTCAAGCAGGAGGTGACCTGTGGGGACAGGGCAAGGGGCTGTCACCGAGGGCAGGGGGACGCAGGAGGACCAGGCAGAGCAGCCGGCCACGGTGGTGGGGATCTCCCTCGGTGGGCTGGGGGTGGAGGATGAGGATGGGAGTCCTGCACCCAGCCTGGGGCAGCTGCACATTCCCCTGCCAGCACCCAACTGGGGTACGGGGCGGGGGACGACTGGCTTTTTGCAGGGCGTGGGGCACTGAGCAGCCCTCCCTCCGATAGGGGCTGAGTGGCATGCAGATGCCTTGGAAAGCTTTATAAAAAGCGGGCAGAGTCGAAGGAACCTAATTAAACCCCCGGCAGTGACAGCCGGGAGAATTAGCAGAGCTAGCGTGTTCCTGAAATAGCTGCGTGTGGTGCATTGGCATCTCATCAAATGCTGCCGGTACCCCACCGATGCCGAGCGGCTGCGAGCAGGGACCGGGGAAGAAGCCTGAGTGCTGCATTCCTGATGTTTTCTGACCTCCCTCCTGCTCCGGGAGGCACCGGAGGCCAAAGCTCTGGCTACCATGGGAGCACAGAGCCACCAGCTCGAGGGCTGCCGGACTGTGATGCTGGCAGCTCCCAGCAAGCCCCCCCCCCAGTCCTCTGGGGAGAAGACCCCCAAGAGCTGGGCTCACCCCACCGAGACCACAGCTCTGGTGGCTCCGGCAGCCGCGTCTCACCGGGAGCCTGCAGCCAAGGCGAGGACCATGCATACCCCCCTGCTCCCCGCCTGCCTTCAGCTGCCTCCTGATAACGGGAAGGGTAACAAGGTCTCATTAAGCGGGGGAGAAGGTGCCTCTGGCAGGTACCAACTGTGCCCCCAGGTCTCCTCTGCAGTGTGATTGCCATGGGTGGAGCAGGCACGGCTGCCTGCCCTTGGGCTTCCCTGCACAAGTGCCATCTTTAGCTGATTGTAAACCTTTTAGCCCTAAAAATCAGGGCTAGAATTTCCTGAGTGTTTGCTTCAGGTCCAGTGACTTATACTCTGCAGTATCAGCAAATATCACTCATGTCCTTTACGGAAACCCCCAGGCTGCTGTGTGTCCCCAGCCCTGCCGTCCGCTAACGAACCACCCTCGTTAAGGAGCAATGGCCTTGCACTCCCCAGGCAGGGATCCAGGGAAGAGGCCGGCAGGGCTGGGATGGAGCCGGTACCTCCTGGACGATGGAGCCCAACTGAAAGCCGAGGCGCTGGCAGAGCTCGCCCAGGTTGGAGAGGCTGCTGGCCCGCAGTGCGCTGTCGGGGTCCCGTGCACCCTGCAGGAAGGCCTGGACCAGCGGCTCCCGGTGCTTGAACACCACGTCCCCTGCAAGAGAGAGCAGAGCGGCGCATCACGGGCAAGGAAAAACCCACAGCCCCTTCCTGCCAAAGACCTGGCTCCATTGGGAGCAGCCAGATCGGGTCCCCCCGCCTCGCAGTGCCACCAAACAGCTGGATGCAACAGCTGGAGCATGGCTTGTGCCCAGCGAGAGGACCCGGGCACAGCTCTGGGGGAGGCACAGACGGAGCCTCGGCAGGGACCCACGGCGGTGCCAGAGACAAGGATGCCGCGGCACAGTCTCCCAGGGCACCGGCAAACCCCAATGGCACGCACCCCACGGCAAAGACCTTTGTCTGGGACCGTCCGGCACATCCCACGTCCTCCCGGCTCCCGCGGGGTTCAGAGGTGATCGCAGATACAGCACACAGAAATGAAGTGTGAAGCCTAAATTCTCACTTAATTCAGCCGCACAACCCCCCACCCCAATTAGCACACGCAGGCGCCGGGGATGTGTGAGCCGCCTAATTAGAGGTCGGTGTGCAGAGCCCGTGACTGGCATGTACAATCGCCCCGGGCGTGTGGTCCTCCTGTGCGAGCTGGATGGCCGGTGGCCGCGCTTCCCACAGCGTGGGCACAGCTCCCACCGGAGAGGGGCTGCTCCGGCCGAGGGCAGCGCGGACGGCACTCGCCTGGGAGTAATGGAGGAAAGGAAGCTCTGGCAGGCTCGCCGACCCATGGGTTCAGTGGTTTCCTGGCTCTCCTGAGCTCTGGAAGCTCCTTGGATGCTGGTGTCCTGCAGCTGAGGGAGGCAGTGGGATGCCCTGGGATGCCGGGATGGGAATAAGCCCTATGGGCAGCGGAGGGAGCCCATCACCCTGCACGCAGGGGCTGGGGGCTGCTGCTGTGAGGTGCTGGGGACCGGCCAGCCCCCACGCTGCCGGCACGCCGACAGCCTGGCAGCACCGGCTGTGTGCAACGAGGGGAAATATTGCATGTGATGGCCAAGAGCTGGGCAGGAACAAGCAAGGCGGCAGCCAGCCGGATCCTTCCATAGGACCATCCCGCCCTAGCTTCGCTTTTCCTACACGGCCCTCCCTCTTACCAAAGGACTGCGCGCTCAGAGGGGCAGGGACGGCTCCTGCGTGGTACGAGGGGGGAGCGCTCGGGGCAGTACCGTGATGCCAAGGACGGCCAAGGATGCTCGAGAATGCAGCCTGGTCCACGCTTGCACCCCAGGAATTGGTATTAACCAGTCTGAGCAGCGCTGGATGATCCCAGCGTGATGTGCCTTCTTTGAAGTCAGCAGCACACTGGCCCTGTGCTGGACGGCCACAGAAAGAGCACGAAGCATTTCCCTTCCTGCAGCAAGCAAGGCACATGCTCCCTGACAGAGAAGGGAAAAGGTCTGCCGCGGCACACCCAGAGCAGATTTAATGGGTTTGCAGCTAAAGCTAATTGGGTCAGCGCAAGGTCTCCATGAACCCTTGCGTGGTGCTCAGCCCTGCGTTGCTGGAGGCAGAGGAACGACGCCGCACGCTTGGGACGGGGCTGCCGTGCGCTTCCAGCCACACTGCCCACACCGGCTGTTTGCCGGGTGATAGGCACCTGCTGCAAAATCCCCTCCCGGATGGGAAAAAGCCACTCCAGTGTGATGGCAGGCAGGGATGGGGACAGGGACGGGGCAGAAGGGAAGCACAGCGGTCCCCGGGCAGTAGCAGGAGAGCTCCGAACCGCAGCAGCGCTGCTGTACAGAGCAGAGCGTTTCTGGAAGCGCCGGATAAAACCTCGCTCTTGAATCCCGAAGCTTTGCAACAAAAACAACTTCATGCGATTTGTTCTATAAATACGCAGGCGAGCCAGGACGCGCCAGAGTTGCTGCCCGCGGCAGAGGCACCACGGGGAGCAGGGAGAGCCGCGGCGGAGGCCGTGCCCACCGTCCCGCTGCCAGCCGTGCCGTGGGCAGCTGCCGAGGGAAACCCGGTGCGGTGCGGCTGCAGTGCCAGGCACGGCGAGGGCTGGATGCATGGACATTGTCCAGGGGACTTCAGAGACCAAGAGGCTCTGCTGCCGCTCACACAGCTCGCTGGAGCTCCATGGGGAGATGATGGGATTGCTGGTCCATAGGATACCCCGTCCGCATCCCGGCAGCAGGGCAGGGAAGTGGCACAACCTGGCCCAGGGAATACTGGCCCCAGTGGGATGCTCCACAGCCAGCAGAGCTTGGGGATGCCACCACGGCCAGGGGACATGGCTGCAGTGGCCGTGTCCCGGAGGAAAACTCCGGCAGGCCAGGCAGCCAGCACGCAGGGCTCGGGCAGTCCCGGCTCTGCAGAAGGAGGTCGGCTCTGCCACGGCCGACTGGGGAACAAAGCACCCGGCCGGTGACTGGGGGACTGGCTGCTGCCTTCCTTGGCCATGGAGCGCTCCGGCTGCATGCTCCCGCTGGCCTGGCCTCTGCCAGGGAATAAGATGAGACGCTTTAGGACGTGTCCCAACAGTGGCTGCCGGAAAGACCTCATCCAGCTTTTACCCCTCAGCCCTGCGTGTCCGGGCGCTTCCCAGCAGCCTCTGAGCCCAGCGCTGCTGGCCGAGGGGACGGTGGGCTGCTGGCAGGATCTGCCACCCTGCTCCTGCCCGCTGGCAAATCCCGGCCAGCCACCCTTCGGCTTCCAGACCCCCCCTGCAGCGGGGCCGTGGGAGCTGCTTCTCACCTTTGGACAACAAAAAGCCCCCGTGGGCTCTACCCCTTGGACCCGGCAGCATGGCAGAGAGCAGCGAAGGGCCGAGTGGTGCCGTGGCTGCCGGCAGCGGCCAGCGCTGCCGGGCTCATGGACGCGGCTGTGGACTTACCCAGCGCCTGGGTGACACGCATCAGCACCTCGCCCAGCTTCATCCTGGTGATGGTGGCCGCGGTATCCTCCGTGCCCTGTGCCGGGACCCTGTACCGTGCCAGCAGGACAGGCAGGATTTGCTCTGGGTACTCGCTGGAGAGCAGGGCAACGCCTGGGGGGAAGAGCGAGAGGAAAAGCACGGGTCAGAGCCAGGCACAAGGATGGCACGTGCCACCGCCACTGGCAGAGGAACCGCCGGCGGCTGTGCCACCCCGGTGCCATCAGTGCAGCGGGTGCAGCCGTCACCTACGGGACCCCGTGCACCACCCCGGCCCCTTGGCACATCCTGCAGCCCCTCCGCACAAAGCTGCAGCGCTGGGGCAGCCCAGCATCGGGTCTGGTTGGGTGCCAAGCTGCAAAATAAATAATTTAGCAGCTGGCAGCAGGTGCCCACTAATTGCTGCTGGTTAATGTTCATCGACGGAGCGTCGATTTGGCACGCCGGCCGACGGATGCTGTGGGGCTCACCCCAGGCTGCCCCAGCATCGGGGCAGCCAGGTACCACAGATGATGCTCGGGCGCAGCGTCTGGTCACTGCTCTCAGCTCCCGGCCATTGGGCACACACTGCTGGTGTGTCCTCGGTCCCACCGGAGCTCCATGAAGCCCCTGGGTTTGCCTGGCCCAGGCTGGGAGCCAGAGCCTGCGTTCGCCCTGTGCCGGCCGTGTTTCCCCGAGGCTGAAGAGCGGTCAGATCCTGGACATGGGATGCGTGCCAGGCTATGCCACGGGGCTGTGCTGGCTTCACAATCCCTTTAGAGATGCGGGCTGGGGGGCAAGTGCCAGGCAGGGCTCTGGCATCACCGGGCTCCCCAGGCAGCGGGTGCCTCTCCGATGGGGAAAGGCAGCTGCTCTCCAGGGAAAGGGCAAACGGCAGAGGCTGCCCCGGCAGTGCCAAGCACTGAGTCACGGTGAGCCCCAGCTCCCCTGCCCTCCAGGAGCAGCCGCCTTCACCTCCAACCTCATTCCCCGGTTATCGGAGGGCACTCGGTGTGGGTTACCCCCTGCAAGCCTGGGCACGTCTGACACAGCAGCAACCTCTCCTTCGGCATCACCTCACCGGAGCCCGGCTCTGTGATAACCAGCAGTGCCGTGACAGCCAGCTCCGGTCCCAGCCCTGGCACGGCCGGCTGGCAGGCAAGCCCTGCCGCTGCGGTGGGGAGCCCAACCGTGGCACCGGCGAGCCCGCCTGGCACAGTCGCCAGCACCATGCATGGCACGCCGCAGGTGCCGCTGCCAGCGCGGCATGGGCTGGGTGAGTCACTGCCACAAGGAACCGCGTCACGGTTAATCACAGCCGCAGCCGAGCTGCGAAACACGGAGGCAGCTGCACAGGGTGTATTAATCACCTGGGGACGGTTGAAGCCTTTATGTTTCACCTGCGGGGCAAGGACAAACCCGTCCCACTCAAGACTGTACAGGCAGAGGGAAGCACGGTGATAAGCTCCTTTTCCAGCTGCTGCTGAAGGTTACCTACCCAACAGCAACCAGGGCTGCCGGCGGCGCTGGTATCGCTCTGGGCCATAGGAATGGCATCTTCCCTTCCATATAACCTGGCGCACCGGGGTGCCCGTGTTATCCCGGGTGTGGAAGCACCCGCCTGCTGCCCGATGGGCAGCCCGGTGCCGTGGGGCTGCGCTGAGCAAGCGCGGACCCAAGGTTTTCCGGGAAGCGGCGTGAGCGGTGGCAGCACTCGGTGCCCACACCAGCGGCCCAGCGCGGAGAGAAGGGCAGCCAGCAGTGAGCAGAGCGGCATGCTGCTCTCCTGCCAGCCCACTGCCGGGTGTGCGCCCACCGCTGTTCTGCCCCCTCAGCGGGGGCAACGATTTGAGCCCATGAGATGCAACAGACTGGGGAACCGACCCAAGAACATGCTGCCATCATTCCACATCCACACGGCAGGCCGGCACCGGTTGGTAGTTACCACGTTGGCCATGGGGATGGACATGGCAGAGTCGTGAGGGAGCACCAGTGGGTCCCCACAGCCCCAGCAACTCTGCCAGCCTCAGCTGAACAGACCAGCAAGCCAAAATGTCAGCCGGGTGTTGGGGCTGTTCTCACGTCGTGCTGGAACTGCAGCCCCAGGCCGGCAGCACGGACCTGGCATGGGGACGGTGACCGGCTCCTGGTTGTCCTCTGGCCAGGGGATTCCCGGAGGGTAAACCTGCCCTGGGTGCCCTCGCCTCAGGCTCCGGCTCCACCGAGAAGGTGCTTGTGGTCTGGGCAGATCAGCAGTTCAGTCAGAGGGTAAATGAACTAATTACCCACTGAGTAAGCACAACTGGGAGACAAAGCCTCCCGGCTTTGGGAACATGGTGCAGAGCCCACACACGGTTCCAGGCTCCACCAAACAGCACGGAGACGCTGTCCGGGAAGGAAGATGATGCTGAGCCCCCAGCCCAGCTGCAGCTTTGCTGCTCTTTGTTCTCCCTGCCCAAAGCAACCCCAGCACAAAACCTTCTCCTACGAAGCACCGGCACTCACCCCAGCCAGGCATCGCTCACCTTGGATGGCTGAGAGGTAGACGAAGGCATCCTCGTGCTGCACGTTCTCCAGGAACACCTGCGAGGAAGGGGAAGCAGAGTTGGCAGTGGCACCATGCCGGGCTGGCAGCCCTGGTCCCTCTCACCTGGTGCCTTTAGCCAACGGCGATGGCAAAGTCGGAGGGCTCCGGTAATACCATCGCCAGCCTGCCGGCACGCTCAGCCCCACCTCTGCGCCACAGTGCAGGCTGGGGACCGCGGTGGGAGACTGGTACCTGCAGGAGTTTCTCCTGAAGCCGAAGCACCTCTGGATCCCGCTGCGTGATCAGGCTGGAGAGGCGGCGCAGGGCGGCTGCCCGGCCGGGGGGCTGAGGGTCGTAGGCTGATACCAGGAGCTCCTGAAGCCCGGCCGGGACTGGGCTGTCGGCACACGGGGCTGGAGCGGGACCCTCGTCACTGGGCTCGTGGCACACGCTCTGCTCTTCGCTCCTCTCCCTGGGAGCCGAGGGGCTGCTGCGGCTGTGCCGCGGCGGTGTCCGGCCATCCCTCGGGCTTGGGGCTCCGCCAGGAATGCCGGCAGGGCTCTGCGCTCCCGTTCCCAGCTTCTTCCCCAGCACGCCGTCGGCAGCGGCACCCACTGTCCCGGGGGAGAAGGCTCTGTGGGTGCAGATGGCGATGCGCAGGTCCGCAGCCAGCTCCTGGGTGAGGGGCTCGGGGTAGGTGCGGGAGAGCTCCTCCAGCAACGGCACCAGCCGCTTCAGCACAGCGAAGTCGCTGGATTGCAGCTGCGGGAGGGAGAGAAGCAGTGCTGGCACCGCCGCAATGGAGTTTCGCTCCCCAGGATGCTCCTGGCAATGCAGTCAGGCAGTCCAGAGGCCGTTTTGTAGCCTCGTGGCAGCGCCAAGCCGGCCGCCCTCCATCCCCACCCCACAAACTGGGCTCCAGGCACCATGAGCTCCTCTCGCCAGCGATGCCCCGTGGTCCCAGTGCCAATCCCAGCCGCGGCACCTCTGGCAAGGGAGACGCCGGCAACAGCCACAACCATGCCGACCCGGCCCCGAGGTGCCACAGGAGAAGGTGGGAAGGGTGAGAGCCCAAAGGAGAGCGGTATCCATGCGGGACCCTCAAGCTCAGCATGTGGAGGGACATCCCTCCATCATCTTGCCAGCGCCATGCGGGGTTTTGGTTTTGGTCCCGCCTGGAAGGAAGCTCCAGGCGAGGCAGCTGCGACCTGACCTGAGGCTGCAGGAGCGCCCGAGGGGGAAGAAGTTCCTGCCCTAACTTAGATTTAACTGCTACAGCAAAATCTGGGCTGTAAGACCTGAAAAGTGATGCTTTAGCGGAGATTTGGGGGAGCTTTTGCATGATCGTGTAAAAAAACCCTCGGCCATTGACACCCAAACAGCTTTGCAGCTGCCTCCAAAACCTTTGACATTCAATTTGCCAAGTTAAGTTGCTCCTATTAACGCCGGAGCGGAAGCAGGAGCTTGCCTGGGAGGGGGCCCATTAGAGCTGCAAGACTCTGGTTTTAAGTTTTCTCCAACTCAATAATGTTCTTTTCTGAATGTTAGGAATTTCTCAATAAGACACAATAAATTATCTTTTTCCATTAACAGTTGGATTTGCCTTCGGGCAGGTCCGGGGATGAAGCAACCCTGGCAGCTCAGTGATGTAAGTGTAAGCTGGAGTGATTGCAGCGCACTAACGAACATGTGATCGCTCCCGGACGGCAGTTCAGCTGACACTGTGTAACGGGGTAACCGAGTGATGTACCGTTTTTACTGAGGATTTTCAAGAATGGTACAGCCCACAACGGGAAGTCCACTGCGCTCCAGAGACGGAGCCTGTGGACGCGTGGGGATGCAGAGGATGCAGTGTTGGTATTTAAAGATGCTGTACGTGACCAGACTGCTCTGTCAGTGCCTCCTCAGAAGCAGATTTTGGATGATAAATGAACTAATCAGGCTCTCAGGGGTGCCCTGCTGGGATCAAACCCTTGACCAGCACCCCAGAACCACTCAAAGGAAAAATAATACCTATATACATATATATACAGACACATACACACGCTGGGACTGAGCAGGGACCCCAACCCAGGGAGCACCCGGCTGCGGCACCCCTCGGCTGAGCGTGGCGGGTCTGTGCCCGGTCTCCCCGCACCCCAAGGCCGCCGAGCACCCCGGCTTTGCCCCCTCACCTGGACGGCTCCACCGAGCATGGCGGCCACGAGCCCCATGGCCATGGTGAGGGTCTGCACCTCCGCCGCCGCGCCGGGACCCCGTGCCGGGCTGACGCAGGCCCGCTGCAGCACGGCTGCCACGAACTCCTCCACCTGCCAGCGGAGAACGCGGGGAAGAGCAGTTAGGAGAGGGGATCGCCAGGGTTCTCCCGGGAGGCTGCCGCTGCCTGCACCTCGGGGTGCCCTGCTGCAGCCACGTGCTCTTTAGTTCTTGCTGTCTCTGCATCTATTTGAATTTTCCAAGCCCAAACCTTTCTCTAACGGTTTCGTACGAACCCTTCGTGTTACCCTGTTGCTGCCACCAACCTGACCTTCCCTCTCTGACCCATCCCAGTTGCCTTCCCGGCTCCCTTGCCATCCCCCTGCCCAGGTGAGCAGGCTCAGCGGCACTGGGGAGCCCCGGTGAGCTGGGGTGTTGGTGCAGCCCAGCTGTGGATGCACTGGGGATGCAGGAGGGAGACTGGGCTCCCAAGGCAGCTGCAATGGTGTTGGAGCCCTTGAACGGCTGCCAGCGTCACGGATGGGCTGAATTTCCAGGGCTGCAGCCCCCAGCCCCGCACTGGGCTGTCTGAACCTGCAGGCGAGGGTTTTGGGAGCAGGGCTGGGAGGGCAGCTGAGCCAGACAACCCAGGCAACCCCAGCCACAACCACAGCCACCAGGCTCCGGCAAGCTCACGCTCCCTGTCTGCCACAGCCTCAGGACAAGGCGATGGTTAAACCACGGTGGCTGGTCTCAGCAGCAGAAGCCCCCACCGTGGCTGCAGGAGCAGGGGGAGGCAGCCCGGCTCCTTCTCTGGCTCCTGTCCCTGCTCCGCCATGGCCGTGGGACGGGAGCCGGGAAGCCAATTGGGATGGGTCTGAGAGGGAAGGTCAGGGTGGTGGCAGCAACACGGAAACATGAAGGTTTTGTATGAAATTGTGCTAAAGAAAGGCTTGGGCTTGGAAAATTCAAGTAGATGCAGTGACAGCGAGAGCTAAAGTGCATGCGGCTGCGGCAAGGCACCGGGACTGCAGACAGCCAGCACACAGCACAGCAGTGACGGCCAGACACAGAGTCGAGCGGGGAGTTAGCACAGCTCCAATAAACTTCATTACAACAAAAATCGCCTGCCTGCACTCCCCCTGAGCTCTGGGGAAGACCACAGCCCCTTCCCTGCCCCTGCCCCAGGCCAGGACCAGACACCATTTACCCACACCCAGGCAACACTTGAGCCATTTACCACGTGTGTCACTTATTTGTGATTTTCTCACAATACTTCCCCCCGCCCTCAAGCCCGTAATGATCCCGCCTGGCTGGCTGGCACTGTTGCCTTCTTGACACTTGGCCCCAAACCCTTTGATCCCACAGGCTTCCTGCACTTCTAACGGAGCTTGAAATTAGTGAGTTTATTGTCTCCGTGCCTTTGCCAGCTGTGCTGGCACCGCACAGCTCCGGGCGAGCTCACTGCATGGCTCGGGGCGAGCTCGGTGGCACCCGGGCACCCAGCCATGCTGGGAAGGGGCTGGATTGGGGTCGTTCCTACGTAACAGGCGTGTTGCAAAAGAGGAACTATTTTGCTCCTATTTTTTGAAAACAAAGTACAAGGGCAACAAGGTACTGTTGCACCAAACCCCACATTTCCAGCCTCCAGGGCACAGGCACTGGGTGCAGGCAACGCATTTCCTCATCAGCAGGAGAGCCGATTGCTGCCAGCTTCGTTAAGCACATCCCTACTGCAGCAAGGAGGGAGGCTGGCTGGGAGGGGCTGCAGAAAAGGCTTAGGTACCTTCTGGGCTGATTAGTCCAGAAAAGAAACGCCATCAAACAGCAAGAAAGTAAAAACAAGTGTTAGAACATCTGCTCTCACAAAACAGTGACACGCAAACTGAATGGGTTGAAATTGTATTTAATGCAAAAAATAGGAACATAATGAATACATATCTATCAATAGACAGCTATTGAGAAAAACAAAAAGTTAAAAAAAAAACTAATCTAGAAGGAAAAAACTCCAAAACACCTTAATGTGGAAGGGGAAAAAAAGCTTGAAAAAATAAAACACTGGGGCACATTTCTGTCTCATGTAGGAGGAGAGCATCCTTGGCGTATCAAGGAAATCAAGTCAATCTCATGAAACTTGGTTGAGGGGAGGGAAAAAGTAAGTAAAATAAATCGTGCAACTGAGGGGGTCCACAGCTGCTGCCATTCCTGGGGTCTGGCTTTGGGAAGGCGGATCCCGTTTGCTCCAACCCATTAAGCACAAAGCCACACACCGGAGTGCCCACAGCAAGAACAAACACCCTGGAGGAACCCTGTGCTGCAGAACCTGCTTAAAAACAGCTCTGCAACTGCCTGTCCCAACCCGAGGGAGCCCTCCCTGAAATACAACCCCCAGGTGGAAGTATAATGGGGTTTTTGTCTGGGTTTCTTTTTTGGTGGTTGTTTCTTTGTATACTAGACTCAGGGCTGGACCCAGAAACGCGGCAAAATCCTTCCCCAAAATCCTTTCTGACCCAGGGAGCAGAGCCAGTCCTGCGTGGGTGGGTGTGATGAAGAGGCAGGTGAGGACAAAGCAGCACTGGCTGCCGCACCGCCGCAATGACACCGGCTGGGTCCCCTCTGTCACTGCAGAGCGCACACAAAGACTCCTTTGTCCCAAGGAGAAAAGTGAGGAAACCTGTGTTAGCAGTGACCGCCTCCGCTCAAGCCAGTCACAGCTAACTGGCGTAACCAGGTCACTGAGTTAAAAAAAAACAAAACCAACAACCCAGGATGAGGAAGTTAAAATAGACTGATGGGGAATACTGTGCTGCCTTCGGCACCCAACAGCCTTCCTGACTCGGCACGGTGCAGGACAGCCGACCCCCTTCAGCGCTGCTGCAGCGTGGGCTCAGGGAGGACAGAAGTGCCAGATTTTAACAACCATTTTTGGTACCAGGTTCAAGGAACACCAGCTGGCCTTTGAAATTATAGTATTTAATAAATTTTGCGGCTGCCCATTCATGAAGACGTGGACAAATGCCAACTATATCAGCACAGTTACGCCGACCCTGATGACCAGACGCACCAGCTGGTGCGCGTGTCCGAGCAGCAGAAACCACAGATACACCACGAATTGCCTCTTCAGGGACAAGGGGCAAGCAGGACACAGCAGCGATGCTGTGCTCATCCGGCTGGCAGCCCAGCTACTACAGCTCCCAGAGGTGGCTGCCGAGACATGCCAGAAAATCCAGGCACCAGCACCATGGATAGGCAGCAAGCACTCACCAACAAGGTCTGCCAGGTCCAGATGTCTTTAAGCTTTGTTAAACTTGGGAATAAATTTTGCTCAAAATAAAGATGAGAAGCTGGTAAGTCAGAGTTCCGATTAACACACAGACTACTCTCTTGGCTTTTAATACACAACCATGGACACAAATACAAAGATGTCTGCTGGGCTGCTCCCTCCTGTCTCTGCAGCTGACTCTGTCCTTCCTGCTGGCACTGCATTGGACGGTGTCTTGTTGAGACACTTGCAACTGAATCAATAAACTGCTTTTCCTGGGGATGCTCTAGCTTTCTCCAGCTGTTTCTTAGCCATTGTCTCCTTAGAGCCCAGCAGCCCAGAGCTCGGTCTGCCACGTGCTTCGGCCGCCAATCCCCCAGGGCTTTGCCATGACCAACCTGAGCAACATCTGTGAACACGGTGTCCGAGACGCTCTCACACAGCGTGGCCACGAGCTGCAGGACCAGCAGCTTCCTCCTCTGCTCAGCGTGGTACTGCTCCAGCTCCAGGAGACTCCTGCCAGGCACCGCAGCCGAGTTCGAAGCCGCCTCGTCCTCCACAGCCACTTGAGTCAGCGCCTGCCAGGAAGGAACACAGGGCATGGAGAGGCAATGGTTAAACAGAGGCAAATCAGTGCCAGGAACACTGTGGTCACCACGCCAGTGGTCCTGGGCCCAGCAGGTCCGTATTACCCAAACCTCCACCCTGCTGCAAAGGGTTCCTGGTTACCTCCCCTCTTCCAGCCTCATCCCTTTCCAGACGCACGCGCACACTTGTCACCAGGCCAAACCCTCGCAAACCTCCGTCCCCGTGGATGCCACACAGAGCACCTCCGAGCACTCCTCCTAGGACCAGCCATCCTCTGGGCTGTGAGGCTTGCTGGGTCTCTACTTGCAGCCTTGCTTTTGGCAGTGGTTGCTCACAAAGGCACCCGGACCCCCATCCCCTTTGCAGAGTTTGTGCTGACTCCTCACGCAACCAGGACCTTCCACTCAGTACAACAAGGTCTCCAAGAGCTGCCCACAGCTCCTGGGTGTCCCATTCGTGTCACAGCAGCACCCCTACACCTGGACGCTGCAAACCCTGTGTGACTACGGGCTGAAGCTCCACCTGCCAGCAAGGGCACAGAAAGCCCAGACCAGGCAAGCCCAGGAGGGAACTTCAGGGGCTCCGAGCAGGATCAAAGGGAGCAAGTGCCAGGGCCCCTCTGCTAGAGCCAACGAAGCAACAGGGATTATTCACAGCCTTAAACACACCATTAAACTTCAGACATGCTCCTGTTGTCAAAAGAGCCCAGGGGGAACGAGGGTTAATCCCTTCAGGGACCAGGGCTGCCCCCCTCTCCTAGGCTCTCCTGCCTGGCACACAGCAGGACTGCTCCGCTGCGTGCCGTACCCCGGGCCCAGTGCTCCCAAGGCATGCAAGGGAATGACCAGTGTCCTTTGCCATCTGCCACACAGACCACTTGGCCCAGGGAAACTGTTCCTGCAGATGTGCCACAACCAGAGATTTGCCTGCTCTTACCTTCAGGCAGCGGATGAAGAAGTCTCCGGCTAGACCACTCTTTTGGCAGTGAGACAGGAGCTCCACCAAGCTCTCCACATGGCACTGCTCTGAGGAAACCTTCTGGTAGAGGGCCTCATCTTCATCGCTGAAACGGGTCACTGTGTCACCAACACAAATGTACCCAAACGCCCTCCAGGGCTGGCTCTAAACTACTCCATGGCAAGGTCAAATCTCACTTCTGCCTTTCCTTGGAAACCTCCCTTCACAGCACTACCAGAAAGCGGAAGCCTGGAGGCAGCTGAGCCAAACTATTGCGCAGTTCATTTGGTCTACATGATCACGCACTCAGCTTATTAATTAACCTGCATTCGTTAAAGGAATAATATTAACAGAAACCATGAGCACAAAACACATGTTTAATCCAGCCATGCTACAAAGAACGGGATTAACACTGGCTAATTCATGCACCGGTCATAGCCGTAAGAGTAAGACAGACACAAGCAGAGCCATTGCCATTAAGGAGTAATTTTAAAAGTATAGCCAGTTTAACCAGTGCAGACCCCGGGGCAGAGCTTCTTCTAATTCAGGTCAGGAATAGATTGAAATGAAACCAAAACAAGCGTATTTGCGTGGGGTTTTGTTACGGGTGCACACAGCTCCTGGCACACCCACCCCAGACACTCCTGGGCCGGAGCTGTGTGCTCTGCCTGCTCAATAGCACTGCCTCGGGCTCGTACCTGCCAGCTAACAGCTCCCCCTCTTAAAACCAAATGTCACACTGCTGAACAGTCCCAGTTTGCGTGGCTGGAGTCTAATGGCTGCATTTTATTCCCCACATGGCCACGCTCTGCCTCTACTTGTAGAGGCCATCTGCAAGAGCAGGAGGGGAGTTCAGTCGCTGGCTCCGCAACGCTGGCATCGCTAAAGTCCTCGCTGCGACGGTGCCTCCTGTGCCCAAGGGATTTCACTTACTCCACATAGCAACAATCTGCCATGAGACAGCCTCACGCTGGAGGGTGGAAGTTGAATTTGGGGAGCATTGGGACTGAAGAAGCACATCCCATTCCCAGACACCCTGCAGGCAGGGCTCGGGAAAAGCACACAGAGAGTACACACTAATGCTCAGACAGTGTGCTGCTTTTCAGGGCTGAAAGTCAGAGCTCTGCGCCACGTAAAGGGAACCCGGAGGCTGTGTGGAAGAATTGCCTGCCCAAGCTCGGCGCAGACAGCCAACCACCTGGGTGGCTGGGGGAACGAGACTGTGGTGGGACGGCACCAGCAGCCCCACGCTTGCCTGGGCTCCCTCTGCAAGGCATGCTGTGAAAAAAAGACCTACATGCTGAATGATGCCTGGGGACTGCCCTCCATGCCTGGCACTGCCCCAACAGCACTCACCTGATGGCATCCTCCACTGCGATGGTGGCACCACCCTCGCTGCCCACGCAGAACCGGCACTGTGGGTGGAGGGTGCGCACGCTGCTGTTCAGCCCTGCAAAGCCTTCCAGCACAGCCAGCGACACCTCTTGCTCTGACTTCTCCAAGAACCACAGCAGGATCTCCTGGCACGGGGAGCTGGCAAGGAGAGAGAAAGCAGTGGTGACCTTGCTCTGCCTGCTGAACCCCTCCCTGCAACAGCAGCACTGCAATGGGACCGCGCGTCTCGGGGTGAGGGAAAAAAGAGTGCTCTAGAGCGACCACGGGCACTCCTTAGGATGCTCTGGCTGATGGTTCCAGCAGCTGAAGGCATTTGTGTCAATTTATAAGGGGATCAGCAGCACATCCTGTCCTTCTGGCATTCCCAGATGGAAGGATTTGGGTCCTTCAAGATTTCAGCCCAGCAAGGAAGGGAGCACTGTCTGAACAGCGTGTCTGTACAAGGACAGCCACTTCCACGCAGCCTCAGCACGCCGTGCCTGGTGCTTCATGCCAACATGACAAAGCACAGAGCTGTCAGCTGTGCCAAGGGAGAGGAGGAAGGAGACGGGGAGCACTGTAAGGTGGCGTGGGAACCCCTGCCAAGGAAAGATGCGGGTTAATGAGGTGGAGTAGCAGTGCTGTGCTGTGCCAGAGGTCTGGAAACCTGAACACTTCCAGGCAGCTGTGGTTTTAGTTATCGCTGCCAAATTCCTTTGCAAAGAGAGAAGCGAGCAGTGACTCTGTTCACCCAGCAGCAGTGTTAACTTGGCTTGTTCTACAAACTTGCCACAGCACTCACTACTCTTTGAAGTGATTAACGATGTCTTTAATAATAGCAGAGGCCGTGTCTACACAGACCTTTTAGGGAAAGCCTCCAGTACCCACACGCCAGTATCACCAAAGCAAAGTGTAAATCCACAAGGAGTGTATTTACTAGGCTGGCCCAAACTCAGGGCAGCCCAGGGAAAGCCTAGGAGGAGAAAAAAAAGAGAGGACAGCCAGCACCTGGTCACCACTGTCCCTGCCACCATGGCTGACAGCTATGGTGCTTACCATCACACATCAGTCACGGGGGAGCTAGGCAGAGCATGAGGGACAGCTGCGGAGCGGCAGGAAATGCACATTATCAGAAGAGAGTGATCCCAGATAGGAGAAGAATGATCTTGTATTTCCAAGAGCCAGCACTCAAGCTGTTTCATCCAGGTTTTTATCCTGTTTCTAGATCCCTGCTATGCAGATCCCTCGAACATCCAGCCAGGTCCCAGCATCACCATCTCCATCCACAGACAATCACAATCCCTACTCCTAGGCAGGCACTAAGAGTTAACCTGTGCTTCCAAGGCTCCCACAAGGCACGCCTGCCTCCACAGCAAACATTTTGGCTTCAGGGAAGACAAAAACTAGCACGAGAACTGCTTCCTCAGGCACAGGTCTGCCAGTAAGGTCGTGCACCATGCCTATGCCTGCAGTTACTGCCTACTATGAATGAGAGCTCTTCAGGGTGAAAAAATTGGTCTCAGCTTCTGTACGTGCCCATATAGAGCACGTCCTTTGGAGGTGGGCAGAACAAAGATGAAACCCCAGAAGAAGCTGTGCACAATCCTTCCTTACCGTAAGTATGACACATTCTGCTTGGCGAAGGAATAGAGGGAAAAAACCACTCCCAGGACTGACTGTAAGGATCCCAGCAGCAGGCTTGAGCTGTCATTTCCAACCACATACACCTACAGAGAGAAAGGCACAGGGAGGAGAGTCAAACACCTGCATGGAGCGGAGGGAAGGCAAAGGGAAGGACAGAAAGCATGTCTGTGCGCATGTCTCTGCTGCCAGAGAGGATGGCAGAGGGTTTTCAGCCTCTGTTCCTTTCAGTCTGGAGCCTGTTTTCCCTGATTATGCCATATTCTGTGTTAAAAGCAGCCTTCAGCATCATCTTTCTCCTAGCATTTGCTTAACCACAGCAGGGCTCCAAGCTACGGAAACACTGCAGCCAGCTTTCAGGAAGTCTGCTGCTTAGGGGTAAGGTCTTGCGTTAGAGGGATGCAACAGGCATCTCTGAATTAGCAAATCTTTATGGAAATACTGCACCTAGAGCCAAATCTCAAATACAGAGATCAGTCCCTAGCAGGGCAGCTGGGCTGACGTGCTGAGCTGAGCAAATGGGTTGCGGGGGCTTTGAGGAGGCTGTAGGGCCATGTTCCTCTCCTCCACCTCAAGCAGCACCCTCCCGAATCACTGTCAGTGCCCTCCTCCATGAAACCAGCACCCCCTTCCCAGGCAAGCCACCGTTACCAGCTCACTGCACACAGGTCCCATCTTGCTGCTCACAGAGCACAAGAAAAACACTTGCAGAAGTCTTACGACATTCCATTTCCTTTTGAATCCTCTTAAAGGAATTGTCCAGAACTAAAAGCCAGGCAGGATGCTTTCAGTCAAGGCCATTTTCTAGACCAAGTTTTCCCAGCATTATGGTTAAATATCAAGCCTTGCCCAGATGGACTCAGGTTTTACTCAGGGTTGTTGTGTTCAGGTCCTCATTTCAGCAGGCTCTATCACCCTCAATAGCTTTTAGCTTTAAAAAAAAAAGGAGCCATGGTGGGATGGGTGGATAAAGCATTTTCACAAGTTCTCCAAGGGACTTCCAGCTGTGTCAGCTGGTGAACTACCTGCTCAGAAGATGCTGTCCCTTCACACACAGCACTCCCATGCCTCTGACCTCTGCAGCTGGAGAGCAATCTGGAGAGCAATCCCCTGCTCCAGGGCTGGAAGTGCCCTGGGGACAGACCAAGGAGCTTTTGCCTGCTCTAGGCAGGGTGACAACCCAGGTAGGAGGGCTAGGAGGGAGATTGTCCTGATAATGTTCTGCCCTGCAGTATTGATGCAAACAGACCTTTTTTCCTGTGCTAATCCCCACGGAGCCATTCTTTCTAACCAGAACCTTTTGTATACAAAGCCTCCCCGATGAAGCCCCAAGGACGGTTTCTCACTCAGCATCAAATGACACTTGCTAGGCAAGAAACCCCTGCAAATCCACAGGCTGGAGTCTCCGTCACTAATCTGGCTGCTGTCAGGCCTCCAGCACTATGCCATTAAGGAGGGAACCGCCCCAAACTCCCCCAGCACCCGCATTGTGAACGGCAGCCGCAGAGCAGCCCTCCAGACTGGTCTCTGCCTGCCAGCTAGTTACAACAGATCATTACTACGCAAAATACTACAACAATCACAGCATTTAAGAGCTTAGCCTGCCTAGGGGCATGCCAGTAAGCAAGTCACCAGCTTCTGAAAATTGAATTCCTGGGCTGGAGATGTCCTTCTGGGTTGGAATGCACAGCAGAACGCTGGGCTGCTGTCAGGGCAGGCAGCAAAGCCTGCAGCACGGCACTGGTGATACTGGTGGAAACAGCAGAAAAAGGAGCTATGAGGGAAGGTTTCAGAAGAGAGACCTCCACAAAATGCCCTGTTCCTTCAAAGGGAGCACAGGAACGGACCCCACCTCTCCCCCAAACACCAGAGCCAAGATCTAAGCTGCCAAACACCCTGCCTGTCACTCCAAGGGACCCCTTGCAAGGAAGGAGCTCCACAGAAGGTGCTAAACCTGCACTGTCCTGCCCACAAGACACTTCCTCTAACATGGAAGCTGGTCTGTTACTGGCAAAGCCAGAGTGTTTCTCTGACGAGACCCGAGTTTCCTTCCATTTTCCTGAACCCTCCCCATCCCCCAGCACCTGATCAGGGCTGGGAGAGCTGCTGAGCTTCAGCAATCCCTCCTGCTTCTGCAGCCAGGCACACAGACCAGCTCCAAGGCCTCACCACTGCCTCCAGGTACAGAGGTGGTGGCTGGACACCCAGCAGCAGCTGCTGAAGGATCACCCACCTGCAGTTTTAAAATTAACTTCATGCACATGGAAACCCGTGTGTCACGGGGTTCAGCTCAGAAAGGTCCCTGCAAAACAGGGTACTCGCTTTTCCTTACTCATCATTATCAATTTACCCAACTTGTCTAATGGGTCTAGACAGACTCTAATGCCTTTATCCCCTGACAGGTATCAGCAGGGGAAGATGAACCACTGGGGACACTCCATGGGGACCAGCAGCAGTGTCATCCCCCCCTGTCTGGGACACCTGAGGTGAGGACACAGCCGCTAACAGCATCTCCCCTGTGGCTGAGCTGCTGCCCACCCTCTCCTTTCCCCATACTCACTCTCCGTTTCCTAACAGCAGCCACCAGGATAACTGCACCAGCTCTCCCACCTCTCCCCATAGCTCTGCGATGTCTCCGAGCTCACCTTCCCTCTCTTTTTCACCCCAGTGACAGCTCAGCAGTCTCAGAGCTGCACCAAATCTGCTCACTTCATGGCGTCCACTGTGAATGCCGCGCTGCCAACTGGCTGCCCAACCACCGAGCGACAGGCCGGGGACCCTGCCAAGCTGCCTTCACTGCAGGGCTGAGCAGTCCAGCACAGCCGGCCACTTGCCGATACCTCAAGTGCCCTCTTTTCCAGGTCACTCATTCGGAAGCATTTTGGCCCAACTGAAGAGCTGGCTGCCGCCCATCCCTCTGCGAGGGGTTAATGCTGCGGGAGCTGTAGAAAGGCTTCCAGCTCCAGCAGTCTGGCTCAGGCTGCCCTCTGCAGACCTCAGAGGCAGGGAGAGCAGCTCCCAGCAGGTTCTCCCTCCCACACAGGTAACACCGGGCTCAGTATGAGCCATATTATCCACGCTTTATAGGAAGGAAATTGAGGCATGGAGGCACTAAGAAGAGGTGTACCAGTGACAGCCTGGGAGAAGAGTTCAGGCATCCTCTGAAGGTTCAGCACTTGCAGGATTCCCTGCAATCCATCCTTCCCTCTGACCAGCTGCACAACTCTGACACTGGAAGGTGAACAGCATCATCTCAGACCAGGACTGACAGCCCAAGGCAACGCGTGCCAGGCCAGCGGTACTCCTGACTAGGCCCTCCTGTCCACCGCACTGCCTACTGTACTGTTGCCTGCTCCACTATTACAGCCCAAGTCCTGAAGCTGCTCTGACAGTACACCCAGACACAACAGTCCTGTAGAAGCTGCGCAATTTAGCAATGCTCAGAGTCTTGCTGCAGAGGAGGAAGAGGATATGAGAACACTGTGGAGACTCCTGGCTACCAGCCCACTGCTCAGACTCTTCTTACTCTGACACACCAGAAAGACATTGCGGGGGGGGAAACAACAAGCAAGGGCTCACTGCCATCTTACAGAATGTTTTGGGGTGAGAATGCCTGAATGGATTTGGGCAGTGCCTCTGGTATCCAGCATAAAGCTGCAGTCCCACCAGTGCAGTGCTATACACGAGGTTATTCTGTGCAGCTCTTGGCCTTGCCTTGGCATCACGACCACAGGAGATGCTGGTTCTTGTCATAGTCTAACACACACACTGAACTGCTCAGGAAGTCTCCAACCAGCTCTTTCTTAGAGTAGTTTTCTCGCCTACCCTCAGGCCCAAATCAGACATGATACCTTGAGCACATCTTCCACACAGCTGCTGAGCTCTGCCTCTGTCACCAGCACGGTCCCTGGTGATAAATCTTCCACTGCTAGCCCTGAAAACAAAGGGCAGAAATATCAGCACTCCCACATGCCAAGGAGCCTCTAGCAGAACAGCAACCTGTCCATGCCCAGCACCGGAAAGCACTTTGATACTTCTCTTGCCTTCCCTCCATCAAGGCAGCATGGGAACCGATGAGCTCTCATTAGCTGTGCTAAACATCACTGCAGTGTTGTAAACTCCGCAAGGTTACAAGCAAATCAAAGCAGACCACAACTTCTTGATGGATTGTTCCCTGGAGCGCTGCTCAGTCAGCGTGGGGAACCGATGGCTTCCTCCGGAAGCCCGAAACGAGACTGGCAGACTGGGAGTTTCCCAAAGAGCACATGACAGAAGCCCCACTACTTGGCTCTCACACTATAGTAATTTGACTCTAGTGCTAGTAAATATGGTGCACCCAGCCACATGGACATGTTCACAACTGACAGAGCTGGGCATGCACGCTCAGCAGCCCAGCCACCAGCCCAAGAAAATTCTGATGGAAAGACAATAATCAGCGAGGAGAGAAACCAGGCCCTTCTCTGATCTGGGCTCGGCAGAGACCAGCTGGTACCTGCTGTCTCCGAGCATCGCAGGAGCGGTGCCAACATGGGCTGGAGCAGGTGCTTCTCTGCCAGCTGAGGGTGCTCTTTCGCCATGGTGAGCAGCGTCGTGGTGGCTACTCGCTGGAACTCGCGTGCTGTCAGTTTGTCCTGGATGTGCAGCAAGTCCAGAATCTGGAAAGAAAGTCCACGATAAAGGAATAAAGATCAGCAGCCCCTCAGAAGAGGTGCAGGCCATCTCCTTGCAGCCACCAGCAGAGACTGAGGAGCCTCCTGCGTGCTGCTTTATTGGACATTTTGGCACAACGTTCCACATATGGAAGAGCCGGTCTCCTTTCCGTGTGCCTGTTAACACAGGATGTGTTTCTGGGCTCGAACCAAGAGCCTGCACCACTCCCATAGCCAAAGGCTGGAAGCAAGAGCTCCTTATAGCGCAGTGCTGAACAGCTCGTGCGATCAGGCAACATTAACCAGCATTTCAATCAAATGATTCCGATCAAATTCCCATCAAACAGAACGTTCAAGAGTAGGGTGGAAACACATACCACTGCCAGAGCAGCAGAAAAACATCATGTTGTCCTGGCTCAAGCCAGGCCACACTCAAGCAGATGCTACAGTACCAACGCTCTCTAAGCCGGGAGCTGGCTCCATGTTCCCAGCCAGAGCCAGCGTGCTGCAGGGAGGGGAAGAGAGGGACCTACCTGGGGGCATACCAGTCTGTAGTAGTCCTCAATGGAAAGGCACTGCTGTGGGCAAGAAGCCAGGATCTTTGCAACCGTGTCACATTTTCTCCAGTCCACAGCTGCTGCTTCAGCACCAGCGCCACCTGCTACACCAGCAGAAAGCCAAGATCAGCTCAGACTGAGAGCAAACAGCAGGGCCATTTCTGGGTGAAGCCAGATGTTTCTGGCCAAAAATTCGATTTCTAGCTTTTGTTATTCTCTTTAAACCAAGTATCTTTCAGGTGACATCTGAATTTAATGACAGAAGGGCAAAAATTATTGTCCAAGGCCTTTGATACTGTAAAAAAACTTCTACAAGTAGGTGTATGAGCCAAAAGGTGGAAGGAGGTCATGCTTGAACAGTGTCATCAGGTTGGTATTGGCCAGAGGAGGCTTTGGCACTAAAAACTGTGGGATTCAGCTTTTAGAGAGCAACAGTTTCACGCCCTGGCAGGAAATGGGGAGCAGAGGAGCAAGACTGCTGAGCCCCAGAGCGGGACAAGTCTCACTCTACCTGCAGCTGCTCACAGCCCAGCACCAAGCACGGTTCCCACCAAACCGGCACCAGTGCAGCTCCTTGGAACGAACCGCGCTCTGTACACACACGAGGTGTGACCCCACGGAGGCGTAGACATACTAAATGAGCTCAGAGGCTTTCAGTCTGGACCTCAAACATGACGGTGTACACCGAACCAAAGGCATTTGCAGTTGGGAGGCATTCACCGTTTGGGAGTTCAGCATAGTCAGAGGCAAAATCTGCGCCGTTACGGAGTCAGCTTGGCCTGAAAAAAGCTGTTTCCCATTTCAGTGCTCTGACGGCACTGTCTTTCCTGGGCCTCTCATGGGATGAAACGTCTCAGACACATCATCACAGTCTCTTTTAATCTGTCATCCTGGAAGCCAAGAGCAGCGTCAGAGCACCCTACTCACCGCCTGTTCCCTCCATGATTCCCCGAACCACAGCCTGAACCCCGTTGGGTCTCATTAGTCTCTCTGAGAGCAGCTGACCACAAAGGCGCCGCAGCCACGCCGGAGCCCGCACAAGGGCCAGCTTTGTTTCTTCCCCAGGAGAGGGAGGACTCTGAAAGGAAACAAAGGAGCAGGCTAAGGAGCATATTTGCACACTCCTGTGCAAACCCCCACTAACAGGCAAACAGCCTGCACTCTGCCCTGCAGGACTTGAGACCAGATAGGAACACAGCACAGGGAAAGGTTTTAAATAAATCACTTCTTCATCCAGCGGCACAAAGCAAATTAGGGCTTAATGAGAGAGGCCAGCCTTCCCAGGAGCATCCCCTTGTGCAGAGCTTCCCTCCTTTAATTAAAGCCTCTCAGGGTCAGGCAGCAGCTCCGACTGCCTCGTTACCAAAACGATGCACAGGGAGCTCAGGGGACAGGTTGGGTTCGGTGCAGGTAAGAGGTCCACGGCAGTGACCCCTGCCAGGACCCGGCACAGAGCGCTGAGCTGTGGAGGTGGCACTGCGAGCCCACATGCTCCCTGGTTGAGCAAAGCAATCCCCTGCAGGACAGCACAAACAGCAGAGCTGTCTGGAGGCTGCGAACCCACAAAGCAGGCGGTTCAAATGGAGGTGCTTGCTCAGACACCCCGAGGAGCGAGGCAGGCCAGCAGTGCTGCGCTGGGGGGGAAAGAATAGAAGAGTATTTTCAGTTGGAAGGGACCTACAACGATCATCTAGTCCAACTGCCTGACCACTTCAGGGCTGACCAAAAGTTAAAGCATGTTATTAAGAGCACTGTGCAAATATCAGCTTGGGATGTCAGCCTGGCTTTTGTTTAACCACGAGACCCCTGCTTTTGCGTGGAAGAACCACAGCACGCACTGAGCCTGCTGCCCTGTACAAGGGCAAGCTCCTCGCACGGACCCTCTGCAGCCCTTGCACGTGGGACAGCCAGCTCGGGAATTGTGTGCGATCCCAGCCGGAGGGTCGGTGTGCGGCACAGAGCTGTGCCTGAGCCAGTGGCGCCGTGGTATCCCGTGTGTGCACCAGTGGCTCCTCACATCCTGACCCCGAACCGTGACACAGCGGGTGGGTGCACACCCACCCACAGCACTCGCGTGGAGCTGGGATGTGGACCCTTCCCTGGGGACTCTCTAAACACAATGCAAAGGACTCCCTAGAGAGCACCCGCTCCCCATCTCCTCCTCCCCACTGCCACCAGGCAGCCTTAGAAATGGCCACGAAAAGCAGCCAGTGCTGAGGCAGTGCCGCTTTGTCCCTTCAAGTGGAAAGGGGCAGGTTCTGGAAGCGAAGGCACTTGGCTTGGCCCAGCACGGCAGACATAACCGCCAAGCCAAGCCGGCACGTGCCGCAATGAGTCCCCGAGCCTGCACACACCCTCTACAGCAGGGCCCGAGCTGCTGCCACGCAAGTGACGCAAACCCAGCAGCTTCACCCGCGTGTTCACACAGCACTCGGGGACGGCTGTGCTGCACCAAACTGGTTTTTAAGGTGTAGGAACATTTGCGGGCGAGCAGCAAAGGCACCTTCGGAGTGCAGGAAGAAACAGTCCCAGCACCACCGGCAGTACGTGCCCCGCACCGGGCACAGCCCCGCCGCCACTGGGTACCTGCTTGGGCCGGCCCTGCAGGATGAGCAGCTCCCGCACCGCCAGCGGCTGGTAGACACGGTCCAGGACGTGCCGCAGGGCCTCCCGGCACCGCGCTCGCTCTGCTTCCGAAACACCCTAGAAAAAAACAAACCCCCAGGGTGGTGAGGACAGCCCAGCCGTCGGCACTAAGCCCCACCAGTCCAGACCGCGTGCCGGTGCCCCTCCAGCCCCTCTTCCCTTGCACAAAGATGGGGCACGGGATGGCTGCCGCGGCACGGGAGTCGATGCTGGGCAGGTGGCCCGTGGGCTCGGCGAGCGGGAGCCCAGCGTGGCCACGGCAAGCCGGAGCCCAGCGCGGCCACGGAGCACGGGCAGCGGTGCTGCCAGGCGGGCTCTGGCGAGGCTAGTGACCCCGACAACTTTTGGCAGGGCCGGGAGCCCACGCCAGCGCCGGGGGAGAAGCGGGAGGCGAGGGGACCCACGGACCTCGCTGTGGGCGGCGGGGCCGTGGCCCAGCAGGCAGAGGCCGGCGAGGAGGAGGCCGAGGTGGCGGGCGAGCAGCGGGCCGCCCAGCGCGGGGTGCTCGGTCAGCTCGGCCAGGGCGGCGGTGGCGGCCTGGAGCCGGGCCCCGCGGGC
>JANZLQ010000092.1:42539047-42549665 GCA_026212715.1 Elanus axillaris | reverse complement strand
GGGCTGGGTGCTGCTCTCTGCCGCCATCTTGGGGAGGTCGGGCGAGGGGCGGGACTACACCGCCTGCCGCCATCTTGGGGGAGCCGCCCGCCCGCCGCCATCTTGGGGCCCGGTCGCCGCTGCCCGTGCCGGTGGCTGGTGCCGCTCGCTTATGGCGTTTCGGGGCTCCTTTTCTTCCCAGCAGAGGACACAGCCGTCCCCTGCCTGGCCAGGCTTGGCCTGACGCCGGGCTGCGAGGCCGGTAGCGTGGGCCCCTGTCATGGCTCCCCACAGGTGTCAACAGTACCCACCCCCCTGGCAGGTCAGGTATTTGAGGGGAGCTCCCACCCCAAGGCTTGCCCCTGCCCCGAGCACAAACTCTGGCAGCAGCCAGGGGAAGTTAGCATCTTGCATTGAGAAAACAGAAATGCCGTCGACAAAGGGCGAGCCCAAACACTTCTCCATATCGTAATGGGGGTGTGGAGGCAGAGGTGTGCAAGATGGGCATTACTGCCTGCTCTTGGGGTCAGTGGCCAGACTTGCCTTTGGAATAAACAGCTTACATGAGTGTTGCAAAGCACATACATCAGCAACTTGCCTGCCGAGGACTAACAAGGCAGGATGACTGCAAATCCTCTGCCAGCCTCCTAGGCTGCTGCATGTTTGAAAGCCTTAAAGCACTGCGAGGTACGTTATTCTTCTGCGCTTCCTTACTGGGTAGGGCCTCTGAAGGGCGGTCAGAGCGATTACAGGGTTGGACAAACATCAGTGATCTCTCACGCTTGCTAACAGCCTCGCCTCTGCTGCGTGGCCCGTGCAGGTCAGGGTGCAGCCACCGTGGTGAGGCACAAGCTGGGTTTTCACACCGTGTCCTGCTTCTCCTTTCCCTAGGGCCTGTCCAGGCAGACTCGGCGCAAGGCAAAGCCAGGACCTGCTGTTAGCTGCTAGCCCTGCCTCCTCACGGCCCCTGGTGCTGAGAAAACACATGCTCTGGTAGGGATCCGTCCCTGTTACACAGAGCTGGCCATTTGCCAACTACCCTTTGGAGGCAGCAGCAGCCATAGCTGCACAGCGGAACGGCTCTTTGCAGGATAGGCCAGCCTCTGAGTATGGACACGGGCAGTGAAACCAGCAGAGCTGGACACAGAGGAAAGGGCTTTCGGTTTTCTTAAAAGAATTTATTATTTCAATTTTATATCAAAACCATAGAATCAATTAACACTAGACCATTGCTGGCTTTCCAGCTTGCATCAGACCCTTTTCCCATGATAAAAAATATAAACCACGACAACAGCTAAACACATTGTTCAGAATTTCAGTAAAGCCGTTTGATTTCCAAAAGCGCCTTTCATTGACTGCACAATAATTACACCTGGCATGACACAGCAGGAAATCATATCATAATTTGGGATACAGAAAAATAGAAATCTGCCTGTATGTACTTTATCAAATATAATTCCCTCACATATAGCACGCGATGGCACATCTTTGGTATGTTTATCGATCACCTCGCCCTGCTCCAACAGAGGTGCATTGCTGGGTCCGCCCTGATTCTCCGGCGCCGGGTATGCAAGCCGAGCATGGCGGCAGGTTGGCGGTTGTGTCAGAGCTGGGAGCACGAGGTATTTCAGAGAGCGCCAGAGAAACACTTTTTCCCACCCCGGCAGTAGAAGGGATGTACCGTGGCCTGTCCCTGCCGGGGAAGATGAGCTGATCCTGGCCCGCGCAGCCAGAGCGCCTTGGCTCCAGGCTGGGGAACGGACCGAATGGCTCCATGCCCTGCCTGGAGCCGAGGGGGGTCAGGAAACACACCAGCTCCCCAAACTGCCCCCCCTCAGCCCCAGTGACCCCAAGCTTCCCCTGCACTGAACAAAGGGGGATGTGGATATCAGGTTGAGGGGGGGTTAGAGGGAGGCTCAGCCACCCCACCCCCCCGTGCAAAGACCGACGTGAGTCCAGTTGGGTGAAATGAGGTGAGCTGCCTGTGCTGGGCGGCTGCTGGCCAGACCGGAGCCACGGGAGGATCCTAGTCATCCTCCTCCCCGCCACCGTAGAGGTCTGCCAGCTTCTTGAAGCGGCTGCCCCAGTCGTTGAGGTAGTCGTAGTCCTGGTCACGGTCGGAGGCAGAGGAGTTGAGGGAGCTGAGCGAGGTGGCCTCCGAGCCGCTGCCCTCGTAGTCAAACACCAGCAGGGAGTCGTAGGGGGGGGCCGTGGGGTCCGTGTCGGCCGCTTTCAGGTTCTGGAGGGGGGGCAGAGGGGTCAGCGCCCGTCCCCCCTGGGCTGGGGGGCACCCCAAGGGTGCCTGCATGGATGGGGGGCTTCACCCTCCTGGTTTCCCCCCCTCCCCCGAGCACCGCATGGGGCCAGGGCTCACCTCATCGATGAAGTTTCCAATCTCATCAGGGTTGGCGGGCCGGGGCCGGTACTGGGGGGCAGCCATCAGTGGGGGGGCCACGTCGTTGCGGATCACCTCCGGGCGGGCGTCCAGGCCCCGGTGCAGCTGGCTCAGGTCATAGTCCTGCATAGGGATGGAAGGGCGGGGGGTGGAACATGAGGAGACGACACTCGAGGGAAAGCCACAGGCATTCCTGCGCTGCAGCCCGGGGCACCACGGGCACCAGTGTGTGCAGGGTACCGAGTGACTTGCAGGAGGGGACACGGGGGCGAGCAGATCCCCAGCACCCTGGTGCACCCCAAACATCCATCGTGGCTCAGGGAGCAAGGCCACCACCGGCCGCAGGGAGGGTGTCGCAGGGACCCCACAGGCAGTGTCCAGCCCGGCGCAGTCATCCCACCTGGTCCTCCTCGCCGCCACCCTCCTCGTCGTAGTGGTAGACGTTGTCCCGCATGTCATCCTCGGGCGGGAGCAGCGGCTCCTTCACCACCTTCCTCCGCCTGGCGAAGAGCAGCAGGAGCAGTAGCAGGACTGCGAGCAGAGGGTACCGGCGTCAGGGCATCAGGGCAAGGGTGATCCCGTTCCCATCCCATCCCCGTCCCGTGGTACTCACTCAGCAGCGCCAGGATGGCCCCCAGGATGCTGAGGATGGCGGGGACGCCCAGGCCGCTGGCAATGAACGCTCGCCGCTCGCAGTTTTTGGCCGGTCCTTCGCAGTCGCACACCTGGGCTTTCACCGGCGTCACCTGCGCCTTGCCCTGGCTGTCCGTCAGCCTCAGGAAGATGCTGTACTCCCCCGGCTCCAGCTCCTTCACCAGGCTCAGCACCAGCAGGTCTTGTGCGGCAGAGAGAGGGGTTGGGCTCAGAGACAGGTCCCCTCTTCCCCAGTTTAGGGACACCCTCACACCGGTGCAGGGCTTTGCCATGCGGCAGTTCCCCAGCTTGCTGCCTATCACGGGGGGCCAGCACCGGCTGCGCTTGGGGGAGCAGGGAGAGCCAAGGGGGCCTGGGATCTGGCCCTCACTCGGCATCTCCTCACCACCCCACGCCAAGGGTGCGTGATCAGGCGGCACCTACCTTGTCCGGTCACCTTGACGGTCCAGTTGGCACTGGAGCCGTGCTCCAGCACTGCCTGGAAGGGGTAGGTGTTGGGAGGCAGGTCCTTGTCGACGATGTTCAGCACCTGCTCCTCAGGCTGCCGGCTGCAGATGTCGAAGAACCGGGGCTCTGGCATGGGCCCGTTGTCGTTCACGTCCTGGAGGAGCAGGAGCAGCGTCCCCGTGCCGGTAGCATCCGGTAATCCTGTGGGGACAGACGTTAGCACGGCACCTGGGGAGGGGGTCCCGGTGCTGGCCTCTGCCCCAGGAGCCCCAGTGGGACACGGGTGCGTGGCAGCAGCCCCTTCCCAAAGGAAAAGGCAGGGCACTCCTCACCGCTGTCCACAGCCAGGACGATGGCCTTGTAGGTGCTGTTGATGGCATGCACTGACTCCCGGTCCAGTGGCTGGGCTACCGTGACGAAGCCGTTCTCGGGGTCGATGGCCAGCCACCCTGCGGGGTCACTGCCCATGCGGTACCTGGGGCGAGCGAGGGGTCAGTGGCGGTGGGGAAGGGGGGGCAAGGCACAGTGCAGGCCCTCAGGCACCCCAGCACAGCCCCCTGCCACCGACTTGCCCCCCACTCACGTGATTTTCTGCCTTTGATCCCTGTCCGGGTCCTGGGCCGTGTAGGAGGTGATCTGGTGCCCCAGCGGCAGGTCCTCCATCACCTCCACCCTCTTGACGGGGGGCATGAAGACAGGGGCTTCGTTCCTGTCTCCAACCAGCACCAGGACGCTGGCCGTGGAGAGCGGCAGGGACACAGTGAAGGGCACAGCGTTCTCCACCGTTACCACCAGGTTGTACCGGTTCCTGGTCTCATAATCCAGGCCCTGGGGGAGGGCAGGAGAGAGGAGCTGGGGTAGTGCCAGTGCTGGCGGGCAGGCAGCCGGCACCGGGGCAGCCGCACGGTGGCAGGACGCACCTTGGCCGTTTTCAGAATGCCATCGTTGGTTTTGGGGTCGGTGGTGATGCTGAAGTCGCCGTCCTGGTCCCCACTCTTGATGCGGTAGACGGCTTGCCAGGCAGGAGAACCCTGCATGTCCCGGTCCGTCACGTGCAGCCGGGTCACCACCACCCCCACCTCATTCTCGTTCACTGTCCCCTCGTACTGCAAGAGGGGGGACAGGGACAGTCACCCATGGGGTCCCGGGCACCCTGGGGTGGAGGGTCTCATGCTGTGATGGCCCCGGGGAGGGCCGTGGCTCGTGGGAGCCGGCTCAGGTACCATGGTGGGTTCAAAGACAGGAGGGTTGTCGTTGGCATCGGTGACTTCCACGATGGCGGTGGCAGTGTTGGTGAGGCCAGTGCCCTCCTGGTCCGCAGCCTGGATGATCAGCGTGTAGTTGGGAGTGGTCTGCAAGCCGAAATCACTACTGTTAGGGCAGGGATGGGGTCCGGCGTGTCCCCCTCCTCCGGGAGCATCGCCTGCCTGATCTTCTACCCTTCTCCAGCCACGGTGTTCACTGCCGGCACAGTCGCTTGCCAACGTCCCAACTGCCCACCCAAATGGCTGGTACTCCAACCACTCCCAGGGCTCAGCAGGGCTGGGGGCCCTGCAGTGTCCCCAGCACAGATCCCCAATGGGCTTGGGGCTGCAGACACCCCAGAGCGAGGGACGGTGACCCAGGGATCACAAGTCCCCAAACCAGCCAGACACCAGGGCTCTGGCATCCCCGGCTCCCCGCGGCAAGTGCCACCGCGGAGCTGCCACATGGTCCCCCAGGGCGCGGCAAGGGTGCCCACCTCCCGGTCCAGCCCTGTGCCGATGACGCTGATGACACCCTTCTCCGGGTCGATGGTGAACATCCGTTGCGCTCTCTTGGGCTCCTCACTGAGGATGGAGTAGCCGATGATGCCATTGTTCACGTTGATCCCATCGTCTGCATCCGTGGCGTTCACGGTCATCACCGATGTGCCTGGGCGTGGGGACAAGCAGGGGAGGTTTTACTTGTGGGACAAAACCCACCGGACACCCCAGCACAGCTCCAGCTCAGGGGTCCGCATGAGGCCCCTGGCTCACCGCTCCCCCACGCACCTGGCTTCGCGTTTTCCTCGATGTAACCGATGAAGACTTGCTTGGTGAAGACGGGCCGGTTGTCGTTCTGGTCCGTCACGGTGATGATGATCTCCATGGGATCCTCCACGGGCTGCCCGTTGGCCGCCACCGCGTGGGAGAAGAGCTGCGAGGGGCACCGTCAGCCCACGCGTGGCCCCGGGGACCGTCCCCTCCCCATCCCGGCCCCCCACTCACGACGTATTTGTTGATCTCCTCCCGGTCCAGCGGCTTCGTCACCTCCAGCCACCCCGTCTCCCGCTCAATGATGAAGACACCCACGGGGGGGGTGTCCGCCCCCTGCCCCGTGATGCTGTAGAAAACCTTGGTCTCCTTGTCCTTGTTGGATTTGATCTGGTGGCGAGGCGGAGGGGGGGTTAGAGGGGTCCCGGTGCTCCAGGGACCCCCCCGCCCTGTGCCCTGTCCCCACGGGGCCACGTACCTGCACCAGCTTCTTGGGGAAGGGCCCCCGCTCGTTCTCCGGGCAGTTGATGGGGGGGATGACCCAGTCCCTCTTCTGCCGCCGGAGGCCATGGCCGGGCTCGGGGAAGGTCAGCACATCGGCCTCCGCGTCCTGCGGGACAGAGAGCGGCACGGCTCAGTGCTAGCAGCTTGCCGAGCCTCCTGCATGCTCTGCCCCGGGGAGAGGGGCTGGGGTTTACCTGCTGTTGGTGGTGGTGACGGTGCCACCGCCGGCGTAGGGTCACCCTGGCTGAATGCTTCTTGCCTGCGGCATCCCAGGTGTGGACGGAGAAGCTGATCTCCCGCTGCCGGAGCTGCAGGGGCCGGGTGGCAGAGACGACACCATCCCTGTTCAGCTTGAAGCGCGTGTCATCTGAGAGGTACGTGGTGTGCCGCTGCTTGCCGCAGTCTACGAAGCTCACTGGGGACAAGGAGAGCGAGTGGGCAGGGAGCTCCCGGTGGGAGCTGCCGAGGGCAGGGCAGGCTCCCAGGCACCGCAGGACGGACAGGCAGGAGGGTGCGGGACAGCACGACACGGACACACGCAGCACGGCCACGGCTCAGAGGCGTGGGGGGTACTGGCATGGCAGGGATGTGCCATGCACGGTGCCACATGCCCTGCCGGGATCCTGTCTTGGGCCATGTGCAGGGTGTGGAGCACAACACACGGTTGGTTCATCCTTGCCGTGGCTTTGGTGCGGGATCAGGCACGGCACAACCTGCTATCCCATGGGATCTCCACCGGCCCGTGACAGCGGGGCAAATGGCACGCAGCACCGTGCGTCCCTACTGTGCGTGGCACATCCATGTCTACAGCACCGTGTACGGCACATCCCCACGCACGGCACATCCCTGCCTTGTGTCACACCCCCGTGGCATAGCGTGTCCCCACATGTGGCACGTCACCGCCGCCGTGCCAGCAGGCAGAGAGGGTGCTGCTGCTCTGGCTGCTTCTCAGATAAAAACGAGGGCCAGGGACCACAGCCATGTGTCCGCAGCAGCGACAGCCCCAGGCTGTGACCCACCACGGGAGAGGGACGTCAACCTGCGCGGCAGGAAGGTGCCGGCCCCGGTGCCCTCGTGGCACAGGACAGCAGCCGGGGCACCCAACCTGCCCAGGCGCCCTTCGGGACCGCCGACACCTCTGCTGCTGGGGGTCTCCAGGTCCAGCAGGCGCCCACCATAGACCAGGGTGGATGATGTCCCAGCATCACCAGCTTGGCACCATGCTGGGGCATGGTACGAGCCGGGACCGGCAAGCGGGGGGCCGCAGCCAGCCCAGGGGGAGGCTCCGGATGGTGCTTCGGCGGTCAACAGGCATCACATGAGCCGGGGCTGCGCTGCTGGGAGCTCCCGAACAAACACCCTTTGTCTGGGAGATGGTTTGTTTGAGCCAGCAGCACCCTGGCTGGAGCCTCTGCCAGCGCAGCCGCCATCAGCCCCGGCGTGACCCGTGCCGCGCCGAGCCGGTGTCGGAAGGCGACGTGCCCAGGGTTGGGAGGCAGCGCCGCATGCCCAAAACCGGGCACGAGGCCGCTGCCGGTTCCGCCATTCCATGGGGTTACGTCAGGCTGCGAGCAGCCCAGGAATTCGATGGTGGCGGCGCGATGGAAGCAGGTGGGGAGCGATCACCAAGCCCTGGGCTGGGGGCTACCACCCCCGACTTGCCATGGTGCCCCCAACCCAACCCGGGCAGCTGGGGAGGACCCACCGGCACGATGCCAGCCCAGCTCGGCCCCACGGCGGGACCCCCGGCAAAGGCGGTGGGCTGGGGGAGCCGGTGAAGCCGGCTGGGCAGGAACGTGCCAGGACAGGCGCTGCCGCAGCGGGGGCTGGCGGCGGGGAGAGGCATCCCGGCACCCATGGGCGCAGGCGCAGCGCTCGGCACCCGGTACCTGGCACCGTGCCGGATGGGTGCAGCGAGTGGGCAGTTCTCAGCCCCCAGCCCCACGCTGAGTGCAATGAGTGCTGGGTGCTCAGCGCCTGCTCCCCCTCTTCTTCCCACCTGGATATGCACAACCTGTTTTTCCAGCTCCTCAGTTGAAGGAAAGCCATCCCCAGCCTCCCGGGGCTGGGAGCCAGGGGGGCCCTCTCCTCTGCAGGAGCAATGGGGCAGGAGGTGAGGAGAGCTGGGGGGGGGGTCCATTGGGGGGGAAATCCCCCCCTGCCACCACCCACGGGGCGCTGGGGCATTCCCAGGCTGCCAACCAGGGCAGGGGGATGAGACCCCCACACCAGGCTGGGGACCAGGGCAGCCCCCCCCTCCCCAAAAAAACCACCCCACATCCTGCGGCGTCTCGCCGGGGCTGGGCACGGACTGACTCACAGGCAGAGCTGGGTGCCACCACCCACGGCTGCCACCACCACCACCCTGGCCGTGATCACGCTGCGTGGGTTGCGCAAACACGGCTCTGCCGGGCGCGGAAGCCGACGGCGGTGGCGGCAGCGGTGGGGTAGCTGGCGTCAGCCCGCGGGCAGCCGGGGCGAAGGTGCTTGGAGCTGCACGTCCCGCCAGCGCACCCACTGACGTCACCCGAGTTTCGCTGTGACTTCAGACTCTCGAGGTTCCCCCACCCACGGCTGTTGGGGGGGAGCGTCCCAGCCCCTGCCATGTCCCGTGGGGCCATGCCACCCCCCACCACCCGACGAGCAGAACCGCAGGGTCCCGGCCCGGCCCCGGGGACGCCATGGGCCTCGCGCAGGTGTTCGCCTCCCCAGCCCGGGCGCCATGCAGGGCCTGTCCAGACCTGTTGGAGGGAAACCACCGCGCTCAACTCATCAGCCTAATTACAGGCCGGCTCGTCAGCCCGCCCTCGCCGCGGCCTGGCCGTGGGCTTTGGTGTGCTGCATGGTGCAGGGGGGGGTGGCATCACCGAGCGCCCACCGTGCTCATCCACCTGCATGGCCGGGTATCACCAGGCTGACACATGGGCCGTACGGGCAGCCATCGTCCCCTTCCCTCCTCCCACGCCCCGTCTCCACCCAGGACCCAAAACTGGAGGTGCTGGGATGGGGGATTTCCAGCAGGTCCCAGCACTGGAGACGCCAAGTCCGGGCATGTGGCTGCCTGTGACCCTGCTCTCGGGCACGGCCCTAATGGACACAGGCTGCTGCATCCGGCCAGCTTCATTAATGATCAACCAGAAGGTTAACGAACAGGCAATTCCTGAGGTGTGGGGCAGGCTGTGGCTCCTGGCTTGATACCCGCAGCCCAGGCGAAGCCATTCCAGAGCCAGGGAGATTTGGAAGCCCCCAGTGCAGTGCTCGGTGTTCCGCACCCCCGGCAGACCATGCTGCCGGCATCACCATCAGCCATTAACCAGCACGGACGGCGATGGCCCAAGCGCTGCCCTGGGAGCCTGCACCATGGATCGGGGGGGGGGGCGGAGATGTGCAGGGCACCCCAAAGCGGCAGCGGGTCCCCAGCACCTTTTCCCCGGGCACACCTTTTCCCGGTGCCTCCCCTGCGCTCCGAGAGCTGGCGGCACCCGGCCGCCCCGGCCAGGGCTCGGTGCTGCGGCAGAGGGAGGCAGGGCTCAGCGCTGGCACCTGCCACACCGCGACGGGGACTCTGTGCCGGCGTGGTTGAGACACCACCGTCCCCACGCCAAGAGCCACCCAAGGACACCGCGCTAAGGGCTCTGCTCTGCGGCCACAAAACGTGGGTTCACCCCCACGAATCCCAGGTGCCGGGACCCCACGGGCGGGCAAAGTGCAGAGCGGGACGGGCGCCTGCGCGGCCCCACGCCCCGGCTTGCCGGCCTCAACAGGTCCGTGCCGAGTCAGTGCCGCCCGCGCCGGCGCACCCCGGGGAGAGGCACCCGCTGCCCCCGCGACGCCATTCTGCCGCGGTGGGAGCGCCGGTGCCGGCGCTGCCCCGGACCCTTGGCGTGGGCCCACCACCACGCGTGGATGCTCAGCCACGGCTCTTTCCCCATTGCCACCTGCGGCGGTACACACCGAGTCCGTCCCCACCACCATGGCCTCGTCCCCACCGCCGCGGCACCGTCCCCACCACCATGGCCTCGTCCCCACCACCGCGGCACCGTCCCCACCACCGCGGCACCGTCCCCACCGCCATGGCACCGTCCCCACCGCCACGGCACCGTCTCCACCGCCACGGCACCGTCCCCACCGCCACTCTTCCCCCGGCTTCGTCCCCCATCGCCACGCACCCAGCCCGTCCCCACGGCTCCGTCCCCACGGCTCCCTGCCTTACCGCGTCCCAGCACCTGTCCTGCCGCCATGCCGTCCGGCTCCGTGAGGAAGACGAAGGTCTCTTTGGCGAAGCCGGGCTGGCACGGTGCTGCCCGCTCGCACAGCCGCTGACCAGCCTGCCCGGAGAGAGACGTCAGTCCCGGGTCGGCTCCCACCGACCCGGGCAGGGTCCCACGGTCCCGGGCAGGGTCCCACGGTCCCGTCCCTCACCTGGAGGAGGAGGAGGAGGAGGAGGAGGCAGAGCGGGGCCCGGCAGCCCCCCCGCCGCCCCATGGCTACCTGCCGCTGCGGTGCCGGAGGGATCGGGACGCTGCCGCTGCGGAGCCGCAGGTGAGTCCCGGTCCCGGTCCCGGTCCCGGTCCCCCCCCCGCAGGTGCCGACCGCTCCCCGCCCCGGGGGGAACCGCCCCACC
>JANZLQ010000092.1:42461095-42503937 GCA_026212715.1 Elanus axillaris | reverse complement strand
TCTTCTCAAACTGAACCCAAAACATAAGACTCTACCAGCTGCTGGAAAGAAAACTAACTCTATCCCAGCCAAAACCAGAACGCATAGGACTCTCCAGGACATGCTGTTCCAGGCAGGAGCTGGAAGGGATGTTGCAGGGAGGCATGAATGGTGCAGTTTCATCTGCATGGAAGCAATGCCTGGTGCCGATTTTGCTGACAGTGAGCCTGGCGTTCAGGAGCAGGACTGCCTGAGCAGTGTTGTTTTTTCCTCTGTGTCCATCGACCTCTCTGCCCATACAGTTGCAATGTCTTTCTGTCGTCTCCTGTTGGGAAATGAATTTGAGAGCAACAAACTCGCTTCAGAGACTAATAAACAGTTAATAGGCTAAGTGATAATTCTCTAATCTGTTTCTGGATCTCAATTAACAAGACTTGAAACTTAGTGGTGTTACCTGTTTTCTTGGATATTCACTGTTTCTTTGAATATGCAGAATCAGTATTATTTCAGGGGGACAAAGACGGATAATTTTATCTCTTCACAATGAAAATTTAAAATGGTGATGTATCTACAACCATAAACCATTCAAAATTTGTGGGAAAGAAAAGTCAAATATGATCTTTCCTCATCTGGTATTTCCTATGTTTTTGTTTTTTAATGTTAATAATTTCTGGATAGTTTGAATAAACTGAATTTAGGCTTTATATATAGTTTACGTTAGCCAAATGTTAATGTTAACAGCAAAATGCAGACTGTGACCTAATTGTGATGTCTTGTTAGGACCCTCCAGTGCTGGAAGCTGTGTGGCACTTGCACAGAGGCGACATCGTTGGACTGGGAGAGCTGCTGGAGAGGTGAGCAGAGGTTTATAGGTTTGCAGATGTATTTAATCTCTTAAAGCCTATTGAAATGTAATCGGGGATTAGTCATGCGTATTCTGGACTAAGAATATAGTCAGGTGCTGGCAAGTGATCAGATTAGCAGGATTTAAGAAGTTACCCTGGGTTTGAGAGGTTACTCTGGGTTAATTAGCACAGTTTAAGGTGTGGTGGCTGGTTGTCTGATGGCTGCCGAACTGGCCGCAATGTCAAGTGAAATGGTTTGGTGGGAACCACCACTGCAGACTGTCCTAGGTGATGCTTTATCTAGTGCTTTGTTTCACTGATGCAGTGGGTGTGGGTAGTTAGCACGCAGTGTGGGAAAGGACTCCGTCACCCAGCTCCTTCAGTTCATCTGGGCATGCCTCCAGGTCTGCTTTGGAAACTCATTTAGCCCATAAAAATTAGTGCTGGTCTTGATGAGAAGTCTTGCTTTGCAGAAGCTGTGTGCTTCTGTCTTCCCCAAACCTTACATTTTTGTGAGACGTGGCAGAGCTAATCTTCAGAGAATGGGGTGGTTCAGCCTGGAGAAGAGAAGGGAGACCTTAGACTAGCCTTGCAGTACTTAAAGGGGGCCTACAGGAAAGATGAGGAGGGACTCTTTATTAGGGAGTGTAGTGATAGGATGAGGGGTAACGGCTTTAAACTGAAAGAGGGTAGATTCAGATTGGATGTAAGGAAGAAGTTCTTCACTGTGAGGGTGGTGAGGCACAGAACAGGTTGCCCAGAGAACTGTGGCTGCCCCATCCCTGGCAGTGCTCAAGGCCAGGCTGGACGGGGCTTGGAGCAACCGGCTCTGGTGGAAGGTGTCCCTGCCCGTGGCAGGGGGTTGGAACCAGGTGATCTTTCAGGTCCCTTCCAACCCCAACCATTCTGTGAGGAAATACTTGAACACACAACTTCACATGTATTTTTTTCCTTTGGATATGCTTGTTGTAGAATCTTTCTATAAAGCAAATAAAGCTCTTGCTGGTCCAAATTAAAGAAATGAAATGCCACATATAGGGCAGAGCCCTGCACAGGTGGTTCTTTCCTGAGTTCAAGAGGATGGTGGAACAAAACCCCAAGCCTTACAAAAAGCAGGAAGGATTGAATTGAATGTGCTTTTGTTTGTTTTCAGCAACCCGGGTGCCCCTGCTGTGGTGGAGTGGCTGTGCAGCAGCCTTTGTGGCCTCTGTGAGCAGGTGGAGGAGTCCTCTGGGGATGTGGAGCTCGCTGGGCACATTCTCTCAGGCAAGGCACTCAACTGGGCACTGGTGGAGCGGGGCCCGGCTGCTGGTCTGCACAGCCTGCAGCAGGGGCTGTGCAAGCCAAAAGTTTGGAGGTGTGAGAACAGAGGCCTTGCTTTGCATCTTCTTACCTTGTTTCAGTTGGGGGAATATATTTTTATATTTGGTGAATTTAGCAATTTTTTTCCCTTCTAAGATAATTGTTTTGAATTTCTATATCCCTTTGAGTTACAGCATCACAAGAAAGTGTAGCTGCAAGGTGTATGGGGCCAGAGATGATATATTGAGAGTGCGATGGTCCTGCAAAGTGTCTGAGATATTTTGGGCCAGAAATATTTAACGGTTCCATTTCCCTCCTGTCATTTTCTATTATTTATTTTGTGGTTTTGTTTAGAAAAATATCACTACACCATTTGATTGAGGAGCTACAGTCAGACCTTTGACCAGTGCAGTTGGTCAGGTACAACCCATATGAGTTTTGCAGTAGTAATAGAGCATAACACCTGTAAATTCTTCAGCCTTTATAATCCTTTAAGGTTCTGTGCTCCTTGCCATCTGTTGTTCTAGGTCCTTTTGCCTGGGCATAATTTTACTCCAAGAAAATAAATTATTCCTGCTGACTGCTGTGTAGTGAATGAGGCTTTTCAGACACTAGTCCCATTGGGAGGCTGAGAAGGGGAGGTGAAAGAGCAAGTGATCTTTATTGAAAGGGGGATGCTGAAACACTAATTCCTTCTTGATTTGCAGACTTTGCAATACTGTTTCTTCAGAATGGCTTTCAGCAAACTTCGGAGCTGGGAAGGAAGCTGGAATTCAAGAATGTCCCCTATGTAAGGACAAAATGAACTTATTTACAAACGGTTGTTTAAAGAAGTAGTTCCATTATACACCTCTGTGCCTCGATTAATATACACAGATCAGAGCTTAGAGCAACAAAGAAGGGGGTGGTGGTCCAGGTGCTGGAGTGGATGTGGAGGAAATGGTGAAACCAGAACAGAGTCTTTTTGTATGGAGGATTTCTCCAAGGTGACACATCAAGGGCTTTTTAAGCTTCCTTGGTTTCACCTTTTTTCCATTTGAATATGAAGCATGGAATGCTGGTAAGCATGGGAAATGCTTGCCCTTTGGTCTATTGTATCTGTCCTACAGTAGAGCCTGAGGTAAAAGTTAAGCTTTAATTTAAGAGGGACAAAACTCTTTCTTTGAGTCAATTTACTTTTTCTGCATATAACTATAGCTCTTTTAAACTCTAAATGGTCTTAATTTGTCAATTTTGAACAGATCTGTCATGCCGTCTTGCAAAGAATGTTGACATGTAAGTGTTTTTGTGATTCCTAGCTTTGTGCAGTTGCTGCTGTTTGCTAGACTTACGTTTCCTAGTTCGTTGCTAAATCTCTAAGGAGAAATCCTTTGCTTGGGATGCTTTTCCTTTGTTATGCATAATATTTATGTCACTGATTTTATGTGCCTCTGCTTCCCCCTTCACTCTTGTAAAGTGAGTATCTTCTAACACTGCAGATAATTTCTTGCCTTTTATGCTAGTTCATTTTGATGCTCCCAGCTGCAACATCAGGTAGCTATCTGATCTGATTTTTAACAAGTTTGGTTGGAAGCAATTGTAGCACAGAGGTTAGGCTTGGATAATTTTTTTCTGCTTAGTAAATTAAACGTTGAATTTACAAAGTTTTGTGCAAGTAGGCTATTTGGCTGGCTCACAGTTTGGATTTGCAGACTAATGTTTTGCGAAACTTTTTTTTTTTTAATGCTGAGCAAAGACATCTAATGAACATGTATAGTCTTTAAACAGACAGTCTTCAAGAAGTGTCCCAGTGCCTGTTTTGGCCTGGGCAGTCCTGCTGCTGCTGCTTGAGAGCTCAAGCATAGATAGCAGTGCCTGATTTGCATTGCAAATCCCGATGCAGAAAGACTGACCATACAGGAGGGTTTCTTTTTGTCTTGTGTCACAGATGATCTTCATGGTAAATTGCTGTATCTGCTGTACAGCAGAGGAAGCGAAGCATTCCCTTACACAGCCTCACTTTCCCTTACATCTCCTCACGTTCCCAACACCATTATTAGTATAATCTGCACGGCTGCTGTTACTTTCCTGTCTCCTTAGTGACAGCACTTTACCACTTTTCTTGCTGGCATGTTTCTGGAACATGCTCAGTGCTACTGCAGAGCTTAGTGCTTTTCCTCTGCTGTAAGATGACCAAAAACCAGGACACAACACCGGGACTGCTCCCTCCACTCCGAGTCTCTCACTGTGGGCGCTGCCAGCCTGATCCCTTACCCCAGGTCCCGCAGGGAGCATTGTCTGTAGACAGAGATGCCTTGCAGACTGGTTCTAAAAAGGGAAAGCTGTAAGAGAAATGCTTTATTATTTAATACGTATGAGTCCCATCTTTGGTGGCCCTTTAACAGTGTTGGTGCTTGAAAAATAACCCTTACAAACACAGGACTAGGGGGATTTTTGCAGGAAGAGAAGCAGGCAGTTGGCAGTCAGACAGGAGTCTGCTAACCTGCTCTTCATTTGACCTTCACTTTGTGCAGGCTACATTGCCACTGAGTGACTTGCAGTCTGTGTGTCTGAAAATTGTATTAAACGAGTTTTATATGAGGTATTTTTATTAGCATATGCTTTTGGGTCACCTTTGAGGGGTTTCACTTAACTAATCAGCTGCTTTGAAGAACATTAGGATTCTTTATGTAAAATAATTCACTATTAATGAAGACCTTCACAGGAGGAGAGGGTCAGGCTGAGAAGAGCATAGGAGCACTGTGCTTCGTAGTACTGATCTTGCTGTGTTGAACTCCTGTGCCTGAGGATAAGTAGAGTTTATCTCCTTTTCTCTATTCTCCCCTACTTAACCTTAAAGTATTCCTCATCAAGGGAGGAGAGTATTCTCTGTTAACACTGGACAGCCTCGGGAAAGGCAGTAAGGGACGCCTGTTTTGCTGCCCCAGCTCAGTATTAACTGTTAAAAGAGGAGGCTTTTAAAGGTAGGATGGGACAAGAAACAGAAAAACTGCTGTTGCAGCAGACTGTAAAGCAAAGGGTCTCTCAGTACGTGGGCTTTGAGTGGTGTAGGCTGATGGTCATGGCAATGTGCTGTGCAAGCCACCAACCCGTTTGACTTCTCCAGTCGTTTCGGGGCAGATCTAGCTTTTGAAGGACTTTTTGCTAAGCAAATATAACATGAAGTCCCACTGCTTTTAGAGATGTGTGGTGCTTACACCAGCGTGCTCTTTGTTTGGCGAGGGCAGTTAAAACCATTGTTTCCAGGGGTTGTTAATTCAAAGCTTGCCTGTGCCAATCCCTGCCTCCAGACAGACTTTTCTCTTGTTCAGCTTTGCAATGTTCACACTCACAGAAGCACTGCACAATTAGGATTGGGTTTGGAAATTGAATACTAATTTATGTGCATTTTTAGATGGCTTAATTATTAGCACATTCTTGGGAATACTTTTAAATTGGTTCAAGGTTAATGTTAATAGTTTTTGAGTCTGTGTCACTTATGAAAAAATTCCGTAAGAATTTAATACTGCTGAATGGCTTCTGCACATTTCCCTAATGGGGTCACCTTCTTAAAGGTGCACAGATTGTTTATTCCTGTTAGTTCCTGTGTGGTGTTTAGTGTCACAGTTCCTTCCATTTCTCTCATTGTGTTTTTGTGTTGTTACTTTGGGGTACAGGGGTGCTTGATGCTGTTGGTAAAGAGAAGCAGGAAGATGTTTCCATGTTGCGAGCTATCAGCTTCTGGTAAGAAATGCTGTTCCTCCGAATGTTAGGAGGAGGTTTTTTATCCACTGTTACACTTATTACTGAAATAGGGGCAATGTTGTAGTTTTTTAAAAAATTATTTACGCACACACCACCTCCCCAGTGCTACTGATATTTAGTATTCTCTTTAATAAAATATGTGCAAATAAAAATGCTTGCAAAAAGATAAGCACCAGGTAGGAAATGGTGTTTTGGCAGTGTTGGAACCAATCTTGAAGCACCTTTTTAGCATTTGGTGAATTTCCCTTGTCAAGTTTTCGCCTCTGCTTCTGAGCAGAAACACCTAGAAGGTGCCGTCATCCTCCAATTCCTGCTTCCAAACCGGTTTTGCTTAACTACTTTGTACATGTCAACATTCACTCCCATCCTGTGCAGGGATATACACTATAAAGTTTGTAAATCTAATAGCTACATAATGTTGAGTAACCAATAGACTTAGAAATACATATGAAAAAGTATACTTCTCTGGAAATTTGGTAAGATAGGTGTAGAAGAAAAATTAGTCATTCACCCTAATCAGTACCTGGTTGATCATACTTCCTGTGCATTGTTTCTATTTCCTTGCCATTTGTAGGCTGAATGTGTTCAATGTGTCAGTTTATAGAAGTGCAGTTCATCCGGATTCCTTGCAGCAGTTTTTTAGACACACCCTGACCGAAGTTCTAACCTACAACCCATTGTTGAAAGGTAGGAACAGGCGGGGAGAAGTGAGTGTCTCCAGGGTGTGTTATTGTGCGTCCCGAGCTCCATCCCACCCAGGCCTTGATGAATGGAGACCAGCCTGGGGGACCCAGAGCCAGAGCAGCAGCCTGACTCCCCAGCTCTTTCCCAGGGTCTATATAAGCAGGGTGCCAGATCAGACAAAACCAAACTCATCTGGGCTTTAGGGGGCTGTAGTTCAAGGGAAAACTTTGGGTGGAAAATCAGTGCCTTCAAACAGAGCTTCAGCCAACAGCTCATGAACAGATACTTGGAGTAACATCTAATAGCAGCTTTTACAGGGAGATGTGGGGGAGCTCTGGCCACCTGGGAGCAGTCCTGGCGGAAGGAGAACCTGGGTGGGAGAGGTAGTGCTGCAGAGAGTACTTGCGGCTAAGATAGTCTGGCCCCTGTGTGTGTTTGGGTTTATGCACAAGACGGGGCCTTTGTCTGCTGACTGGGTGTTTCTTTTGGTAGATTAGAGATAAAGGCAGGAAGGCTTCTAATCCATGATTGGTAATTGTGAAACTTGATGTTTTTAGGAAGAAATATATTTAGACTGCAAAATGTCTGGTAAAATCACTCTGAGCGATGATCTAGAGCTGCTTGCCTGTTGTGTGGGAGAGCTGTGTTATTGCTGCCTTTCAGTTCAAAGAGATTATTGAGGAAAAAGATGATTCCTTGCTGATTCTGTGTGCATGCCCTATGTTGGCCTACGAATGTGTGATCACAAGAACAGCTTTGGGATGACACTGCTGTAGTGAAATGGCATGGTCCTTGTTGCCACAGTCCGTGTTCCAGACAAATTGGAGAGAGAGGATTTCAGTGAGCAGTTTTTAATGTGTCTGTTTGCCAAAGCCCGAGGGAAGTCTTGTGTGCTTAAGTTATGCATTTTGGGTGTATTTTAAAACCTATTGCTAAAGAGTAAACTTTTCTTTTTCTGGGTACAGTGTCTGATGCCATCCATATGCAGAAAGAGTGGAGCTTTACAAGAACTTGTTCACTGCTTACTACCTTGTATCGCAAAGTATGTATTCCTGGTTTCACAAAGAGAACTTTGTAATGTTTGGTTTATAGTCATTGAAGTATCTGAAGTGAGATTATTTAAAACTTGTGCATTCCAGTTGCAGAATCTGAACCAGCTGCCAGAAATTGTAGGCAGGAGGAAGCATGAAGAAAAAGTACTACAGGGATTTTTGTTTGTGCAAAGCTCTTAATGAGAACAAAGATAACAATTGAAGATGTAAATGTTCACTGTTACAGAATATGTCATGACTGCTGAAAGAATTGGAATATTATTGTTTATTTTAGCCAATGCTGGTTCCAAGCCAGGGTGGTATCTGGCCCTGGAAAGCTGAAGCAAAAGATGCACGCAGGATAGCTTTTTCAGGAGACTTGCAAAAGACATCTGCATGTTAATATTGACAGTGTATTTCACTTTGAGTGGCTGTATATCATCGCTAAAATGAATTGCTATCGCTCTTCTAGATATTCCTGGCATTCAGTGCAAAGGAGTTGATCTGCCAGCTGCAGCAAGTCCTGGAGACTCATGAAGTGAACTGGCAGCATGTCCTGTCCTGTGTTTCCACATTGGTAGTCTGTCAGGCTGAGGCTGAGCAGCTGTTCAAAGGTAAGTAGGTATTGGCAAGCCTGCAAGCTAATGTGTGCTTGTTGCTTCTCAGGTACCGCAGAGGGAAACCATGCCGACTGGAGTAGCAGCATAGTCATTCGTAGTTGCTGTTTTGAGATTCCTGCACGGAAAAGAACAGCCGAAAATCTGCTTTTTCCATTCAGAAATTCCATGTCAGCGGCGATGCAAATGCCAGGCCTTGTGCCTGACACTTCTCAAACTTAGTGTACAGCTAAGAGTGGTTATTTGATAATTACTTTCATTATTAATTGGAGTAGTGATTACTGAAGCTCAGTTCTTCTGTCTCACTTTTGCTAGCAGACCTTGTTTGTTAGAGTTGCTTACTGATTATCTCATTGCTGGACTCCCTGCAATTCTTGCAGGTTGAAATCCTAGAGTATTTGACTGTTAAAAGTGCATGAAAAAATACAAATGAGTCCCAAAGGTTCCCCAAGCTGCAATACAAATCCTTCTTTATGTAGCAGATGTTTTATCACAGGTATTTGTCTTCATTTACTGTAGAAAATTACAGCACAGTTGTCAAAAGCAAAGTCTGAGGTTATTGTTTTATGTTTCTAGATCTACTGAGACATCTCCTGATAAAGGCCTTTGAGAATTATGATATGGAAAACCTGATCACTGCATTCCTGATAGCTCGACAGGCTGCTCTAGAGGGCCCTGCTGTGTTCATGCCTTACTCTGAATGGTTTAAGGTAAGACTAAATGAGGCCTGACTGGTAACCTTTGTTTTAAGTATGACAAACCTGTGTATAAGGAATGTTCTGCTGCACAGCAGAAGCCTAGTTTCAGACCAGATAGCCAGGAATTAGGGGGTGGTGGTGGGTGGTGTGCGTGCAGAAAAGACTAACAAGTGGTTGTATTGGTATTAGGAGTGATTTAATATTTATTACGGCCTTTGTGTCTGCAAAGAATATATTTATTTGGTTTTCTCTGGTCTTCCCTTCTTTCATCTTCTAAGTCCATCTTGTTCTCTAGTTATTTGTCAGGAATGCAGACATGTAATTCCTGTTATAATCATAATCTTGGATGTATTTCAGTATCTTGATAACCAACACTGTTGTTCTTGCATAAGTTGTAGGTTATTGCAGATGAAGCATTCCTATTTCCTGGATGTTTGCATGCAGCTGTAATTGCTGTGTTTGACCTTATAGATAATTGGTTGTTAGCTTTTAGTTGTAAACATGTAGGTATTTTAGGTATGCAAATCTCTACATAATTCAAACCTGTAAATTCCTTTTTATGAGGTTGCAAATCTAAGCTCAGCCTTTGCTGATAGAGTGTTCAGGATGTATCAAAAGGTAAACTGCTGATGTTCTGTATAGTTTCAGACTGGCTTATTTTCCATATAATGGTCAGATAAAGCTGTGTAGAAACTGGCAGATTTGTGGTTCCCTCATGAATCTCAATCCTTTGGTACATTTTGGTCTTGCCTTGTTTAACTCCTCTGAGTGTTCTCGTGGTAGCGTATTAGACCAAACTTTAAGCATGACATGGCAGGCTTTCTGGAAACTGGACAAAGAAACAAAAAGAAAGCTTCCATAGAGATTTCTATAAACTTTCTCTGGAGCCTTTTCTCCAGAAACCTGCTTTCTGTCAAGAGAGTCTTTCTGTAACAGATGTCTGAGATTTGTGTGCTGAGTTACGGCGTTGCTCGGATGGGGATTCTCTCCACACTGAAAGGCTGTGTTGTCTTTTTCCCCTGTTTCAGGCTTCTTTTGGGAGCTCTGGTGGTCACCACGGGAGCAGTAAGAAAGCTCTGGTCTTCCTCTTTGAGTTCTTGTCAGAGCTAGTGCCCTTTGAAGCAGCGCCATACTTGAAGGTCAGAAGATGCTAATAGAAGTGGTTTTCTAAAGACTGATACAGAACTGCTCCAAAGTGAATGTACTTGTGCCTTTGACTAGATTCAGCTTATTATTATTATTGTTATCATAATTGCATTATGTGTCTCTGACTAGGTTCAGCATATTGTTAATATTGTTATAGTAATTTCATTACTTCTGATACATTATTCAACACCTTTTGTCCCTGAAATAAGGAAATAGAAGATTCTTTTAGTTACTTGACAAGAAGGAGAATTTGTTTCATGGAGTTAAATTTAAGCACGACAATGATTTTGTTTGTTGTTGGAAAAAGTTACATGTCGGTTGCCATGAAAATGGCTTATCTTAAAACAAGCAATAATATCTTCTCTGGGGAATATTTGAAGTAAATGGTGGTAAACATTAACTGGAATTTTACACTAACTTCCTGTAAAAATGGCAAATCTTGTGAATTGCACATTTCAGGTCCATATAATGTACCCGCCTTTTGTGCCAACAAAACATCGTTCCATTCTCTTGGAGTACATCACTCTGGCTAAAACCAGACTGGCCGACCTTAAGGTTAGTAAAATTTGTCTCTTCTCAAAGAGTTCTTTCCGGATCCGTCAAAATACTAGCTGTGTTGTGACCGTGTGCATCTCTCTAACCTCACACAGGTTGCTATAGAAGATATGGGGCTCTACGAAGACTTGTCTTCCACAGATGAATCTGTGCAGGTACTGCTGGTCTGCCTAAGTTTTCTCATCAGTCATGCCTCTTTTCCTCTGGAAAAGAGCTGAGGTTATCCACCTGTCTGCCATTCCTACCAAGTTTGAGCATGCTGCCAAATCTTCTCCAGCTTTAAGACAGAGGGGTTAGTGGCCATAAATATGCAGCCTCTTCCCCAGATTTCATGAAAACTGGACTTACACAGATGACAAACAAACTGCGATGAGTATTCTGTGACGACACCGCAGAGGAACTCAGCAATTAGCCAGCCAGCTACTGGCCAAGCAGCACCTACATTAGCCATCCAGTCAGCACCTGCTGTTTGAAGCAGGAAAGTGCTGGTTACCTCTTGCCCATCCTGTACTATGGGGAATAGAAAATAAATGGAAGATTCTGTGGGAGAGGATTTAACGGACAAAGGGAGATCTAATGGTGTTGTATGGCGTGGGGATGCAGAGCACAGGTTTGCAGGAACTGGGGCTACGTTAGCTCTGCTGATTGACCAGCATGTTACAATAGTGACACTTCCCTCTATGGCTTTGCTTCCAATGATTTGATCACATAGGAAGGCATTTTATATGTATCTTGATTCTTTTCAGTATAGCATATCATCTCTTTGGTGTTGTTTTCAAAGCGTTCATATTTAAAGGAGATTTGGGGAGGGATCTACAGTCTGCAGTTTCACACTGTGGTTCATAAGTTTTGGGTAACACCGGTAACTGATAAGGAAGCATTTGGCTCTATTGCTCCTTCCTATATATTGATCACAAGTATGGCAGTCTAGAGGGCCTCATTTATACAGTTAGTTAGCTGGAGTACATGAAATGCAGGCTGGTGACAGGGTAGTTGAATGTACTGCGATGAATTCTAGTTCTGTGATGAACTGAAAGTCATAAGTGAAGATTTAATTTAATTTCTTCCAAGTCTGATCTGTTTGTCTGTTGAGAAACTGGCCTGGGTTGTTGCAGTCCTAAGCTGTCTTACGGCTCTAACAAGAGAAACCTGGGGTGGCAGTCCCTCTGCCTGGAGTGTAGTAGCACGGGCTGGAAGCAAAGATCATGGGTCTTAATTCCAAATGTATGAACTAAAATAGAATAACAATATACCAAATCCAGAACAAAAAAGATACTGTCCCCGTGGGGGAGAAGTGAATAAACAATGTTAAGCAGGAGTATCTGCTGCAGTTGCTGTAGGAGGTGCATACAGAGCAACATGGACCTTTGGGCTGACCCAGAATAGCTGTTCTTTATAACAGCCTTATCAAGGCAGGCTGATGGTTCAGGCCTGGTTTCTCCATCCTGCAGTTTTACTCTCTGTATTGGGTAGTTCTTGTTATTCAGTTGTGTTTGTTCAGTCACTTTCCTTCGCAGCACAGACAGCTGTTACCAACCCTGAAAAAATAAAGAGGGAGGATTATCATTGTCCTTGAGTTCTCACAACATCTTTCTCTTGTTGTAATTTGTGTGGGCCAGCCCCAGGGCCAGGCACTTCGTGATGTTGAAAAAGCCCTTCAGATATTTGAAAACACAAAGAAGATCCCCACATCTGTGATAGAAGCCAGGTACTGTGTGCTTCTGAACTCTTCTTGTTTTCAGCTATAATAATAATAAAAGTCAAGTCCAAATCAAAATAACAGAACAAGAAAAACTGAGAATGTAAGCAAAGGAGGTTTGTGGGAAATTATTCCCATGTTATCTACTTCCTCAGTAGTCGTAAACAGAGGTTATTTGTGCAGAGAGTAAAAGGCATATTCATACCTGCAAGAGAAGTGCACAGTTGTTATAATAAAAAAAAGGCAAAATTAAAGAAATTAATGACTGTTGGTTAATCTGAACTTGATTTGTCTGTGGTTATTCATGCTACCATGAATATTTCTTATTTGCAGGAGCCAAATTAATTCTTGAGGTAACAAAATGGTACTTTGCTGCTTTCGCACTGTTAATATTTTGCTAAATTTATTTTCTGTCTCAGTATTTTCAGGCGACCATATTATACTTCCTGGTTTATTCCTGCTTTGCTCAGGCCACGTGTGGTTAGTATTTGGTTTTGGCTTTTTTTTTGATCCTCCCATCTAGATGTGTGTTTGTAGACAGGTAATTTGTGCCTAACCTGCCTGTTTTATTATTGCAGCTTCCTGAAACCCCAGATGCACGCATGGCTTTTATAGATTCCTTAAAGAGGTATTGAGACTTCCCGGTGTGTTTTTTTTCTGTGCTTCTGGACTTTCTCTTCAGAACATTTGACTTTATGTCAGATTATTGGAGGCTTTGACACCTTGTTTACAAAACCCTGCATGTTGGCTAACCCTCTTGGCAGGGCTTTGTGGCCAGGCTTGTGGCTTGCAGGTTGTGGATAGGGTAGCTTATCTGTATAGGTGAATGTCTTCAGTTCTGTAATTAGTCCTCTAGCCACTGTGAAACTATTATCTAGAAGTCCCATGCAGCCCTCTGACTGCAGGCCAGATATGTTTTTATGCAAACTTTGGAGGATAGTGTTGAATATAAAACTTCACCAGGAAGATGAGCCACCCTCTGTAAAGCTCTCCTCTCTTTGGGAGAGGATATGGGAGAAGTGGAAGATGAAACTTAACTGTCTGTTAATGCTTTATGAGCTGCTCTTATGGGACACCAGGGTAATGCCCCAGGAGAACACAGCGCCTCTCAGAACTCAAGCTTGTCCTGTGTGCATGTTTAAAAGTGCTTTTCTGCATTGCAGAAACAGCTTTATTTTAAATCCAGTAATTCCTCTGTAGCCTATCATGAAGAAAAAATGTTCGCAACGCTGCCTACAAATGAGGCATTTGGCCCTGCCTTGTCATTCCAGCCTGACTCTAAAAAAGACTGGAGATTTTTTTTTTTAATTAAAGTTGTAAGAGAAGCAGCTGAGTTCTGGGAAGCCTCACATAGTATGTTTTTAGTATTGAATGCCTGCCCAGCAAGTGCTGGAGGTAAAACTTTGGTCTCCATCACGTTAGCATTTTAGATGTGTGAATACTGCATGTCATATAACTTACACTCTTACGTGATCTTAGACACATACTATATATGATATGGGTATTAATACATGCATTAATGGTATACATAGTATTGTTTTTGTGTAGCGTGTGTTATATGTGTATAATACTTGCTATGAAAGCCTTGGATATAAATTTCTGGCTGTCATGTCAGATGATGATTAAAAAAATGCTTCAGATGCTCTGTGTGCTTTGGAGCCTCTGTAATTACATTTCATAGCATAGTTGTTGCTTATGCTTATATTTAATAAAGCTGGAGTTTGAATGTGGTTATGTGGTATAATAAATGTCTTTTTTTTTTTATTTTATTATAGAGCTGATAAAATACCCTCAAACTTGTACTCCACATACATGCAATCCTGTCGTGCTATGAAAGAGAAAATGTTACAAGGTAAAAAAACATAACATTTACTTGTGGATCAGTTTAAAGAAAAGTTAATTTTTCCATTGGTGCCCTCCTGAATTGAAAATTTTCAAAAAGTTACCGCTGATTAGGTCTTTAATCTATACTTAAATATGTTTATGTTCTTTATGTCTTATTGAGGTATTAAATAGTTACTCTTGTAATGACTTTCTCTGTCTACCCTGCTTGGGTGGGATTTTTGCAGTCCATGCGGAGCTCTGTGCTGAGGCTGCAAATGATGCCTGAGCTAGCTGATTTAAATCTAGCTCAAATACATCTCCATGAATCAGCGTTTGCAGCTTGAATGCATCCCAGCTCTGGCTAGCCTGGGGTGTGAACCTGCTGTGTTGATCCCTTGCGTAATGGCACTTGTGCTGCCTGAACTCACCATCATCCTCTTTTAAGAATGGATTACTGTGCGTGACTGAGATCTGGGAAAACAGGAGGGGCTAGGGATGGAGCCAGCGGCAGAGGGATTGCAGTGCATAGTTTACATGTGTTTGGGTGGGAGGGCCCCACTAATTTCAGGTCCCATCACTGTAGCCACGTTACCGGTGCAGAGTGTGTCAGTGTAATAGGTATTTAATGAGTTCTCCTATCTCTTTCAGCAAATGGGTGTTTCAAACGTATCTTCAAACGGGCAACATCCTCACCACAGGTTTATATGAAATGAAAAGGTCAGGCTAGTAAGCAGAGATCATTCCCAGAGTGTGGTGGCGATAAGCGTACTCTGTACAGAGACAGATCTGTGATTGACTCCTACTCAGGGCACTTTGGACGTCTGAAGCTTTCTGGAGATGCTGTAGCTCGAGAGGCGTGACAAAGCAGTCCTGGGGAACCGCAGATGTGCAGCAGTCTGGCTGCGGAGGTTGTCCTGGCAACCGGCAGGGATGAAGGATCCCTGTGTGCCGGGATCAGCCCGATCCCAACGGGCAGCGAGGGCTGTGCAGGAGTCCTTGAATTGCCAGTGACCTCTAGTGGCATGTCCTAAACTGAGCCGTGTCCCCTGTATCCTGATCGCCTGATCTGCGTCCTAATCCCGTCCCTCTGCCTCCTAATCCATCCCTGGAGCTCTTGCACAGAGGCTGGATGTGGGGCAGGACTGAATATTGGTCAGCTGTAAGCCTGCCCTGTTCGTCAGTGCTCATTCTTGCACATAAAAGTGACTCAGCAGTCTCCTAACACCTTGTTGGCTTTACAGTGTGTTTATAACAAGTATTAATTTTCACCTTTGTTATTTACTGCTCTTGTTCATGGTTGAGTTATTTCTGGCCCATGTACAAGATCCTGTTCCTGTCAAACTGTATGGGTGGTTTTTGGGGCTGTGCTGTGGCAGCTTGTTGCTGGTGGCACTCTCTTTCTAGTGGTAAAAGGAATTTCCTTTTATTTCTTCTTTTAAACAAAAACCAGAGTAGAGTAACATGTAACATCTGGAGATGTTGCATGGAGTTGGGCTTGAGGAGAAGCTGATGATGTAGTATTCACTCTGTAATGTCTGTCTCTGTATTTTGAGACTGGTTCCAGTCTTTTGAGGACAGCAAATGCTTCTGTGAGGGGCAGAAAGCTAAAGCGGGTAGGAAGGGAACTCTGAAAGGAGAATTCTTTTGCCTCTTGTCTTTAAAAAATGAATTCCTTTCTGAAACTAGTATAAACTCATAAATGATTAATTAAATAGCACATTTTGAATGTAAAAACAAAGCTGTATACGTGGCAGATTGACGGTTTGGGGATCTGTTATAGCTTACAAAAAAGTAAATACTGCTTTTACAGAAAATGCATGCAGAAATTGCTGAATCCATTTTATGAACTGATGTACTGCACAAAAGTGAGGATAATGTGTTGCATTTCTCTCTTACTTGTCTAGATGAATCAAAAGTAGAGACCAGCCATTCCAAAGAGCCTGTTGAGCAGCTGAAGGCTGAACTGGCTGAACTAAGGACACTGATCGTGGACCCGGCTAAATATGAAGGTATGCAGGAAGGCAAGTTAAAACTACCCATAATTGACTGTTACAAAAGGTGCATTAATAAAATGTGGCTAATGCTAGCCAAAGCAGCAGCAGTAGTTGCTTGCCACTGGTACCTTAAGATGGTAATCTTTCAGATCTGTATAATCCTTCCAGCTATGAATATATATATATTTTAATGTCTGACGTATTTCCCATGCTTGAGTTCACAACTTAAGGTCTGCATCTTTGTGATGATCACTTGACACCACACTGATCTTTGCGAAGATTGGCAGCCCCATTCCTGGGGCTCGCCTGGTGACTTGGACTCCCTTTTGAAGGCTGTTTCCTTTCTGGTGTAGAGAACTATTCTTGATGTGTGTTGGTAGTAGTGCTGGGGAAAAAACAATGCTGTCTTCTAAAATGAAGATGGTGATCGCTGTGTTCCAGCTAACATTTTTTGTTCATTAAAGCTTTTCATCACATGCTTTGGGCCCTGATCAATGAGAGTATATACTTCACTTCTTCCTCTTATGTGGAGTTGTACATCTTTCATGCCTTCTGTCCTGGTTCTCCTCTTCTCCTGTTACCTTCCTGCAGATGTGCCGCCACAGATTGCAGTGATTTCTGACAGACTCACAAGCATCTTGGGTCACAGCAGTGATGAGAATGAAGCTGCTGCTTTAAATTCTCCAATCCAAGTTGATGTTTCTGCCCCCAGGCTGGAACCCAGCCATCAGAGTGTGAGTACCATCTGGCTTCGGGTGAGAAACTAGTGGGGTTGGGTAGGTAAAAATGCATCTGAATAGGCCCTGTGAAAGGTTGCTTTGTCTGTGGAGAACAGGAAATACTCATCTCCTTTTGTCTAGCTTGTGCACAGACTATTGGTATGTTTTAACCTACTGGAAGTTGTTGGGTGTCTGGTGGCAAGATCTAGAGATATATTCTATCAGAGCAGTCCTGTGATGAGCTAGGCTTTCTTCACCAGGCTTGTCTAGATATTTGTTGTGTGCTGGGATCATTCCTGGGCTGTTACAGGCTTAACTTTACATCTCTTCATAGTGCCAGTGGATCTGTACAACTTGTAGTGAATGTCACTAACAAATTTGTTTCCTTGTTTTAATGTTAGGAAACATATATATCTCTCTCTATATATATCCAGCACAACAAGCAGAAATTACCAGTGGGTCTCTTATTCCAGGTGGTTGATCTTCTGCTGACATCGTTCTGCCAAAACCTAATAGCTGCTTCCTATTTTAACCCTCCCGACAGGTAAGGTGCAAGTAAAAGTGTGGGGAAATCAAAACTCATTAATACACTAGAATTGTAACACTTGTCCAGGGGCGAGGAGGGACTTCTGGTTGTTTATACCCACTGTACCAGGCTGGCAATTGCAGGCTGCTTTATCCTCAGTATTCTGTAATCTAAGAACTAATGTGCTTTGATGTATATGTGTAAATAAAATATGTTACTCCTCTGTAATTACTGATCCCTTCAGAAAAAGGTGGCATTTGGTTCTGTGACAATGTATAAAAACTTTCCACAGATACTATGTGCTCAGGTTGGCGTTTTCAGCTGAATGGTGGGGAATGAAGCAAATTCTTTTTGTCCAGGAATTACTCACTGGCTGACACAGAGATCAGGGGAGGAGAATGCTTGTCTTTTGACAGCGAGCACTGATGTGTTTTCGGGGTGTCTTTTTGGCACGTTCCGTGCTTTTGGCGTGTTCAGCCTCCATCCCTAGTGCCATATCTAATGTGAAATGAGTGAGGCATAAAGTCTAATGCTGCAGGCACAGGAATAGCAGCATGATATGACTTCTAGCTGCCTCCCATCCCCTCTTCCCCCTGGAAGTGATTCAAGTGACTCAGTTTGATTCTGGCCTGTATGAGGAGGGAGAGGTAGTGCTCCTCTGCCACTGGAAAGACTATTAATAACCATCTCTTTCATGACGTAACAGAAGTCTGTACACATAATTGTTTTCCTTCAAATGGGGCTCGTTTACCTGGTGTGCAAGCCAATAACACACAGAGTCACGGTATTTTCAAATTAATTTCATTAATGCACATGAATCAGCGCCTGTCTCAAGACAGCACACCTTTGTCTCAAAAATTCCTACATTTATATACTTAAGTAATACATATGCATTGTTATTACCCTTAATGATTGGTTCTTTCTTCTTTGCCTCTCATGTAAATTAGTGGGCAGACTCTGTCTTCTTCCTTCATTCATTGTTGTCTTTTGAGTAGGTGATAATATTTGAGTAGGTGGTCACCATCTCCCCCTGTAGGAACTACCTTTTACTTATTCTTACTCTGTCTTGGCAGTTCCAAGTGGTTCTTCGAGGTTTATTGACCGGACCACAATCCATTACTTTTTCTGACATAAACAAAAAGCCCCATTATCTAATAGTTAGTTCCTAAACCCTAAATCGTGTCTAGTTATCGTTTCCCTATTTTAAATATTAACTGATGGGGACTGTATACAGTACTTTAGCAGTTCCCTGGTTATTTCAATCATATTATACATATTAATTTATAACATTATGGTCCACGTTTCAGTGGAAAATCGCTTTGTTAGAAAACAACAGTGTACTGACAAGCTGCCTGTAGCCCCAGCTGCTGACAGTGCTGAGGTGGCTGCCTCTCTGGAGTGCAGCATGCTTTGGCAACCAGTGAGTCTTTCCCTCTCTTTTATACTTCTGCCCTGAGGCAGATGAATCTGTATTGAAAATCTGTGCTGAAAAGTAGCTGTGACAAACAAAGGTGTCCCAGGAAATTGTTTCTAAACCCAGCTGCCCATCTGATCACCTCTGAGGATGTTTTTTTCTGTCAGCTGGGTGGGGAAGTCCCTCCCTCTGTCCCTTCCTCTGTTTTGCAACAGGACCTTATATTAATTCCTTTTTGCTCTTGCTTTGGTTTTTTGATCCCATTTATTGCTCTGCCTCTGTTTACCTTGTGCTCTCTGTCTGAAAAAAGCTGTCTGTGCCCCAGGCAGCTTCCTCCTCTCCTTATTGTCATCTCAGAACACATCTTTGACTATATAGTATCAAGTATTTGAGGCAGAGCACTGGTGGAGTTCATGCCCTTGTAGGGGTCCTCTGTTGAGATACTCCAAAAGTGACACTTCCTTTGAGCCTATAAATGGAATGATGATTGTCCTGTATTTACAGACAAGTATGGCTCAGGTCTAGTGTGTTTAAGTATTTTTGAATACCTCTTCCTGTATCGGGGGTAAAAAGAAGCAGTAAAATGAGCATGTGGTTTTTACCTTCTGCAGGCAGGGACCATGTCTTTCCTTGTTTGTGAAGATGATGTGTGGACACAGCAATCTCTTACCTGCCCTTCTGGGCAGGCTCTGCCAGCTTATTTATCATCAGGTTAGTTTTCCAACTATGAATCATATGGTTATAGTGTGCTAAAGGCTATCCTACCTCCATTTCCTGAGCTGTGGGGTATGTACCTGTGTGGACCGCACTGGGGAGGGAGGGAGGGACTTCACTAGCTCTCAGGCTTCAAAAAAAAAAAAAAGCCACCCCAAGAAAAACAAATCCTCATTTTGGACAGATAGTGTGAGCTTGCTCTCAGGAACGTGAACTGAATGTTTCCCTACAGAAATACTACTGTAGAAGATTAATGCATTCTGAGGTGCTTATTTTAGCTTCTATTAAAATGTAACTTTATGAACAGAGCTGAAAGAAACCAGTAGAATGCTTAATTCCCAAGCTTCCACATTGAATATTTCACTTGTACACCCCTTTTAAAAATAAAAGTAAGACCCCAAGTCTGGGGTGCAGCAGTGTATGGTTTTTTTTTTAGAGAACTGTTGGTTATATTTTCTTTACACAGTGATATTGAAAAGGTGAAATGAAAAGGCTGATAGGCTACATTAGCTGTCATAGAAGCTAAAAAGCCTTGAGAGTCTCAAATTCTGCTGGGCTGAATTTACAGCTAGTTGCTCAAAATTATTGTTTTACAGAAATGTACAAATTTTGCTGCGGGTTGATCAAAGATAGCGGCACAATTTCAGGGAAGGAAGAACATGTTTAATGTAACTGGTGCCTCTCACCTGCTAAATTGATATCGCTGCACTGAATTAAGCAATGGGCAGAAGCAGTGTTGTGCTACTTGATTAATTTTGATTTTTTTCTGAGAAAGGTTGTTTTGTTACAAATGAAATGTCTCTCTCTCTTCAGTTCTTTACTTATGGTTTGGCTTGCAGGGTCCTTCCCTGAATGATGCTCACATTTTAGGACTAGCAGCTTTTGTGATCCACTTAAGTGAATGCAGAGCTTTAATTCCTGAAGTGAAAGCCAATTGTGGGATTTCTGAGCCTGTTCCTGGAAAGGTCCTTTCCATATTGGAGTACTGGAACTGCTTGCTAGTGTGCAGGACAGAAGAGTCATTTGCCTTCTGCATGAGGTGAGATCATGTCTCCACCATGTCCTTGCTTCCCCAGGCGATGGGTTTAGATTTGCCACCAGAGGGGTGCTAGTAAAGCTCCCGTGTTCCTGCGGAGGATTTCCAGAGCATTTGTAGGTGTTTTTGCTGCACAGAGGTGCTACACAGAGAAACAGGCTGATGGCAGTCCTGTGTGAAGTAGCATCCTGATGACTGTACTGCCTGCTGGAGGAAGGACTGACTGGATGATGTCAAGGGTTTTAGTTTAGTCTCTGGTTCTGAAATTTGCGCTATTAATGTGCTTGAGGTTGGAAGCACATAAATAGAAGTGGTCCCAAAAGCAAATAGGTTTGGGACATGTTAGTCAAAAGCATTTTAATACTCAGACTTTGTTTTTACTTTTGACTTTCATGAGTGGGAAAAGGTGATTGAATCAACCAGGTAACGGATTTCTTTCTTTTTCTCCATCAGGTTTTGCACTGCAGCAGCATCGTACCTTATGTGCAAGTTTTCATCCTATTCTTGTGAAGATTTGTGTGCCTTGCTTCCTCCTAGCCTTCTTAAAAAGGTACAAGGAAAGAAGTTTTGCTATTATTTATGGGGAAGATCAGTCTCAGTTCAGTTTCCTGCTGCAGGCCCCTGTGCAACTACAACTTGTACAAAGAAAACTATATAAAAATGCATCTTTGTACCCTCACATCTTACCATTTTGTGTATTTGCTTGTTTGGCAGTTTCACACAACCAGAGGTTGCACTGGCCTTTTTTTGTGGTGGAAATGTGCAGGGGGTTTATGCCTTTGTTTTAGCTGCAGTACATTGTGCCACGGCTGAGCTTGGAAGCTCGGGGAATCCTTTGTGAGGAGACTAGAACAGACCTAATCTGGAGTTCCCTGTCATGCCCCTCTCTGAACTACAAAAGAGCCAGCCTCTGTCTGTGGAAGCAAGCACGCTTTCAAGAGCTCTTGAAGGAAAAAGCACTCCAGGTATAAATCTTTTCCATGACGTAAGTTCACACTGTAATTCTCATTTTTCAGATCTGCCCTTTGCAATTTCCTTATTGGTGATAAAAAGCTTCTTGTAAAAACTTAATGCCTGAAAAGTTGGTCTGACAGCTGAAGATTGCATGTGTGCTAGGTTATATGCTCAATGATATCTGTAGATTTTGATGGTGATGATTAGAAATAGAGAACTAGAGGTAAGGCTTTTGTGTCCTGCTTATTGCAAAAGCCCGACAAGATATAACATATCAGTAAGAAAATGATCAAGAACTGTGGGGAAAAGGCCTGTCCAGAACCTTAGCTTCCTACCGTGTACTGTCTATGAAGTGATGGTGAGTCAAATAACTGAAAATATTCGCTTGCTTTTTTTTGGTGCTTTCTTAAATGTCAATGTTCTCCTGAACCACCTGTGTATCTTGGATTGTTTGGCTCTGCCTTGCTATGAAGCAGGTTAACATCTCAGCTATTCTCTTTATACCATCCTTGCAATGTATCTGATTTGACAGGATTTCTTTTTTTAATCTAGTTCATAGAAAACCAGTTTGTCTTTGTGCAGAAGAATTTGTCATGTTACTAGAATGATTCCTTGTGCTTGGCTAGCTTGATGTACAAGGCTAAAATACCTTTGCATTATAACCTTTCTTTGATGCTTATACTGATCTGTCTGAGTATGGTGCTTTGTTCATTTTAGCATTTGTTGCTAATAACATACATTAATTCTGGTATCTAGATTTTAAGAAGATGAGCATGTTTGGAAATGTCAAAGGGGTGGGTGTGTGAGAGATGCTTTACAGGCTTGCTTTCAGTAAAATTTTGAATGCCAGTGGTGTTTTAGTTTAGATTTCTTGCAAGGGAAACAGTGCAGGAGAACTTCCTTGGGTTGATGTCTCCTGTTTCATATCTCTTAATCTGCACAGGATTCTGTCTTGGTGTGGGTGAAGGTGGGTTTTATGTTGGGAAGAAGGCAGCTGTTCTGCAGAAGTTACTTGCTTTGCTGGTCTGCCCTCTTACCTAAATCATTGCTTTTCCCAGTTGTCTTTCAGAGAGTGGCTGCTGTTGGAGCTGGAAGTGTATCCTGAAAAAGATATTCTCTCTGCTTCGGAAAGGTAAGCGCAGAGGGGCTCTGTTGAAAAGGGAACAGTTCAAGAGTCTTTCCCACCCAAATTAGGAAAAAGCATTAAAGATCAGGAAGTAAATGAACAAGCTGCTGCAGGACACAAATGCTTGTTGACTACTCTGGTTTGTCCAGAGTTCAAGCAATGCTAGAATGTATTTATATCTGTACTTATATGGGTGCTTTTGTCTGTCATTCCACTCTGCTTGGTGTGTGAACTTCCTTTTACATTAAGGGAAGGGCACCATTAAGATGCTATGATAGACTTCTTATCTTCTCCTTTTCAATATTGCAGACAGGATTTCCATTATTGGGCCATCTATCAGTGGTATCTTCCAGCACCTTCTGCTTCTGGTGGCTGCGACGGAGACCTGGAGAAGGCATGTGGCATTATTATCAATACCATTCTGGATTCCTCACAAAGGTATTCTGTGTCATGACTTGCATTTCTGCAGAAGCAATGGTTCTGCTAACGACCTTGCAATCTAGGAGCTGTGAGCTTGTGCCTTACATGGGGCTGTGGAAGTGATTCCATTCTCACGGGTCTGGCTGGAAGTGAAAGCTGGGAGGTGGCTCTGCATGACTCACCAGTCTTTGCATAAGAATCTTGCTTTAGGTGACAGAGGTCTGGGGTTGCAGTCACAGATAGTCCCTAGTCTGTCTGTCTTTTTTAAGCTGAATTTGTATTCAGATTTGTTCGGCCAGACATGTATCAGTGCCCCTGAGGAAGTGGCTGAAGCTGGTAAATAAGGAGGAAGGGTTAGAGGAGGGTTGCTGTCTCACCTAAAGCTTATTTAAGGAACATTAATGTTAGAGCTTTATGTTCATCTGAAGCCATTTGACTTTATTTGAATTGTGTTATCCTCCTGGGCTAACAGGGTTGGTTACCCAGTGTGTCTCTGAATTTCAGGTTGGACGTGGGTAGCTGTGGCCAGTCAAAGATGTCAGTCAGTCCTGATATTTTCTGCAAGCTACAGGTGATTCCAGACTTTGATGCGTAGCTGTATGTTCAATCCTTGAATTTGACCAGTCAAAGTATTTCCTAATACCTCAGTGTATGTAGGGCTGATGTTCAGTTCTCACATGTGAGCAGTGGCATGGAAATTGAGAGAGATTTTTCGTATTGATCTCTTTCTCTTACTTCAGCAAAATATAGAATGTTTGAATGCGAACTAGTGTGTAGCCCTGACAAACACTGTTTTTCCCCCACCTCCCTGTTTAGGAGATGGTGCTGGAGCTGGGGTGTAGGCGAAAGTTGCTTTCTGGCTGCTTGGATGCCCAGAGACACTTCCTATTTGAGATTCTTCAGGAAAGACTGAAAGACAGAAAACATGGCTCTGCTTTGGGTGAGCAGTTATGGAGGCAGCAGGAGCTGCTGCTGCACAGAAGGTAAACAGGGACCTGAAGGACTGGGAGTACCTTGAACAAAACTGCTGTTCAAAGCAATTACAGTGTGTACCTGTGCAGTCGGGTAGCCTCCCTTCTGATTCCACAGCAAATGAAAATGTGAAAATGACACTGTATGTCATGGTAACAGCTGTGTAAGAGATATTTATTCCCTGGTACCCACATGCATTAATTGTTTCAGTGTGCTGTCTTGGGCTATGAGTTGCCCTTGGCAGTGGACTGAATTTCAAAGACCACACATCTTCATGGACTCTGTTTACAGCCAGCAACACTCTTAATGCCACCACTTGGGTTAACCATAATTAAATTACTGTATTTGCTGCTGTGATCTAGGTGTGCATTTCCATTTTTGAGCCATTGATAGGATCTTTGACAGTGGTGCGTATATCTCCTTGAAATGCAGGTTCTTCTCTGGGCAACTGGAAAAATTCCTTGTGCAGTTTCTGTCAATGTGTTTGAGATCTCTCATGTTTGACATACTCTCAAACTCCCCTGAATATCAAAGGCACATGCCCAGAGAGTGAAGTCTTGATTCTTTTCTTGATGATAACCTCAGTTTTGTTTTGTTCTTCCTTGCCTAAGGATTCTGGTAGGGCTCCCTGCATCCGCTCTGATCATGACTTGTCGAAAAGGAAAGAAAACCATGTTGGATTGCGAAGACTTTTTTCATTTTGTAAACTCAGAGCTGGTATGTGTCGTTAGCCAAACAATAATTTCTTGTTGGTAACTGCTCTACATAAAGACCTTAAACTTGGGTTTAGGACAGGAGTTAAAATGCAGCCAAACTTGAAACAAATTTAGCTTATATCACAGTGTAGGGAGTTTCAACTCATTATGCTTGAGACTTTCCAGCCCCTGGCTCTGCAGAAGTCCCTTCTGCACTGTCTGCTGTAGGGTGACTTTTGGGTTCATTCATTTGGAATCGTGGTGGCATTTTATGCTATTGAGAGAGAATTCTTGGGAAACAGTATAGGCACATCGGGTGGAGCCAGCCAGCATGTCAGTGGTTGGAGCTGAGTGTGCACAGTCAGGGGTAGAATCACCAGTGGGTCATTACAGAGTAGCCTGGTAGCGGCTTGGCCAGTTCTTGAGCAGTAGGAGTGTTCTTTACAGTTGTGTTGTTTGTGACAACATATGTCTCTGGTGCACACGCAGCAGCCTTGGGGATGCTCTCTCGTGTGTGGGTATGTCATCTTTCTGTGCCACCTGCTTTTTGTCTGCTGACGGTGGGTTGGAGAGAAACCTACAGTGTTCCCGTGGAGGCCTAGAAGTAAGGGACTGAGCATGAGCTGTTCTCCAATTTCTCTGTCATGCCAGGGCATTAAACTACTTTGCTGTGGGTAGAGTGAGATCCTGCTCATCCTCCTGTATTACGTGCGGTAGAGAAACATTGAGAAACATCCCTGCAGCTTCCTGGGGGAAGATCAGTTGACTTGCAGGTCCTGCAGGGTACTGTTTTGTGCTCTGAGGATAGCTATCGTTTCTATTTATTAATCCTGACTGACCTTTTCAAGTCTTCTTGCATTGTCATATTAGGCACAGCCAGAAACCTCCATTCATTCCAAGGCTGTTAATCAAAACTGCTTCTGCCATCCACTACATGCAGTAGGGAGGGGCATCTGATTTGCTTTCTAGTGCTGGGACTGTAAAGCACTACCTAGTCAGTGGTGTTGCTTTATATAGAGACGAAGTTTCTGCAATCTGAACTGATGCTCAGGATCTCACAGGGTGACTTTGTGCTATGAGTCCTGTTGTGCCAGACACCCAGAATATTCAAAGAAAATCACAATTCAAAAAGGGAAGGAATTAATTTTTTTTTCCTCTCCTTGTCTTCCCACAGAAGAATGTCTGTTCCAGAGGGTATGCACTCTCCTACGACATCACTGCTCACTTCTTCAGGGTAACTGCTGCTTTTGTTATTCTGCTCCATTGTCCATTGTGCTAGCCAGAGCAGACGTTTCTTTACCAGGATACCTGACTATATGCTATTCTTGCCAATGAGATGTGCTATTTGTACCCTTGTTTTGAGAATTGTCTGTGTAAATTCCAAAAAGAAGAGCAGTAATCCAGGACAATGAAGAGAAGTAGCCAGAGGAAGTAGTAGCAGAGGTTAATTTTAATACAATACAGCAAAGCTGGTGGGGGAAGGAGAAGCTGTTGGGCACATGTTTCTTTTGCTGGGCCATGCTGACCCCTACAGTTATTTTTCATTAGTTTACACATGACGTGGTGAGGTACTTCAAAGCAGCAGAGACGTGTGTGTAGTCATCTTGTAATTTATCCTCTTCCAGGGCCTGCTTAATGCCAGCTTGGACTGTGAAGAATCGGCAGAAGAGGTCAACGATGTTCTAACAGCATGTCAAACTAAATGTCCTATTGTGCTTTTCTCTGCAGCGGTAACTGTTCTTATTTTGTCTAAAGAGTGCTAGATGAAAATTCAGTACCAGTTCAGAGCACTTGTTTTAAACTTCATTTAGTGTAAACTGTGAAGTGTGGGGGTAGTAGTTCTTAACGTCTTTGGAAAATTGCAGTGTTTTAGTGCCCTTAGTATTGCTGGTCCCGGCTCTAAGCATGCAGCCTTGTTTTTGGAGTGTCACTATAGAAGTGGAACAGAGGCTGTTTAAGAGTGAGAAGCTGGGAGACTTGTCTGGTTTTCATTTCAGATGCACTATAGGGGGGGCTGGTTGTTACGTGCTGTCATGGTTTAACCCCAGCCAGCAGCTAAGCACCACGCAGATGCTCACTCCCCCTCCCCGTCCCAGTGGGATGGGGGAGAGAAACAAAAAAAAAAAATGGTAAAACGTGTGGGTTGAGGTACGAACAGTTTAACAGAACAGAAAGGAAGGAACTAATAATGATAATAACAACAATAATAAAATGACAATAATAATAAAAGGATTGGAATGTACCAAACAAGTGATGCACAATGCAATTGCTCACCACTCACCAACCGATGGCCAGTTAGTTCCCGAGCGGTGATCTGTATCCCCCGCCGGCCAACTCCCCCCAGTTTCTATACTGGACATGATGTCACATAGTATGGAATATTCCTCTGGCCAGTTTGGGTCAGCTGCCCTGGCTGTGTCCCCTCCCACCTTCTTGTGCCCCTCCAGCCTTCTTGCTGGCTGGGCATGAGAAGCTGAAAAATCCTTGACTCTGTGTAAACACTGCTTAGCAAGAGTGAAAACATCAGTGTGTTATCAACATTCTTCTCATACTGAACCCAAAACATAAGACTCTACCAGCTGCTGGAAAGAAAATTAACTCTATCCTGGCCAAAACCAGGACATGCATGCCAAGCAACCAAATAGACCATAAAGCACAGATTTTTCTCTCTCCTGTGTGTAACTCTTCATGCACTGCTTTACATGGGGATACGTGTTTTTGTTGCATGTGATAAGCATGTGCATCACCTCTGTGGAACAGCTGAGTTTTGAGCTCCTTTATTGTGAGTGGTCCTGCTAGAAGAGTTTCAGAGCAGCGTGGTTACAAATGCCCCTCTTTGTATTTCCAGGATGTGAAACTTCTTGTGGTGTGTATGTACAACTTGGGACTTTTTCATTAAGGGTGGGGGGGAGGCCAGGGGGAACCCTTTCTCTGAGTACCTGGCTGAGATAGCATGCATACCTGACTGCAAACAACTACTGAGGATGCCACCACTAATGCTGCTGGTTTCCATCTTTCTTCCTAGCTTTGGTGGCCAAGGCTGGAGCCAGTACTTTGCTCTCAGTGGAAGAGACTCTTTGGGGCTCCACTTGCAGAAGAACTGGAAAGACTGAGGGAATGGCAGTCCTCAGCTACTAGGTGTGTATGAGGAACCGAGTGTGGATCTGCAGGCAAGAGAACCAGCTCTCTGAGGGATCAGTGCCTAGGAGGCCTGCTCTCTGAGGCCGGCTGAGTTTCAGCTGGCAGTATGAGATGGTAATGTGGACTGAGGCTTGTAGGACAGCTATATACAGATTCCTTTGTAGAATTTAAACTCAAAATGGGTCGTCATAATTATTTAGTCTGGCCTTCTGTGTAATATGGGTCAGAGTGTTTCACCATAAGACAAAGAGAACCTTTTTAGAGGAGACGAAGGCAGAATCCTTGTTAGACAAACACTGGAAATAGCCTTTAGCACAGTGTTGAGTCATTCACTCAGGCTGCTGGACCCTTTGTTCCCTGGATTTGGTGAATCTCTAATCTGAAGCTACTGACTGCTTCTCTGCTGCATGCTTCCTTCTTTACCTGTTGTTACACTGTCTGTTCAGCATCCTGCAGCTTTTCTCCAAAAGCTGGGAATTTAGTATAAGAATGTCCTTGCAGGTTATTGAATGTAATAATCACATTACCCATAGTAGCATATACAGTTAACTACCTGTCCAACTTCTGATAAAAGAGATTTGGGAATGCTGCTGTCTGTTTCTAGACATTTCTTTTTTCAACTGTCTCCATGTAGCATCCAACCGCAGGAAAAAAAAAAACAACTTTTTTTTTGTTGTTCCAATCACAAGCTTACACCCTTTGCCCAAGCCCCTGATTTCGTCCTCATTCACAGCTATAATTTTTTTTTCCATTTATTTTTTTCCTCCAAAACCATGACATGCTGGCTTTGTTTCCTAGCTTCCTTTCTTCAGGAGTGGTTTCCCCTCTCTCTGACCCTCCTTGGATTTCGGCTGCCTTCCTCCATTGTACTATTCAACAGCAGTCACCACGTGGACAGGAGAGAAATGCACTGAAGAGGCTGGGGACTGACACAGAGCAGGCAAGACTGGATGCATTTTAAATGTCTGCTGTTCCCTACGCTTGAAAACTAGAAGTAGAATGTCTTTAACTGAGAAATGGTTGTTCTGAGATAGTGCTGTATCCCTGGTAAACCCTGTTGCAAAATCTTGCTGGTGGCTAGTTGATAAAATGTAGCTGTAGATTACCAGTTGCTAAATACTTATCCTAGAGGCAAGTTGTTCCAAACTTAAACTTTTAACTTAGATACTGGCTCCTCTATGAAGTCAGGGAGCACTATTAAACAGCTGCTTTAAAAACTGAAGCTGGAGAGAATACTGCAGAGATTGAGAGCGCAGTCCATGGCATGCCAGGATCACCTCTCCCTCTGACAAAGGAGCAGTTCTTATGGATTTTAGCTCGGGCAACTTGGCTAGGAGGTTAAGGAGATGCAGAAAGTTTGAGAGACAGGAGTGCAAGCATCTTAAGGCTCTGGGAAGATGTGCTGGGAATCCCAGGAACAGATTTCCTGAGGGTTTTCCCAAGTCTGTCCTGGGAAATACCTCTGCCATTTTGCCATGCTCAGTGCCCTCCATGCATGGGAATTCTCTGAAGCGCTCTGCTGAAGAGGAAGCAGGGCTTTTGCCAGGCAGTTCTGTCTGTTGGTCTTCCAGGGGATAGCTGGGACCAGAGCTCAGTATGGGAAGCGTCCTTGTACTGAGACATTCACAGGTAAATAGTGTTGAACCAGAACCTGTGCCTTACTATTTACTCTTAAGTTTTATTGTTCCAGGCAACAGTTACGGTAGCAGCTCCTCTTGCTACAGGATTGACTCCTCCACTGTTTATACTGGTCTAGAGCCAAAAGCTGCTAGTCAGAAACTGGTGTCACTGACTTGGTATGAGCATTTGGTACATGTGGAATAACAGCAGCTTTCACCTCAAAAATCTGCCTTGAGATAGCAGGAGGATGCCAGGAAGAGTGAGAACAGTGGGAGGGCTGAGTGCAACTGGTGTCCCAGCAGGACACAGCAGCTGCTGGGTGTTCAGGCCTTAGCTCAGACCCGCAACTACCACTGCACTATCGGTGGGATGGCACAGATCTTTCTGTGGTGGGGACGTAGTCCCACACACAGGACTGGTGTGAGGTCAAGTGCTGAATCCTTTCAGGTGACAGTGTGAAAGGGCAAATCTCTCTGTCAGAAGGGGCTGTGTTGTGGGATTAGCCACCTTCGGGGATGAGACACTGTAGTTAAATCCAAGGAACCCAGTTGTTCCACCATGTGCCACTCCTTTTTGTTTGATTCATCCACACGCAGCAGTCTGTGCCTCTGGAAAACTGTCAGCTGAAGTAAGAGGTCTCTCGCTGCCACGTTCCCTGCCCTGGCCTGACTGCTGTGCATGTGCAAACAGACCTGCTGTGCATAGAACATGTTGTCTGGCTGAGCCCTCTCCTTTCTCGGACAGAGATAGGTAGAGAAAAGAGGGTTAGCTCTAGAACTGGATTAGTAGCACAAATAAACAAGTTACTTTAACTTCCCAGGGTCACAAAGGTGCTGCATCCTTTGATTTGTGTGGTGGGGATCCAGAAAAGTGATAACCAGTGTATGTCAGGCCAGGATTACGAAGCACTTGCTGAGATGAGAGGCTGCACAGCATCTGGTGGTGGTATGCTGGTTGTGGACCAACATTAGCTCTCCTCCAGGTTTACACTTGTGGTAGCTCACTCAGTTTTTTCCTGTATTTGGGAGAAGTTGTCATCTCTTGTCTGACTTGCTGACTGCAGCAACCCTTGCTTTGAGAACAGCGAATTTAGTGTGGAATTTACCCTTAGAAGCAATGAAAGATGTCAGGCTGCAGTCTGTTGTCTTTAAACATGCTGCCTTCACCTGGAAGGAACAGCAGTGTTTGTAGTTCATCCAGGTCCATCCTGGGAACATACTCAGTGAAATGTTATTTCCTGATTGGAAAGCGCAAGTTCTGAGTCACCACCGCAGATGTAACTAACAGGCAGTCTCTTTTCCTTGCAGCTTCTTGTTTCTCTGCTGTTCTTCTCACTCATGGATCTCATCTCAGCAAAAATAGCACCAAAGGTAAATTCAGCCCTGAGGGAATTCTCATGACACTAAATGTGTTTGATCAGCTTGGTTTCCTGCCTAAAAATACTTTGTATTGGTACTGTGAAGGCTGGTAGCTTGTTCTGCCAGAAGGAAGGGATCAGCAACATCCCAGACAGAGCCTGCTGAAAGCCCTTCTGCTCCTATCAGATTAAACCTGTATTTTCCTCTAACTGACATTATCTCCCCTTTCACTACAGTAGCTTTTATTACTCTTCCTGAATGACTTACTATTTTCAGTTCCCTGTTCAGACTTTATACCTCCCAGGTAGCACAGGAGGTAGGAACCTCCTCTCTCTCTCTCTTAGCTTTTTTGTAACGTTTCACATTTGTTAGATGACTTTTTCCTCTGGCTGGAAATATACATGGTATTTCACAGGAGAAGAGGTCCCCAGCAGGGAGGACCATTAGTTTCCACATGATTTAATGCTATTAAATGAAGGAGCAAAGATGACAAGTTTCTTCCAGCAGCTGTCTGCCCCACACATCCTCCCACCTGTGAATGCTTGTTTCTGTCCCTTTGCTGTCTTCTCAGCTTTGAAGTCCAGCCGTTGTTTGTGTAGTCACCTAACAGATTGGATTAGGGAGCAGATTCAAGTTAAAAATAATAATTTGGTCTCGTAGTCTGTCTTTGGAGAGTCTGGAGGAAGAGTCATTAAGGAAAGAAACATCTTGAGCAAACAGCTCTGGGAGGTTATTCCAAGTAAAATGAGTAATGCAAAAAACCCAATCCCAAGACATGCTGTCACTAGATGGGTTAGAGGGGAAGAAACCTGCTCTGGGGAGCAGAGTGGGGTTGGTGCAGGACATGCCGTGGCTCTGTGCCGAGTACGGCTGGTGACGAGCTGGTTGCTCATCGATGCCACATCCCCCTTTCACAAATCATTCTCAGATGACCCCAGTGGTGGCCTGGTTTGGTGATGAAGAAGGCATTGTACTACCCGAGTGCCTGATTGCCCAGGGAGAATCCAGGCTGCCAGGCGAGGGGAAAGACTTGGGCTAAATTCATAAAGGTCCTTTAATTGAGCACTTCATGTGCACAATCTCTTATGAGGGGTTTCTTTCTGCTTTGATGCAACTAAAGCCTAAGACAAACTAGACCTCTTCTTTCTGACACCCAGGAAGGAGTGGATTTTCAGACATCTCTGGAATGGTCGCTGGCGATCTTGCAGTGCCTGGAAGAGAGAGGCATATCCTGGCCCCTTCTCTTCCATTCAGCAGAAAAAGGTGAGCGGGTCCTGCCTCCAAGGGGAGGAAAGGTGAGCTTCAGTGCTGCACAGGCATGCACCAGCTCTTTGATTAATGAGCACACCTGTAAGGAACTGATGGGCCTTTGTAAGCAGCCTGAAAAATACTTGCCTGAGTAAAAGCCGAGAACATCCTGCTTCTACCCTGCAGTACGGTGACCCAGCTGGTGGTCAGGAATGACTGAAACTCACTATTGTTCCCTCTGGTAGAGAAAGCCTCAGAGGGGGCAGCTTGCTTCTCTCAGTGGTCACCACACCCAAGCACTAGTCTTTATTGTGGGCTGCAAGGAAACTGTGCAGCCCCTGTGCTGCTGTAGAAGTATGCAAGGTGGCGTGAGGACCACTAAAGATGCTTAGTATTTTTCTCTGGCTATTGCAGACCCTAGAAAATACCGTGTCCTGCACAGCGCAGTCTCAGACTGTCACATCCGGCTCTTGCCTGTTGCGTTCTACAGGTAACATCCTGGTGGGCTCAGAAAGGAGGTGGTGGTGAGGGAGCACGCGGCTGATGGTTTGCACATTCAGCAGCTGGCACTGAGTTAACTGTATTGCTGGCCTCTAGGTGAGCTGAGCTCTTACCTTAGCTGTGCAGGAGAGAATACTTGCTCACAGCAAGACTGCTATTAAGGAGCCCTGTATCTTTTGCTAGAAGTTTCCCTTCAGCTAGGTGCTCCAAAGAAGAGTGTCCCTGGCTGCCTTCCCGCTCTTGGCAGCGGGGTGGCCCTGCACACAAGAGGACTTGTAAAATGGACAGCAGCAAGAGCACTAGCTGCGTTTGCCTCGTTTCTTTCTGTGTTTGAGTCTACCATGGAACTAGTGCTAACCAGACATGGTGTGTGACCTCCTCTAGCCTCACCCCTTGCTTTCACCAAGAGCTGCTCACCAGAGAGCAGACCTTCCTCTGCGTGGCACTCGATTTGTACATCCAGCTGCTTCAGCTCTTTGTGCAAGGGAAAGACCTGCTGCAGTCATATCAAGTGGAGCAAAGCCCAGACACCACAGAGCATGTGAGTGAAGCTTAGTCTCCCTTTTTTCCTCTTTTAACTGTGAATCCCGTTCTTTTTCCCTCCCTCTGCCACTGGCAGCATCCCTCTTGTTCCTGCCTTCCTGTGCAAGGCAGAGGTAGCTTGTGCAGCTGCCTTTGCAGGCAGGCAGCTTGCTCACACTTTGCGGCTGAGAGAAGCTCCTGGTGCTGCTGTCCTGTGGCTGCCTGAAACCTAAGCTATCTTACTGCTGTCTTACTTGTACAGGACCTCAGGGTGGATGTAGTCACTGATCAAGTGATCTGCTTAACCGGTGAATAGCCCCTAGGTGTGGGGTAGTGTCTCCTGTTTCACTTGTGGAGGCAGGGACTGAGACCTGAATGTGACATTGCGCTTGGCCTTGATCGGCCATGTCTCTTCTCCGTGTTCTCCAGGGGGATCCCTTGGAGGTGATCTCCACAGCCCGGCGATTCCTGTTTAGCGCAATCCCACGATGCCCTGTCCCAAGCTTTGGAAACATACAACCGGTGTGTTGAGATTTTTTTTTTCTCCCCTCTTCTCCTAGTGTTTGTGCCTGCATAGCCTTTCTTGGGCACCGATCCTGTACTGGTGCTGCCTGCTTAACCTGTGCCACGCTGTGTTTCCACAACGCATTCGGGAGTGGTGGAGGACACCTGCTGCCCAGTCAGTGCTATAGCCACGTCCTCCCTCTCCCGGGCTGCATCTTTCTCAGCAATGTGAAACACTGCTCTCACACGGTCTCACTCCCATTGCTTGCTTAATGCTTGGTCTTGGGGGAAATATCAAGCACAGGGAAGTGGCAGTTGTTGAAGTTTCCCACAAGCACAGCCTTGTCAGCCAGGAGACCGTGTTATTTCTGCGCAAGTCAGCAACAGCCTCCCTCTCCTCTACCTGCACTTTGCTGAGAAGCAGCAAAATGCTCTAGCCTTGCTGTAACTCACTGTGAAGAAGCATAAGCAGGTCTAATACTAGCTACTTGCCTTCTCCCCAGCTACTGGCCACATGTGAAGAACTTGACCCAGAGCTGGGAGCCACTCTCCTGCACTTCTCAAGGCCTGCAGCACCCATGGAGCTGGATGAAGAGCTGGTCCTGTTCTGAGCAGAACACCCTGACTACAGAGGAAGGTACAGACAAGATGCTACCTTTCTCACCAGTGCTGTTTCTTTCAAATTACTTTGTAAATAATTTATTACAAGCATAACCATGAAGCTCTTGTTACAATAAAAAGTAGGTTACAAATTTCAGTTTAGACTTGCTTTGGGAATCAATTTTTTCTTTTTTTTTTTTCTTTTTTTTTTTTCAAAACAAAATGTCTGCTTAAAGTTGCTCCACTGGCCTATGTACCCTTAGAGCCACCTGAGGGCACTTCCATATGGGCAGCAGCCAACTTTGCTTCTACAACTGTGTGCGTGGGGAAAAGGGGGACCACGAAGGGGTGCTGCCGAACATCCATTCCCCTGGGATTAGACAGACTCTTAGTACAACACTGCTGAATCAGACGTGAGCATGGAGAATCACAGCATGGTAACAAGCTTTTTTCTGAGCAAGCTGAAGCTAATTCCACTGAGTTCTTTGGGAGACTAAAATGTAGATTAAAAATCTCCACTCTGCCATATGGTTTCTATAGGGCTGGACTGGGAAAGCTTCCCCATCCCCCTCAGGTGGGCTCCTGTTGTGCAGTCACTTCTGGCTTTACCACCTGGCTTTCTGAAGTCCCTGAAGTATTTAGGAGGAGAATGGGCTCTGGCTCCAGTGGCTTGGGTTTGTCCTGAGTCTGGGTCAGAGGGTGCACCATGGACATGTGGACATTAAGGTTATGGGCCTTTTCGAAGCGCTTCCCACACTGGTCGCAGGCAAACTCCAGCTCTGTCTCAGCTTTGTGTTTGGTCATGTGGTACTTGAGCGACGCTCGCTGTCTGCACTGGAAACCACAGATTTCACACCTGCAAGGCAAAGCAGAGACTCAGCACCAAGCCTGAAGCCACAGCTGTGGCAGTTGCTCTTTGTCACACTGAATAAGCCTGCAAGAAGATGACCACAGTCTCAGAGCACCTCCTACAACTAACCCTGTCATGCAACAAGACTTCCTCCTCAGGCCTGCAGCTCATTGCTGGTAGCTGAGGATTCACCTGCTGAGCTCTGAAGGGCAACAGGAATAGAAGGAGGCCTAAGACTTGCTCAGCAACAGGAAGCTCCGGAGCTGGAGCACATGTGGATGAACACTTAAAGTGATTCCAGCCAGGACACCACTAGCTACAGGCAGGGTTTGTATCACAAAATTACTCTGTGCTGAGGGCAGTGACTGTGAGCTCTGCAGAACTTCACTACCCCTTCTATCCCTTTTCATAGCTTGTGAATGGATGGTTGGTGTGCACTTACTGGAGGGGCTTTGCTCCCGAGTGCCGCATCTGATGGACCGAGAGGTGTTTGCGTTGCTTAAAGGTCTGCCCACATTCATCACAGATATAATTACGTACCTCTGCAATGAAAAAAGGGAGGAAGTCATTGCTTTTGCTGATTTCTTAGTACATGAAATGCATACACGCAGCTGCCCACACTTACTGGTGGAGTCTGAATTCCTCCCCCTGCCTCACAGTCCCCACGTGATGGCCTGTTACAGGTTTACAGGCAAGGCAGACCGTTCTTAGACCCCACACAGTCTTGCACAATCAAATCACTGGGTGTTTGTCACACCCGTTGCCAGCTGGGAGCAAAGCCTGCCAGGACACACCTGTATGAATGAGTTTCACATGACGCTGCAGGTACCGGTCAATCATGAACACTTTGTTGCAGCCAGGATGAGGACAGGGCCTCTCCCGAACCTCCTCATGATGCTCTTTGATGTGTTTCTGTAAAGAAAAGACAGAGCTTCTAACCGCTGGGCTGCATTTTCCCCAGTGAAACAGTTGGATCCCCCCAAAGAAATGAGACCCCCATCTTGGCAGGATCATGCATCAGTACTGCTTCACTGTGAAAAACCAGAGACTTGCATCCAAATCTACCCCTGGCAGCAGGGCTTTAACAGGACACAGCAGAGCTTGTTCCAAGGGCTGCTGCCGAGCCAGCGGCAGACTTCCAGAACAGGAGGAACATGCAGAGCCAGAGCAGCTCCCGGTGCTTTTAGGAGCACAGAAAAAGGCCTCAGACTGCTTCATTTAGTGGCTTGCCGCCTCCTGCGGAGCTAGGCAGTTAATAACATCTGTCACAGATCCCTCTCCTCATATGGAAACTGTTCTGTAACACTCAAAGGTACAGGTTTGAGATGGGAGCAAACCCTGAACTCACCTTCATGCCATCTGCGCCTCTGTAGACAGCCGTGCATCCCTGGTAAGGACACTTGTAAATGGTAGGCAGCTCCTCCCTGCAAAGCAGAGGCCTGCTGTCAGCCAGCGTGCCGAGCATGGGATGCTGCCCAGCCACCGCCTGCTCCTTATTACCTTTCACATTTGATTTTTTTTTTCCAGCCTGGCTTTGGCCCTGGCTTCTTCCTTATTTTAGGCTCTTCTGCCTTCTTTGCTTCTTTGCTGTCACTTTTCTTGCTAGAAGTCCTCCAAGAAGGAACAAGGAAGAAGGACAGTGTTTTAATACACGATCTTGGTTTTAGTCCTCCCACCTAATTGTCCCCAAGCGTTACACCTGGTCTGACGGCTTAGCCTGATGCTTGACCTGGCAAAGCAGGAGCACACACGCCATCAAGTACACGTGAGCTGAGCTGCAGTAATTAGCACCAGGCCGGGGATGAGGGATGTGGCCTGGCTTCAACCCAATGGGGAACATGGGTGCTGGGCAGCACTGTGACCTCCAGTCACAGTGGATGTGGAAGGAACCGAGGCCATAAAGGAAAGCAATCGTGTTGGCCCAGCCAAGCCGACCACGGCACAAGCGCAGCAGAGGTGGGCACCAGCCCTCCCGCTCGTCCGCAGTGAGCTCTGCTAACCACACAGTAAGCCTCTTACTTCTTTTCAGGGTAAGGCTCAAAAGAGTCATCTGAAGATTGCACGTTTCTCTTCTCATTTTCATCGTCGCTCAAGAAGTCCCTGAGAGAGAGAAGATGCCCTTTACTGACGCAGCACCGAGCTGGCACTTCAGCACCAGTGTCTGCAGCAGCAGCATTATGTGTTCTTCATTCCCAGTGAATCCATCTCCCCCACAGCACGGCAATGGCAGCCGAGGCTCCATGTGTTCTCCTTCCCTGTAATCTCCCCAGGCAAATACAGCACCAGGGAACATGGCAAATAGCAAAATCTGGTCCTTTTAGGACTAGATCTCTGTGAGAATAATTGAACCACTGTCAGGAGAACAAAAAATGGCCGTTACTGAAAAGATCTAGTCATTGTTGAGGGATGTTGCTACCGCTTTCTATACGGAGAAAAGTAATTTTGTAGAGCAAGAATATAATACAATTGTCCACCGCAGGTTAATTAAGCTGCAGGTCATTCTGTATTTCCTCATACATAGAAGCCACATAGGTCTGGGTTTTTCTTTTTCCTCCTTTTAAGTCCTAAGCCATACAAGAAGCAATTAATTCTGAAGCCAGGAAACAGGCAATAAATCGTTGCAGCACTTTTAACATGACAGCTGACAGCTTTAGCTGACACACTGAAGTAAGTCTGCACTCGGCCATTTGGTACTTTAGGCTCAGAATGACTGGATTTAGCCAAATCTTTGATCATGAAGACTGCTAAGCTGCCAGTGTCCCTCCCACTCCCCATTTAATCGCTCTCCCCGTGAGCAAACGGGGCGATTTCTCCAAGTGCCACTCCTCGCCTGCATTCCTGCACCAACCAGTCTTCTAGAGCCCCAGCCCAGAGCAGCCGCGAAGGGGAATTGCTCCGAGGCTGAGGGGCTGGCGCAGCAGCACCCAGGACCGAGCAAGCTCCCCCCACCCCCTGCATGTTGCCTTCCCCAGAGCAGAGGGGGGGGGGAGAACCAAAGCAGGACCAGGTTTCCTGGAAGCAGCCAACAAACACAGAGGGCGCACACATGTGCAAATGCATACACGCTGCTGCGCAAACCGCCCCCCCTGCAGCAGAGGCGGCGAGGAGGGGAGTTCAGCGCGTCAGCGGCGTAAGCTTCATCACAGCCGCTGCAGAGCCACCGCTCTGCACCTCGGACGCCGGTTCCAAGGGGCCTCGAGGGCCAGGTCATTTGTGGAGAAAGAGCTCTCTGAGGCGGGTCATTTTATACTCGCAAAGAAGACATTTAGGCTATTTTAAACCCACTCTTCTCTCACCCCTCAGAAAGGTCACTGAACTCGTCTTTTACCCGCTCATCCGACGTTGCAGACAGAACCTGCTTCCCACTCAACTGTCCTAGGGAATGAAGGAGAACACGGTGCGTTACAAGAAAAAGCAGCAAAAACAAGCCAGCAAAGACAGCTGCTGAGAAGAAACCAACCACTCTGGGTTCACTCAGTATGGCTCATACTATGTGAAGATACATGCTCCACAACAAATTAATGATTATTTAAACCAAACTCTGTGTCTCAGGTACTTGGAGACCGTTCTACCTGCACCCCAGGGACGGGAGAGCCTTTATTCTGCAGCTCCCATGAGCATCTTTTGGTTTCCCTCATGACACCTGTTCTGTAACCAAAAGACTCGTCCCCAGGCGAGTCCCAGCTACCATTCCTTTTTCCAGCAGCAAACATCTCCTGTGGCTATCAGAGCTAAACACAGCCCGACTTCTGTAACTCAAAAGGGGGGTTAATTCCTCTCTTCTGGAAGTGGTGTTTGGGGGAGTTCAGTAATAAACCCACATTAACTTGGCCCATGAGCAAGCCCACCCAGCAACTCTTCTTTGCTGACAGAAGGGGCTCCTGCTGTTCAGCATCACCTGCAGCAGGGCAGGGGAAACCTCTCCTTGCCAGAATACGGATGGGGTTTGGCTTAAGCAGAAAGAAACATCTGGCAAACGCGGTGCTGGAGAACCAGGGACTGTTCTGCACTGCTTGACAGGCACGTCCCCTGGTAAGAGCAAGGCAGCAGGGTCTCGCCAGCCAGGCACAGGCTGCTAAGGAATGGTCAAGTCTTGGTCCCTCTATCAGAGGAGAAAATAGCGCACAGACCGAGAAAACTGGCTCTCTTTGTGCGACGTCGTCAGCCGAAGCCCAGGGTTCCCCCTTCCCTTCTGCAAGGCTCAGAGGCGATTCTCTGGGCAACCGGCACTCCCCAGCCAGAGCCTGCGTCCTCCCTGAGGAGCAGCAGTCTCTGAGGAGGGGGCCCAGCCCCACCATTGCTCCCTGGGCCAGCTCTCCAGCTCTTTGCCCTTCCCCAGGGGCCTGGAGAGAGATTGGAAGGCAAATTCCTTACCTGTGGCACTGCTCAGTGGTGACACGGGCTGTGGCAGGGCTTTCTCCTGTAAGGAGGCCGTGCTGTCCAGTTGCAAGTGAGATGAATCCCTGTTCTGTGGCGGCTCGTTCTCCACATTCAGTGGCACCGATGTGGTCCCTTTGTTTGCGGGCTGCTGGCAAGGAGTTGTCCTTACTGGAGCATGCTGGGGTTTGGGAGCTGAAACAGCCTCAGCATTGTCTGCCCCTGACCCGTTGTCAGTCAAGCGCTGCGCCGTGCTCTTGTTCCACTCCCGTTTGACAGACAAGGCGTTGTCGACAAGCACCGTGCTACAGTCCGAATCTGTATCCATGACGTAGTCGTGCCCGTCCCCGCAGCCCCAGACAGCACGGATGATGCCGCAGTACTCGGAGGAGAGCACGCTCTGCAGGCTGGGCACCGACGGGCAGCTCCCGGCGTGTGTGTGCGTCCACGTCACCAGGCTGTGCAGGCATTGGGGGCTGGAGGTGATCAGGTCAACTGTTGGAGGGGAGAGGCAGCATGTGCACAGTCAGTCCCCTGGGCCAGCCAAGGGCACAGCCAGCCACAGGGAAGGGCAGGGAGGGACCCGCTCCCCACTCCAGGGAGGGGACAGGGCTGCAGACCCGCTCCTGCACTGCACTTCTGCGTCAGAAGGCAGGTGGGAGTCAGCCTAAAGGCACTGCACCCAGTCGGACTGGGGTGAGGCCTCTCCCATCGACTGCCAATACCATTAATTTTACAGCCAAAAGTGTATCTCTGATTGCCCCCCCAGCATCTGACAGCAGCTGGCCCAGACCTGCTCTGCTCTTCGCACGCCCTGCATGAGCCTGAGCCTCTTCAGCTCAGCTCGGGGAGGCCGCTGCCAGCGAGGATCCTACCAGGAAGCCGGAGGGGAGAGCTCGTGGTAGAGGGAGGAGGGGGAACCATAACAAGCCAGACCAGGGCACGGTCCCCGTTCTGAGGGACGCAGGAACCGCCCTGCCGGGTGGTCGTTCCTCAACACCCATAAAACCCAACCCTTTGTTGATGGTATCACAGAAGAAAAAAGGAAAGCAGCTCCAGGAGCAGGCACTCACCCAGACAGGAGGCACCTCCTTCCGCGCCCGGCTGGGCCTGGCCTGCACCGTTCCTGCAAAAGCCAGAAGAGCACAATGGGGTCTTGGGGGTTACGGAGGGACCGTGCGCCAACGCACGGTGATTTACAACTCCTGGTAACTCCCAGGAAGAAAGAAATACAACGTACTTTCCTTTCGATTTTACGTGGCCCGTGGGAGATGTGTTCACCCTCTGGATAAACGTCCTGAGGACACTGCGGCATTTGTAGAACTGGGCATGGCATTTCTTGCAGACGAACTGGGGGAGCGCAGGGTCCTGCCGCACCGCCACGCCGACCAGCCGCTGGAAGTCAGTGAAGAAGACCTGATCCACGCGGCGCTGCTTCTCCGAGTTCTCCCCCATCACAGGCACCTTCCCAAAAGCATTGCGCAGGCTCCTGGAGGAGAACTTCCCATGGCAGAGACGACAATACCCAGTGCTCAAGGCTCTGCCAATTCCTGCCAGAGAAGGATTGAAGACAGCCGCTGGGTGCTTGCCACAAGAGTAGAGCAGCCAGCTATGGCCTGAAGGCGCCAGCATGTTGGAAGACATTCCCCTTCCCTTGATCCAGGCTGCCTCTGAAGCCCTGGCTTCAGCACCAGCACAGAAAAGCCAGGCAGGAAGAGAGAGACCTTCCCTTTGACCCCCTCGCTGCAGATAAGGGCACTGCTCCGCAACTGGCTTGACCCTAAAATCAGCCTTTCTGGCTCGATTGCCCCAGTGGAGGAACCTCCTCCCGGCTGCAGCGTTCCCAGGGCTCTCTCACGCGCGTTTGAGCTTTTGCCAACACTGTCCCTTGGCTTAAGTAGTTCTTCTCCCTCCCCAGCGTTTATCTCCAAAGTATTTATAGCCAGCAGTCACGTCCCTCAGCCGCTGCGAGCCTGAGCTGCCCCAGCTCTCGCAGCCCCTTTGAGACATGCTGTTTCTCAGCCACCCTGACGGTGCCCTGCGGCGGAGCTGGGGATGTGGAGCTCTTGAGGGGGGGGAGCGAGGCCAACCCAGAGCAGCGGGGCAGGATGCAAAGCATCTTTCCCACTCCTGGTTCACTGACCGCCCGGCTCTCCTGCCCGGCGGCCCCGTAAGCCTGCCTGGCCACCTCCTTCCCCATCCTGCGGCATCTCTGCTCTGCGGAGCGTGGCTCCATCCCTCTGCTGTGCCCTGACTGCCTGCCAGTGTGGGGAAAACTCCCCAGCAGGGCCTCTTCCCAGCCCTGGCACAACACGACTGTGCTCTAAACCCTCCAGAACCCCCACCTGGGGACAGGGAGGGAGCAGGGTCCTGCCTGCAGCCCTCCGCCAGCCATCGCGAAGACCACACGAACGGCCTTCAGTGCAATTTGGGGTCCCACTGCACAGCGGAGACTGCCGGTGGGGACACCCTGCAGAGCACAGCGGAGACTGCTGGCGGGGACACCCTGCAGAGCCCGGGAAGGGCAGCACACACTGGGGAGGGGGGAACGTTTTGGAGGGCCAGCGGTGCATGCCAAGCCTGGGTGCCGTCCCAGAGACACGTGCGAGCGCTTCCTCTGTTGAACTGTTTGGCAATCAAACTTATCTCCTGCCTCCAGCCATGCCGGCAGCAAAATGTCCGGCTGTTGGCCGCCTCCAAGACACGGCCGGATGACGGCAAAGCACCGGAGCATGGAGAGGAGGATCAGCTCCCCTCATCGTGCTGCCCAAACCTCTCCTTACCTCGCTACGTTCCAGCACTGGGAGCCTCAGCTCTTCAACGGTGAAGACGTGCCACGCAAACAGGCAAATCCCGGCCCCGGCACGCGATCGTCTGCCGGTGGCACGGAGCCCCGGGAAGGGTGGTCTGCTCCTCGGTAGAGGGGAGAAGCCCCTCCGTGCTGGGCCTCACACCCACCGGGACCCACGCACCCACCCGCAGCCTGTCCCGGGGCCGGGGTGGGGGGGTGGCCCACCCCCGGGGAGCTGCGTGCCGGGGGCGCTGGGCCACGGGCAGCTCCCGGGGCGGGAGGCCCCGACCCGCCGGTCTCCCGCCCCGCGCAGCGGTTCTGTTTCCCCGGGAGAAGCCGCCCGCCCGCCCGCGGGAGCGGCCGACAGCGGCTCCGGCCACTCGGGGGGAATCCCGGACCACCGCTCCCCGCCGTGCCCGAGGGCCGCCGGACCCCTGCCCCCGGTCCGGGCCTGTTACCGGCCGTGACCCCGCTCCCCTCCCGCCCCGGGGCTTCCCGCAGCCGGGCGGCGGGGACGGGACGGTGCGGGCCGCTCCGGACCTGCCCTCCTCCCCCGCGGGGCTGCGCCCACGGCTCCCCCCTTCCCGGCCTACCCGCCCGGCCCGGGCCTCACCTGCCTCCGGGGCCCCGCCGAGG
>JANZLQ010000092.1:42384873-42424964 GCA_026212715.1 Elanus axillaris | reverse complement strand
TCTCGTCACCCCAGCACTGCGGTGCTGTCAGCTCAGCTTTATGAAAGATGATATAATTAGCCCTTATTTGGAGGGATTAAAATGCAGATAGGGCTAATGAGCAGGAGGGCACTGCAGGGCCCTGGGCTTTGGGAGCTAATCCCCAGCCTGCGTGGCAGAAATAGGCCACCCTCCTTCCCCACTCCTCCTGCAGCCCCACGGCACAGCCCCGTGGGGCAGGAGGCAGCCGACCCACGGGAGGGATGCGGGATGCGACCCCAGGCTTGGGAAGGATGAGCTAGCAGCCTGCCGTGGGATGAGCAGCCTCTCGCCGGGCGGCTCTTGTCCCGTCTGAGCAATCTCGGCTTCATCTTGGTGTGCTGGGGCTCCCGCTGGCCCCTGCACCGGAACGCTCGATCGCAGCCGATCCCCAAGTTTCTGTCGACCTGCTAATGAAAACAAACGATTCAATTATCCCGGCAGGTGTGACTTGCAGCATGGCCAGGCTGCAGAACGGCCCCAGAACTGCTTAGCCAGCAAAAGCACCGGGCGAGCGCTCCCCGGAGCGGGACGGACCCCACCAACGCTGTCCCGTGACCCATCGCATCCGACCCCACGTCAGCCCCCTGCCCAGGAGCCCAATGCAGGCACCAGGATGGGCCAGAGCCCCCAGACCCTTCTCCACGGAGAAGCTGGGCTCCTCTCCGATGCCACCGAGGTATTTCCTTCGAGAAATCACCTGGCTCTCCCGCAGGGGTGACACCACCATGACACCCCACCTTCTACAGCAGAGCCAACCGCTCCGCCTGACACAGCTCCACAGGCAGAGGTGTGGAAATCATTAAATCTGCAATACTGGCGCAGCAGACAGGTAAGTGGGAAGCAGACTAAGCTTGTCAAGGAGGGGGTATCCCAAAAAACCCTCAACTGGCAGCTGCAGCCACCCCACAGCCAGCGAGATCAGGTCAGGCTCTAGTGCGGGAGGGAGCCCAGGCTGCCTCCCAAGGGAGCTGCGCAAGGCTGAGGTGTTTGTTTCACTCGCTTTCAGGGAAGTTTGGAGTCTCTAACCACAGCAAACGAGATTTCCCACATCCAAACAGCGACTCCCCCGGACTGCGTCCCTCCACGCACAGTGGCCCACTATCCGCACCGGCACATGTGCTGTACGCACGCCGCAGCCGAGCAGGCGGGCACAGGCAACAGGGCAGCTCAGTTCTGTACATTTGTCCTAAAAAGACAGCACACTCCTATTTCTATATTTTTTTTATTGACAGTTCTAGGGAGAACAGTTCATTTCTTCTTCTCCACATCCTGCTCTGCCGCTTCTTTGGCGCGTTTTGCACGAATCCCAAAGAGACGGGCGTTGGCCCGGGCCATGCGCAGGCTGGCAAAGGCCTTGAAGTTCTTCTCGTCTTCCGAGATAACACGGGCCTTCTCCCGTTTGAAAACCTAGTGGGAGAGAGCGCCAGACAGTCAGACCACACATCAGAGGATCCCCGGGAAGACTGCATTTAAGGCTTAACACAATTAACCTCGCTACATTTTTACCACTAGCTCCAGGACGCTGTTAAGAATAGAGCATTTATGCCATCTACAGGCCCTGCCCTTATTGTCACTCCACCAGGCACCTCATTTCAACCAGTTCCTAATTCGCCAGCGCACGTCAGCGCAAGACCAGAACATACCAGGGAAAAAAACCAAGTGCAACGTGAAAGCTGAGTCAGGTTTGTGGCGCTGCCTCCACGACACCTTTTGGAAGCAGCAAGGGTTTCGAGGCAAACGGTGACTGCGCAACCTGCCCGGGCTGTCGTGCTGCCAGCACACATCCCTCACCCCAACGCGCCCCAAATTTCACAGGGGTATGAGCTCCTTCAAAGGTACAAGTAGACCAACGACCCTTGAGCCCACCTGGAGGACACAGCACTAAGCACAAACACGCATGGCAGATGCTTCACGTGTGCCTTCACAGGAATCGTGTCATTTGGTGGGTTATTGCACAGGTTCCCCTGCGGCCTTCTCTGCAGAGCATACGGAGCTCTGCTTCTCCCACGGGCCATTCAGGGCAGGATTGGAACACCTACGTATGATTATTTCCAACCAACATGTCTTGAGCTGAACCCCTGGCACTGGTGCCTGGAGCTCTCCTCTGCACCCACAACACAGCTCATCATGCAAGGACTTCCTTGGTTGATAAGAAGTTTAGCAGAGCTCCAAGTAATTAGTTCTTTACAGTCCACTCTGCAACGCCAAGGAACCAAACAGATGTTGGCAAAAGACAAGGACAAGCTTGGCCTGTTCCTGGATTGTTTTTTCATCCAGGATGGGAAGTGCCGGGAGGCAGCAACTCTTCACTGTAGAGCAGCGAGAAGAAAATCCTCTCTGTGAAGTTTAAGTCTCGATCGTGCCACACAGAGAACATGATTTAGTTACACTTACATTCTTGATCGGCATAACTGGTCCAGTCAGCTGAGTCGCCATCTTGAGTTCCTCAGCCTGCATAACAAGAGGACAAAAAAAATTTATTAAACCCCCCAGTATTTAAAACATCTGAGGCTAGTACCTCAGTTAAAAACATGCCCTGTACGCAGGTACTCAGCTTAAAGACGTTGTTAACAATTCTGACCGGAGATTTAACACCAACTGGTAACGAATTCAGCATTTCAGCCGTGCAGCTACAGGAGTACTTGGCACAGACATGCCGCATCAACAACCTGCGTTTAGCCTGGCTATTGATCAGCCCAGACCTGGCCATAGGAGCAGCGGCCTTTCAGGAGTTCTGCCAGCTAGAAAAATGTTGACATCTACCGTGCCATTTTTAGTTTGATACCAGTATATTCCTCAGCAATTCCTTCTAAGGCTAATTCCAGCTTCTTGTAAGAGTATGGCATCACACAAGAATTATTTTAGTTTAGATAGTTGATTTCAAGTAAACAAATCTGAAACAGTATTTCAGACAGAAGTAGCTGTACCTACTGGTACAGAAGCTCGAGACCCTTCCTCCCCTGTTCTGAAAAGCAGCCCAAACATGGTGGGGTCCACTACGGTTACGTGGCTCAGAGCCGACATGCTCCGGAAGACTGATGACAGCCTGAGCACACCACCTCGTTTCACGGCTTGCACCGCCCCATGGGAAGCATGTATCTACCGCAGGCAGAGCCAAGAAAAGCCAGCTATACTCTGGATCTCACTGAGACTGTAATGAAAAGCATTTTTGTATGTCAACAGCAACGACCTTCTTGAGGCTGCCTTATGGACGGCTTTCACTGAACTGCTCCACTGAAGAGTTTGTCCTCGCTTTCCTCACCCTTTCCACACAGCTGTTGGTCACCACAGCGGAACGGAACTCCAGATGGACTTTTCAGCCATTCTGACAATTTAGCTTTGTACACTAAAATTCAACCGGTTGGTCAACGACCAAAGCTCTAGCAAACAGGCCACCCGAGGAGTTCAGCCCCAAACCAGAGCTGCATCCTTTTGCATGGCAGTCCCTAGGCCAGAAGTCTGCCCAAAGCATTACTGTAACTCAGGAGATCCCCGTGGAAGTCGACTCTTATCAGGCCTGGCCTTGTGCTGGATTCAGTCATCCCTGCGGATGCGCACAGGAAACAGAAAGAAGGGCTGCTCCCCTCCTCAGGGGGTTTACGTTATGAAAAGCGTTCAAGAGCAACGTCTGACTGCACACCATGGCACCGGGATGGACCAACAACCCAACCTCTGAAAACATGACCAGAAACAGACACCATGAAGTGTTCCTGGCGGCCAAGTACTTACAGAGCTGTCTCCCCTCTTAGGCATAGCTGGCTTCCTTGGGAAGAGGATAAGTTTGGAGCGGTACTCCTTCAGCCTCTGCACATTTGCTTGCAGGGACTCGGTAGACTTGTTACGTCGACGAGGATCCACAGAAATTCCAATAGTCCGGGCAAACTTTTTGTTAATGCCAGCAAGCTGAAGAGAGAGCAGACAGTGTCAGCATGCAACTCCCAACGCCACCGTGCTACTGCCAGGAGCTGCTCCGGTCATCAGCCAGACAAGGGTCTGAGTGCAGCCATCATAGGCTACAGTCTGGAGAAAGGTTTAGCATCTGACCAAACGGTCCATCAGCAGTGTAAGGGTCTGGCAAAAAGGACTGACACAGGCAAAGGGCATCCTGGCATCTGTATTTCAATGATTAAAGTGTTCCACAGACTTTACAGTAATTTTTGCAGATAGATCTCCTCAGGACAGCAAAGTGTGACCCCTGAGTAATTATGAGGGGGACATTTTAAACTATGATACACACAAGACAACAATATATGAAGTCTGCAAGCTGATAACTTTGGTTCACTGAATACTGGAAACTCCATTAAAGAAGTATTTTTCTGTAACCATCTTAAATGAGAAATAACCTCATTTTCTGTTTAAAAACAAACATCTGTGTACCATTATCCAAAAATTAAAGAAAAATGAAGTAATGAAGCATTTGGCATCTAGAAGAACAATTTTACTGCTTCAATGCACTAATTCCACTGTTATAAATGTTTTAATTAGATACTAAACAACGCACAAGAGACGGCTGTGGATGCCGGCTGCCAGCGAGTACTGATGTTTATTCCTGCCCACTGTATGGAGATAGGCGGGTGAGGGTTCCCACAGACCACCATGATCCAGCTTTTAACAGGTCATCCACTCATCATGCCTGGGAAGGTCATCGAGAACAGCTTCCTAAAGCAATGGAGGGCACTGAACACTTCCCACAGACTTCCAACTGTTCCTAAACCAGCTTACAGCTAGCTATTGCATGAGAAGCAGGCACAGCTACTCCACGAGGCTACGCTGAACAGTTCCCTTCTCTAGCACAACATCCCCTACTTCTCTTAGAAATAAGCTGAGGGTTACTTGGTCCACAACACGAACAGGTTCACAATGGCTCAAATTTTTAGGATTAGCAGAAATGTGTCTCACAAAGAAATAAAACAATTTAATGACAAAGCTATTAGTCTTTTCCCACCCACTCCCAAAAGAAGTTTAGGGGACTCTAGGTTCTTCCACAATCCAGTTTTACTAGAATTTTGTTCAAGTGAGTCTGACCGGACAAACGAGTGTTTACTTTTCAAAGCAACTTTTTACTCTGACATACGCTACTGCATCCCCCCGCCACAGCTAAAGAAAAGGCAAAAGCAGTGTTTTCTACGCTCCTGTAGAGCCAGCAACATCAAACATCCCCCCTGCCTGAGGCAGCATCAGCAGAGACTGACACTCTGACAATTCACTCGCGCATTGCATGCACATGCGGATAAACAGGACAAGGCAAATGAGCTCAGACTTGGAGTTAGTTTTATCAGATTGGGATCAGTGCTCCGTACTTACTTTAAGCTCTTCTAGGCTGAAGCCTCTGCCAGCACGAACTTTTTTGTGGTATCTGATAGTAGGGCACCTCACTATAGGCCGGATGGGCCCAGCCACGGGCCGGGGAGCGATGCGGCGAGCCTTCGCCTGGCGGGCCTTCCTCCTGGAAGGTCGAAGGGGAGAGCGATGAGGAACACTGCATTTCTGCCAGATGTGCCACTACTACGCTGCCAGACGACCTCCCTTGCGGGACAGCATCTGTCCATGGGGATATCTCAGAAGCAAACACAGCACTGGCCTAACAACTCAGGCTGATGCCTGGTTCTACAGAACAGCCGCAGTCATCAGATACAGAAGGGTTCGAGGGAATCATCAATGAGGTACAGCGATTCCGGAGATTTCTCATCACTTGACTGCAGCTGGAATGGCCTGACCCTGACCAGAGACCCCACACCCTGCTGCAATCCCAGAAGTTTTAACAAATAAGGTTAGCGGAACCGCTTAACACAAAGACACAGTACTTCAGCTTCTTAATAGGCCCGATACGAGACGAGAGACGCCTTCCCCCGTCCCCCGCGCTACGCGAGCTAAAGCAGCAGGACAGCAGGAGCGGGCCGGGGGAAAGCCGGGCCGCGGGCACTCACCTGCGGATCTTGCGGGCGGGCTGGTTGAACCATGTCGCCACTCGCCGCTGCCAGTCCTTGTGGAAGTGGGGCTTCAGGATCATGCCATTGCGGCTGGGCGCCATGGCTGCTGGGGCCTGCGGATACGGGCAGGGCTAAAGGCGGCCGCCGGCCCTGCCGGGGTAGCGGGGCCGCAGGACCTCCCCCAGCGACCGGTCCAGAGGCCCTTCCCCGGTCCCCGTGCCACCCAGGGCAGGCCCAGGGCAGGCCCAGGGCGCCCCCGAGCCCGCCGGTCGAGGCCCATGCCCACGGCCAGGCCGGGAGCCTGTCAGCGCCCCCTCCGGGCCTGGGCCCGGCCCTCCGCGCAGCCCGCAGCCCCGCGCAGGTCTCGGAGCGGCCCCGGGTCACAGCCCGGTCCGTGACACAGCCCCCGGCGGGCGGATGGCGGCGGATGGAGTCCCCCCGGCCGCGCCAGCGCCCCGACTCACCTCCCGCCACTGCAAATGGCCGACCGGAAAAGGAAGCGGAGGCGCCGAGCGCGCCGGAAGTTGCGTCAGCGGCGGCCAATGGGCAGCGCCGCGGGAACCGCCCAATGGGAACGACGGCGGCGGAAGAAACTGGCGGCAGCTTCACCGCGCCCCTAGTAAAGATGGCGCCGGCTTAAAGGGGCCGCGCACAGGGAGGCGAGGGGCGAAGGGAGCCCCGGGGCCCCCACGCCCGGTGCGATGGGACGGACACGGGGCAGGGGTTACACCGTCCCCAAGGGCTCCTGCAGGACCGCGGGGACCCTGTTCCCCTCCACACCCCATCAGGGCTCTGCCACCTTCCCCAGTAACAGGGCGAGCAGCCCTATAGCTCCGCAGAACTGAATCCTCCCAGTAAAGGGTTTATTCAGGCAGCCCAGAACACAGTGATGACTTAAAAAAAAAAAATCAAAGAATATCTGCTGCTGGAAAAGTGAATTCAAAGAATTGACCTTGTTTGTTTCATCACAGGTTTGGAAGAAAAAAAAACCCCAAACCTCCAGGCAGTAGCATCCCAAATGTAAGAAACCACTTCTGCCCCTGAAAGCAAGGGAAAGTGTCCTGGGAAGACAACCCGCCCTGGAGGGAGAGCTCGAGGCTCCATGTACGATGCTGGGACAGGGGAGAGGATGCCTGGCAGAACCATCCTCCCCCCATCATCAGGAGACTAAGACTGAGGCCTGGGAGGTGAAAGCTGTCAGAGCTGGCATCTTTCAAGTCACAGACAATCCTCACGGAATAACTCAAGACAATAATCTTTCCTAAAGCATTAATCCAGCCAGAGCACACCAGGCACCAACAATCATTTTAATGCTTTCCCTGATGAATGCCAGACAACCATGTCATCACAGCCTATTTTGCAGGAGCCATGAGGATGGAGCCAGAACCACCAGCTTTTTACCGAGGCTTCCCAACAGACACACCTGCTTTTGCTCCAGTTCCTGAGAGCTCCTCTCCAGCTCTGAACCAGCAGAGCCGCCAAACAGTCTTCCAACGTGTAACTCGGAGCCACTCTCTGCAACGCTAGTTTCTAACATCACACAGCAGGGTTAGATTGGTTTCTGCACACAGGTTTTCCTCAATCTCTGCTTGTGAGAGACTTGCTATAAAAACTGAATGTAAGTTATTGGACAGGGAGAAGAAAGGCCTTGTCCTGTACAACTCAATAGCTACAATAAGCTTCATATGTGCCAAAACATGTCTGCATCTCAACATATTCCACAGACAGAGCAGCACAGTATGGACAGTTTATTCTAGCAAAGTCTGTTTTTCCATTTTTATTTTATGTTCAGCAGCAGAGATGACCAAAGGTTGCAGCAGAGTTGCACAAGAACTGGAGCACCTCAGCGGCCTCAGAGTCTTGCAGGGGTTTCACTACACTGACCATTCTGGCACAGAAGGGGACAGCCCTGCACTCCTGCCATGTCAAACAGCATGGCGAGAGGTGTTTGACAAGGACTCCACAGGATCTTTCACCCTTAAGAACATGTACACCGCTCCTGCGTACAAGAAATCTTTCCAGCGGATTAGACTTACCCAGCTCCTAATCACTACCACCCTGCTGAGAATCAATTTCAAAATGCTAAGGCGTTCTCCCTCCTGCAGGAAAAAACTCATTAGAGGAAGCAACATAGCCATCCCTTATTTTTTGGGTAACAGCAGCACAGAGATTTCCTGCTTGGTATCTTTTGATTCTGGAGCTGAAAAAGGAAAGGGTCTGTGCCCAAAAGAAGCCTCTAGAGTCCTCCCGTTCCAGATCAGGAGCAGGCTTCATACTGGTCTCAGGCGTGGTTCCTCCTCCTCCTCATGGTTTGGTGGCTGCTGGGGCATTTCTTCATCTCTCATGTCTTGCTTGTCCCTCTCCGCTTGAAGCCAGCTCTGAGGAGCTATCATTTTCTTTGGCCCGTAGGGTGGAGGCCCAATCAAAGCTTCAATGTCATCATAATTTATCACTTCTTTCTCCAGGAGGGCATTAGACAGCTAGAAAGAGTAAATAAGGCATATTGAGTCACAGGGGTTTGAAAACAGCCTCTCTGAACTGATGTGAACTCTCCCTGCCAGCTCAACTCAGATCTCACCATACGGACACAGCACATGCTGCAGCTCATGAGGAACAGACCCCTGGCTACCACCCCACAGAGGGGGTGACCTGAAAGACTGCTGGAGCCAGTACAAAGTTCTCCAGGCTGCTGGCACCTTTCACAAGACCGTTTTTGGCCAGGAATACACAGTATGACTGGAGGCAGTAAAGCAAGCTCTAGGGAATGATTTGGCAACTCAGAACTCCAGGAACAATTAGAGAAGTGCCTTTCCTACCACTGTCACTGCACCTGTGGCCTTGCCTGTCTAAGATGCCGAAGTAGCAGCAAACGAGACCACAGACAGACCCGCGTACCACAGACCTCCTCTGTACGCACAGGGACAACAAAGAGATCTCTGTTCCTGAAAACAGGGACTGAAGGTCATCAGAAGTTCTTCTCCAGAAAAGTTGAATTCCCCAGCCCCTCTGCCAACAGAAGGGCCACACTTGAGCAGCAGGTGGCTGTCAAACACGGAACTACTAGATTCTGCTGACAAGATGCGGCACACTGCCCTGGCAACTGAAACATTTACCCTGTAGATACTTTGGCTTAACTTAAAAGTTTTCCTGTGATGAGCCTCTAGCAAACATCTGACTGCCGTTAAATGAAAGGATCACAACAGAGGAGGCCTGCAGAGAGGAGACCCCCTAACAACGCCTGCCTTCAGAGCACTCCCAGGGCACTGTCCTGGGGACAGCGCTGTGATATGGCCAACAGCAGGGTGTCCGAGCAAGCAAGCCCTCGCTACTTTACTACACGAAGCAGGCCTGCAGTTGCATAGCTGAAGGAGTTTTTTGTTGTTGTTGTTTGTTTAAAAAGAAGGGATTGTTTTATTTGCAAAACACAACACTAAGTTGACTCCTGGTCATTTTGGATGTCACAGACCAGACTTCTCAAGGAAAGATCAAGTAGATACGCAGGGTGCTGCAACCCAAGCGTGGCTCAGCCCAGAGTGATTGGTACAGAGCTCCTGGCAGAGAGGTGGGGACATGCCAGGGTGACTGGCTAGGCGACTGTCAGGACAACGGGGAAGAGGCAAAGCTCTACCTCTGCAACAAGGACTCCTTGGTGTATCAGGTATCAGGGAGCTGGCAGGTGAAAACAGCCTGGAGTTACCAGAAAGCACGAACCAGCACCAGGCAGCTAAGTTGATGGGCCCCATATTCCTTCACCAAAGCCAGAAACTGTCCACCTGATTCCTGTACATCTACAGGACCTGGAAGGATGACCTCTTCCTGCCTTTGCAGGCTTCGCAAGAACAGTCACGGTCTTCTCTCCAGGAAATCACACTGCCAAGCGGCTAGCAGGGAAGTGCAGGTTGAGGGGACAAATTCTAGCTTTGATCACTTCCACAGAGCACTCATACTCCTCTACCTTGCAAACACCAGCTGGTGTTAGGAGGCAGACTACTCACTGCTGGCAAATGCACAGAGTTCTCCCTATGCCTGGTCCTAATCTGGGGGATGCGCAATAAACAATCACTTGTTCACAACACGAACCCCAGCACTCCCACTACAAGACTTCCTAGGACCACAGAGACACTGCAACAGCCAAGCTACAGAGCACAGAAGTGGCAAGGCAAAAACCACCAGTTTGAAAAAAAAAAAACCCTGAAAAACTCCCACACAACTTCAACTTACTGTTTGCAGCTTGTCCCGGTTCTCCAGTAAGAGTTTTTCTGTGCGCCTGTAAGCCTGAGCCACCAGGACTTTTGCTTCCTAGAAAACAGTAACAAGAAGAGATTTGAAGCGTAGGTGGCAACCAACAATCACAACATGTGGATAAACAAGGAGAGCACTGAGGGATGGAAATCTACAAACTGAGCCAGGCAGAAAGTGGTTCCCATCAACAGAAAATGCAGATAAACAGTTTGAAAAAAAGCCAAAGTAGTACTCATGATAAAGAACAGTAAACTCCTGCACGAGCACAATTCTTCAGTTGAGTCCCAGCTGATGGGAAATGCAGTCTAATTAAGGAGGCTGTCCGGTAGCAAAAGAGGCAGCTCAGCACAAATCCCAGGGAAGCACAACCATAGCACTTCTGAACCAGGTTTTTTTCATTTCCAGCTATTTGATTTTTCAACTAAAGCAATGTTTTTTGCAGCAATGAAGTCCAATTTCCTGTCAAAACAAGCTAGTATTTTTCAGTCAGTCTGAACCATCATTTTGGTTAGATAGCCTCTCTCTCTCTGATGTAGGAAGTGGAGAGATTTCAATTATGCAACTGAGACTTTAAGACACAGGTTTCTTGTAATCTAATCATTGCATAGCCATGCTTAAGATACACATGGGACTCCTGAGGGCCGGGAGAGACTTCATGCAACAGAATCTTTCCCTAGCTGGGTATTTGCCTGCAGTTCCACAACAACCCCCCAGTCTCCCCAAATTATTGCTTCTTCCCCCGCAAAGCATTTCTCTCCAAACGTCACATTTGCACCTCCTGTCTCCCAGAAGCTCACCAGTGTCTTGGCTGCACTGGAACCATGACTGTAGCTTTCACAGTCAGTTCTACGCATTGCAGCATATCTCACAGCCACTTGCTGCATCTTCAGGCAGCACAGGGCCGCTGGGCTGAACTCACAGCTATATGGGATTTTGCCTGTTCTTAATGCCTCACTGCATAGTCCTAATACATTTTATTAGAACAGGTAAGTGCTCACTTGTTGAAATTTACTACTTAATGGCCAACAGAAAAATACAAATTGTTTGGGTGCAAGTTACATGCATTTTTTTCACTGAACCACAAAGTAAATAGCAAACCAGAACACGTAACCAAGGGTGGCCTTACATGATCCATCATTTGCTGAAGTCCTTGGCTGAAAGGGCGTCGACCAATTCCAGCTGCACTCTCCAGGTCCGGAAAGGAGAGCTGCCCAATGCTGGGCACCATCCCGTACTGCTTCACCATGGAGTAGGCTATCTTGGTCACCTTCTTCAAGTCATCCTGTGCTCCTGGGCAAGAGAGACAGATACAATGCTTGCCAACTCCAAGCTGAGTGTAAGGGGAGCACATCCTGTACAAACATGCCTTCCACTAGTCAAGAGACCAGAGGACCCACAGGAGCCCACAGATGTGAACACTCCACCTGCTGATGGACCTTTCTACTCATAATGCAGGACCCATGCACAACAGTGAGTGCATCTACTGGTAAGCTAGTTCACATGGAATGCTTACCTGCCACTGTCTGCTGCTATCCTATTTGGATATAACTAGTTGGAAACATGGCACAGAAAGCTCTAAGGGCTCCCACAAGCCAAGAGTCTCACCAGGTTATTGCGTCTGTGGCCTTGAGCTTTGGGACAAATCTAAGACAACACAGTGGCAACCAACAATGAGAGACCTCCATGTTCACAAATGCAAGCCCAAGATGAAAACACACAATTTGACATTCCTCCTTCCCAATGTGGGAAACCTCTGTCTCTTGCTCAGATCAGCCTTGGACATGGCAAGTACAGAAGTTCAGGCTCTCTTAGCACGGTCTCCACCTGCCTGTGCCAGGGTCTGGCTCCTCACCTGTAGTGACTTTGTTAAAGGTGATGGCCTCAGACACTCTCCCCCCCAGCGCCATACACATCCTCTCCAGCAGCTGTTCCTTGGTGAAGAGGTACTGCTCTCTTGGAAGGATCTGAGCGAATCCGAGAGCTGCGTTTGTTCGAGGGGCTATGGAAACCTGCAACACAGAGCAGCTCCCTCAGTTCAGACAACAAAAGAGCTCCCAACTACAACAGCAGAGGGAAAACAGGAAGAGGCCTGCATTCCCAATGAAATTTGTCAAAAGCTTTGGGGCAGGCTGACCTACAGAGACACAGCCAAAGACTGCAGTATGTCGTCATTCCCCGTACTGAAGGTTCTGCCTTCACAGCTACAGAGACTTTCTGCCACTTTCTGCTCAAGAAATGAAAAGGAAATTGTCCTTAACAGCAAGCCAGTGAAAACCTGATATTTAGGAGTTGCTTTGGAGGGTATAAGCCAAACAGAGTTCACTTTACTGTGTTCCAGAATCACTGAGACTACCTGGAGAAAGTTAGGATGTCTTCAGAAAACTAAGAGCCCTTTCCCCCACACATTAAATGAAAGTAATTAACAACAGTTCAGCTTATACAATAGGTCATTCAGAGTGAATTTGCCACTGGTGGTGAGCCAAAGAGCTGTCGCCCTTGTCATTTCCACTCACCACCTCCCCACAGCGTCAAGGCTTTTCAAGGAGATGTGCATGGGAGAGAACACACCCCGGGGTGCCAAACAGAGGCCCTTCCCTACAGAGCAGGGCTTCAGGCAGACCAACTCCCAAGCATACCAATCTGAAAAACACATCTCCTTCCATTAGTATCAGAGCAGTTCCTGCAATGGTAGCTTCACTGGCTGAAACACACAGGCAAGCCATGGCAGGGAAAGAGATCACATATGTGTTAAGAAATATTAGTTGATCAGCTTAAGTAAGTTGTAAATAGAATGAATCACTTAGACTTGTAATGTTGTGTGATTTAGTATGCTGTTCACTTACGTGGCATGAGTAGCTAAATTTGCTGAAGCCTGAGGCTGCAAGCTGTAAACTCTCACCTAGATTTGCTGCACTTGTATCTATTCAAGCAAACAAGGCCTTCAGAGCCAGCACAAAACAGAATATAAGGAGGGTACAGCCATCAACAGCAGCTGCAACTCAACAAGGTAACAGCTTGTCTATAGACAGTGAAGGAATCCAATAAGGAGTCAGAAGGTGTCAGAAGTTCTCAGGCCAGAATCACTATTGGACCAAAGGGTGTGTGAAAGCTGTGTGGAGATCGCATGAAGGGCGGATGCATAGTCTGTAAGGGTATAATTGCCCAAGGATTTCTTTGTTCGGGGTCCCTCCCTAGAGGCTCCCAGCTTGAGCTGATCCTGCTGCTGTACCACTCTGTTAAATTACTTATTTTTATAAGATTTGATGTCTGAGACTGCTTCAGGAAACCTAGTGTTTGAACTGTGGAGCGACTAACACCAGACACCCAGACCAAACTGCGCTTTAACATATGCCGCATGCACACACGGAGCAGTGCTTTGCGCCCAGAGGAGGTGCATGAACTGAGCAGCAGCATCAGGAGACTCAGTTGCTCCCAACAGCTTTATAGTTGGCTTTTAACTGCAAGGCTTCTCCTATAGCTTGTTTATCAGCTTTGCACTATCACTATCATCAATGGAGCCTGATGATGGATTTCTCCACAGCATATTTGAGGGACACAGTTTAGTGGTGGACTTGGCAGTATTGGGCTAACAGTTAGTGATCTTACAAGTCCTTTCCAACCTAAGTGATTCTGTGATTCTGTATTTGCCATTTATTTTGCTGCAGTATTCACAGCTCCAAGCTCACGGAGGCCAGGGTAATGCAGCAAAATTCAACACAAGTACCACAAAGAATCAACGCATCTCGGACAGGGGAACCCCAGAGGACACTCTTCCCAGCTGGCGACAGGCTTCATTACGCAAGTGCTGGTAGCGGAGTTACCTTCATCACAGCCTCGGTGTGCTCCAGCAACCAGCCAACCAACGCGTGACCTGATTCATGAAATGCCACAACCTTCCTCTCTTCTGGTGACAAGATCTTACTTCTTTTGGCAGTGCCTATAGGAACAGACAAGGATTTGGTAAGATAGCTGGCAACAGCTGTAGCCAGTAGGGCATAATCTTGTACAGCTAAGCACACAAGCTAGCACAGTCTGTGGATGAACAGTCAGCAAGCTTCATATTGCACTGCCTAAGGAGAGGCAGTAAAAAGCCCTTCAGTTACATGCTGTGGAAGGTGCTCTCTGTCCCTGCAGTAGAAAGCAATCCATGCTTGGATTGCTTGAAAACACTGGCTGAAACTTTACCCCTTTCTCCTCCTTACAGCACACTTAATCATTAGACAAATAATTTAACATTTTATTAGATCACAGCTCTAGAACACAAAGCTCTGTTCTGCTCCCAGCTCTGCCAAAGACACGTTACACTATATCTCTGCCCAGGGACAGATCTGCAACAAGTCAGTCTACCATTTGGAAAAAAACCCAACAAACCAAAACCCAGAACAGAGACTGAGTAGAGTATCATACTGATTTTGCTGTATGGCCTTTCAGTCCCTTAGGCAGAACATGAGAGAAGTAAAACGTTGCATTTTATGTAAGAGGGGTCCCAGTTGAGATTCTTGTGCATTAGGAGTGTTCAAAATCAGCAAAAGTCCAACAGTATATACAAAAAGCTTTCTCCAGACCCTGGGAGCATCTCTCATTACACATGGCATGCTCTGTATGAGCTTATTGCCAGGCTCCTGAGAACCAGCAAATTAAGCCATAACTCACACTTAGTACTTCCTCCAAAAAGGTGATTTTTGAAAGTGTCTATTTTCCAACCCAGTAGTCCATAACGCAGAATAAGTCCAATTAGGATTTAAAAAAAAAGCTGAATAGAAGTAAAACTTCTAGCATGTAGAAAATATGTTAACTACAGAATAGACCGCATAACAAGCGCTCATTATAGCTCTGCATGTTGAATGCAAAAAGGTACCAGTACTTTAAAGCCAATGTCTCCACACAGTGCCAGGAGCTGTAGGGGGTAGAGCAGGCAGAGTCAAGAGCAGCATTACACCAAGCTTGCTTGATGTCTTGGAAAACAACATTCTATTAACATTAATTTTTAAACAAAGTCAAGAGCTTTATTAAACAAGGAAACAGCAAAATTAGTGTGGCAGATCTTGTAAAATTATTGCTCAGGGGCCCTGGAAACCACTGTGCCCCACAAGGCATGATGGTGATGGAATAGCAGATTAATTGCAACAGCCTTGATATTCATCAGTCAGTCCCTTACCCTGCCTTCAGCAGGGCATGCGCATGTGTCCATATGTCTCTTCCCATAGAAAGATGTATATAAATACACACTATATATAGACGCACACACACACTTAAATTCTGGAAGCATTCCTCTGTCAGCCCACCAAGGAGGGAGGAACTGTACTCTTCACCATAGCACACAGTGTGCCTACAATGATTATTTCTTTTCCTACAAAAAGTAGTAATCTCCAGGCAGGAAAGTTCTCTGAAGGCCAGTACTTAGCCCATTTATGAGAAACAACCCAGGAAACAACTCTAGTGCATCTTTGCTGGCCTTACACAGTATACACAAACCCCACCAAGAAAGCAGGCTCTACTACATCTTCTAAAGACAACCCCTAAAAGCCTCTGTGCACTCAGCAGGTTTCCTCCCTCATTCCCAGGAGATCTGACTTACTGACTGCTTTCTGTTCCCAACTAAAAACACAATGGGGACTACCACAGAGAGAAGTTCTTACTCCTCCCTTACAGCAACACAAAGCTTTAAGGCTGAAAGGGCCTCTGGACTTACAAAGTTCCCTTTTGATTCCACACCACTCTTATTAAAACCAGAAGCTTATAATGGAAAGCACAGTAATATCTTCTTTCTTTCAAGAAAAGCTTTTACAGCAACTGAAATGCCCTCTGAATTGTGAAACCCAGAAGCATTCTTATTACAAGGCAAGGGTACATTTAATATGAGGCTGGAGGGTTGTTTGGGGTCTTCTAGACTTAGTCTGCAAAAAATAGCCAGGTCCTGCTAATACGAAAGAATCCAGTGAAGCAACAAAAAGACTTTATGGCCTCCTACATGCCACAGAGCCTTAGTGAAGCAAGTCAGCTTGTCAGCAGTGAAACTGCTGAAGCCCATGCCCTGCAATGCCCCACCACATTAATCCCAGATATCCCTTCTGCTACACATCCCCTGTGGCCTTACTTGCTTTTTGCCTTCTCTTCCAAGCCTGGGGAACTAAGGCAAGGGTGGAATTCAGACAGAACACTCAAATGAATCCCTACAAGTTTGGTGCTTTATCTCCTGCAGATGGGAAAGTAAAGCACGTATTTGCTCTGGCTGATGAAGACTTCTGCGTTACAACTGGAGTCATCTCGCTGTCCACTCTTGGGAGCTGCCGAGTACAGTCTGGGCTTTGTGCAAGTGGGGCTGGCCACAGTTACCCAAAACACTCCAAAGACTTTGTTTTTAAGAGGCAGGTGAAACTGTCCAAAAATTTTCGCAAAAAAACCCTCTTAAATGAGGAATTGTTTGGGCATTTTCTGATAAAGCAAACACTCAGGACTAAATTGCAGGATCAGGAAATAACTGACACAGTACAAACATCCTGTTCCACATGCTCTACTAAGAAAAGCACAGAATGTAGTCTGTTTGCCCAGGCTCACCTCCCGGTAACGACACTGCAGCCTGGAAGCAGTTAAGTGTCTGATTATGAAAACCACAGCTTGGCTACAGGGCAGTTCAGACCAAAACCCACCAGATTCAAATCCCTTAGGTGAAATCAAGAGTTCTGGGAACTCTTTTTCCCCTCCCTATAATATACTGCTACAGGGTAATCTCCAGAGGTTCCTCTGCTGGCAATCGCACAAGCGACAGGGAAAGACCAACAGGATGTTCTCAGAGGGAGAACAGTACTCTACTGTCTTGCAGTTTATTCTGCCAATTCATCAAAGCCTGGGCTTTGAGGCCAAAAAGAAAAATCTCTAATATCTTGCTGTTGAGGATGCGTAGCCTTTTTGCTATTCATGTTTATGTAGCAGGTGTCCAGGGCAGCAAGAAAACCCCAGAAATACTTCCTTTTTTTTTTTTTAAAAAAAAACCCAAGCTAAAACCTTTTTAAACTAAAAAAGCCATACAGATTTGAATTCCCCTCTCTACTGTTTTGCTACTGACCATCTTCCCTGAGCTACAGGTTCAGGCTACCTGCAGATTCAGGGAGATCCATCTGGGGTCTTGTTTGGAGAACTTTCCATGACTATGGCATCTAATTCCTTCAGGACAGCTCTACAGGAGAGAGCACAGTTAGGACCCATCCGTCTTCCTCAAAAGTAACCCACTCACTTGAGCCTTCTCTCAAGAAGCACGGTACAGACCAGTAAGACAACAACAGAAATAGCTGGATCGCTTACCTGCAATGACTCTTTCCACAGCATACTCGAAGTTGAAAGTATCGATGGATTTGTGACCTTCTCTAGCGGCATGAAGAGCAGCTTCATTACATATATTTGCGATGTCAGCTCCTGTAGACAAGAGTTTACAAGAATTACATTGGATTTGTTATGTGACAGATTTCAGAGGACAGAAATAGCAAGAACAAATCTGGCAAAGGACCTAAGGAAGTCAAATAGCCTGCACTTTTTTGTTCCTTGGGAACAGAGAGCAAACCTAGTCCACGGTGTTTATGTTGGATTTGAACAATACAACTGCCTTGGCAACGAATGCTGTGTTGCCACACAGAGGACAGAGTTCAGCAATCAATTAACAGGCAACAGGGGAGTGGCGTGGGCAGTTGGGTTGGCACGGGCTCCTGCGCTGTTCATACAGCAACCACACAACCTCTGTGCAGAAGAGAAAGAACATCTGTTATGAGTTTGTGTGTGGGGGTGATGGTGGCGGGGGGCTGCTGAAAGAAGTCACGAAGAGGCAGTGTGCTGGGGCCTGTTAGAGGGGAAACCCAGAAAGGATATTCCAGGAACTCCACATAAGCAGGAACTCTGGAGCCCCTTGCTCAGCACTGTTTCAAACTCCCAGGGACCTACCCTGGCAACAGGCTCAATGCGGGAGCCAGGCAGAGTTGTCCAATTTCTACTCTGACCGACAAAGTAATTGCTATTCATTCCTCCTATCGCTTTCCCGGTAACATATATCAACTTAAGAGTCTTTCCTCTGAAGTGCAACATCTCATCCTCAACAACAGCTTGGACAGGAGCACAAGCAGTGGTTCCTCCCTTTAAGAATTAGGAACCTAGGCATTATAAAAGTGCGTTTTCCCTACCCCCACACCCTGTTAGTCCCAGAAGTTTCAGAATATTGAAAATAGCCATCACAATTGCTCATCAGAGCTCACCAGGGAGCTGGTTAGGTTCCCACTATTTCCATAGAGATGGAGAAGGCTTGAAGAAAAAAGCCTTTTAGATCAAAATACCCTGTTAAAACCAAGCAACCAAGAAGCTCCAGCTTCAACTGCAGAACTAGCACAGAAGCAGGCAGAGCAGCCCCACAAGGACACAGCATGTCATACCGCTGAAGCCCGGAGTCAGTTCAGCGAGGTGCTGCGAGTAGAAGCTGGCATCTTGGATCAGTTTGAGACCCTTCAGGTGCTGCTCAAAGATCTCTCTTCTCTCCTGTGAAGAAGACAGAACACCTGAGCCCAGCAAGCATTCACAATGTGGCAGCTTCAGTGCCGTCCACCGTAGGGAGCAGGGGAGGAGCAGACCTCTGGCAGCAGGGATGGTGACATTGCCACCAGAGGGCAGGTCTGTCCTTACAGTGTTTTAGTGCTACAGGAGACCTGATAAACACCCAGCTCTCAAATTCAGAACAGATGTACGAAGGCTTACCGTGAGTCACTGCTTTCTCTCTCAGGGTCACTCTCCCCTCCTAACTTTCACTCCGATCTGTCTTAACTTTTCTCTTACCATAAAAGCACTCGCAGGAAGGAGCTCTGACTGCCTCTACCTGCTCCCTCGCACACCGCAAACTGAAAACCCCAACTACTAGCTACTTAGCCTGTGACCATATCCCAAAGGTGGGGGTGAGGTGATGGCTGGAAAGTAGTAGCCAAGGCGTGACTCATTCAGCTGGTCCAGGAGATCCTGATTAAAACAATGGCTCAGTTGCCAGGGTTTTTCCCCTTACTCCTTCAGGGCAGCTGCACAGTTCACACTTCCACTGCCAGATTCCACCAGGCATTTAAGGTATTTTAACTGAAAACTCTTGAGGACACCAGTAAAGCACAGATGGGAGAAGAGCCTGTGCTGGCAGAGCAGACAGGTCTTTACTGCAGCTGAGCCTATTCCCAGAACTCTGCTACAAATGTCAACACAGCGGACACAGAAGACTCCTAGTAAATGGATTTTAAAAGCATTCAGAAGGAGAAAGTCACTTAACAGGCTGCCTAAAGGAAAATGAGGAGCCTTACAAGGATAGTGAGGACAATAAACCTACAGAACAAACGGTGCTCAAGGCATATGACAATTTAAGCTCTCACACAAGTCAATTTGCCAATTAGGTGGTTCCCAATTTCCTGGAGTGAAGACATAAACACAGTTCTGCATCTGCATGGCAAAAAGAACCTCACAGAACATTTCACTGCCAAAGCTCCTACCAGAGCAGAGACACTTAAAAACAGTGAGTTGTCATTTCAGAGAAAGGAGCAACTGCATTAGCATGTCAAATCTTTCCTTTAGAGCACATAAATAAGAATGAAGGCAAACAGAAGCTTACCATCTTTATATTCCCCAAGCTCAGCCTTTGCCAGGCCAGTGAATCACCAGCAAGGACTGCGACACTTTAGTCATTAATGTTATGGTAAGGAGAGGGCAGCAGGTGGAACATACCTGCAGTGTTGGAAGATCAATAAAAATGTGCCTGTCAAGCCTCCCAGGCCTCATCAAAGCGTTATCCAAGACATCAGCACGGTTGGTGGAAGCCAGCACTATGACATGATCTGTGGTCCCCATTCCTGTAGAAAAACAAGAAAAAAAAAAAAAGTGAAGGTTTTCACCATTGGAGATACTGCATTGCAAGCATACAAAGGGATGGGGCAGGGCAGGATGCAGAGAATGTCTTATGCAGCTTTATCACAAAGCCAGAGGGTGTTTACAGCATCCTTTGGGGCAGCTGAGGCTGAGAAAGTGTCCTCTTCAGCTAGGAGCACAAGACAGGAAGGAGCCTCCCAAGTGACCCAGACCAGTCTCTGGTCATCATGAATACTCTGAAATTCCCTTTTCATTTACTTAATCTTGCCTTAAAACTCCCCCCCCCCCCCCCTTGCCATATTTGGAAATTGTTCCAACTAGAAACCAGAACAGAATCTCTCTATTCTCTCACCTCCAGGCTTAAGCTAATTCCTGCTCCTTTAGCTCCAAAGGTACAATGTTTGCTAGCTAAATTAGTCTTTCCTTCCCAAATATTCCTGTGGGAATCCCTTTCGGTTTTCCTTTACTTTCAACCTTCAGTCACAGACAGGCCACCAGGATCACCAGGGAAGGGTCAGGCTTTCTTCTGACCGGCTCAGGTTAATGTAGAAAGACAGGACATACCCTTGCCACCCAGCAAGGGGCATGTTACAGCATGACTTGATCTTGTGTCTTCTCACTCATCTTTTATCACTCAGAAGGCACACAGGCATACTGCAGAGCAGCGCAAAGACCAGCCCTGCAGAACTTACACCACAGACATGTAGGCAGACACAAAACGCAACCAAGCAGCTTTGCAGTGATGATTAGCGTACAGTAGCTCAAGCCACAGTCAGAGAAGGTTTTGTCTCCAGGTCTTAAAGATGAAAGGAGCATCAGGATTTACAGGCTGCGCAAGAGGAGGCAAAGGCAGACAGGTCTTCTCGGGGAAGCCAGAGCACTAGCAGCTGGAGGAGGACAGAAAGGGGCAGGCAGTTGTGCTGCTTGGGTGGGGAGCCAGAGATCATGTTGAATCACTGAACCACACTGCTTATTTATTACATTCCACCAGGTGCCCACAGGCCCCTGGGTATGAGTCACCTGCTTACAGCAGATTCAACAGCCCTGGCATACAGCAGCCTTCCCAGGGAAAGGACGCGTTAGTCCCATGTGCTTCCTTCGCTGCCAAGTCACACGCTGCAGAGAGGCAGCTTTATGCACGTAAGCTGGGCGAGTTTCAGCTCACTCCAGCTCCACCAGAAGAGCTGCCAAATGTGTCAGCATATAAGAGCTCAGCAGAGAGATTAAGGTTACAGGTAAGTCAGAGGACTGGCTCTGTCAGCTTGCACTATAGCAAATCTCAGTTCTTCCTCCCTGCAGGATGCTGTCTAAATAAGCTCCTGGAAAGGATGAAGCTGGCCATTCTTCAGGCATGTATTACACTGCACTTTGGAGTGTGATAAATAAGCAGAGACTGGCAGGCACTTGGGGGATAGAGAGCTTCATTCACACGGCAGGATTAGATGGTACATTGCATTATCTGCTTTGCAGCTGGGAAGACTCTCTTAAAATAGGTCTGACTATTAGAAGAAATATAAAAAAACAGAACTACTGAGAGCATCCTCCTCACATCAGCTTCTGCCCCACTTGCTCTCAAGCCTCTATCCTAGTGGTGCAAAACGCTGCTCCACAAAATCTACCACTGTAGCCTCCGATTCATATTACTGTTCCCAATGCAACATCCCCTGGCACGACACAGACTTGGGCTTCCACAGTCAAAGATCAGCCACAGGAACAGTCTACAAAAACACCTCAATCGTAACAACAAATGAAAAATGGCTTTGAAAATTTAGCCTAAAGAGAGCCTTCATATGTACAATGTTTACAAATGAAGCCATTTCAAAGAGAAAAGAAGGGTCCTCTTGAACTGGCAAGTGCTCTGCTCCCCACTGACACAGCACACTACTTTGATGAGCATCTCATCTGCATTATTAGACTGTGTAATTCTCTGGCCATTTGTTCAAAAGCCTTCTGGATATCATCTGTGAACAGTATCATTGAAATGGGGCCACCTCACAAGGGAAGCCTCAGGGTCAGAAACATGCATACAGCACAGATCAGGGGAGAGGTCTTGTCTGAGGACTTCAGGTGAAGAGCTGCTACTAAGAGGTTGTGGATGCCCCATCCCTGGCAGTGCTCGAGGCCAGGCTGGACGGGGCTTGGAGAAACCTGGTCTGGTGGAAGGTGTCCCTGCCCGTGGCAGGGGGTTGGAACCAGGTGATCTTTCAGGTTTCTTCCAACCCCAACCATTGTATGGTTCTATGAAAAGATGTCCTGCATTTTCATTCACAAAACACAGATCAGACCAGGACTGTCAAGCTCCTCTCAAATGCATTCAGAACAGAGAAGATATGTGGGTCACATTCCTCTTCTGCTTGTTTGCGGTTTGTGAGGGAAGATTCACTATTCAAACCAGGCACCTGTTTTGACAAAGACTGGAGTACATGTGTCACTCTGGTTTTAAAAACAGCTTTTGTACATACAGGCTCCTTCCACTCCCTCCTCTTCTCCCACCAGACTCCTGGTGCTTCCAGAACACGAAGCAAGCTGTCAGAGTGAAGGAAACCAAGGTCGCTTGTACGAAGAGCACTACAATTACTCTTAAAATCTGCGTACCAGAATTACTGAGTATCAAACTGCACATTCGTCCCATACAGCTTAGCATAATGGCTTTTTTCTTGGTGTTCTCATCCTTCCTCCAGCCTGCAGAGCAGGTTCCATATAGCTCTGACCCTCCTTTTCTTCCTCAACCTTACCTCTGAGTAATCTCATTTGAACACACAAATTCAACAATCACTGCTGATGACTCACAGATCTACTTTTGTGCACGATTTTTTTTCAAATTAATAGCTAACTCGTTTCTGTGGTGTTGCCTTGCAGAACTTCAACCATCAATTTAAGCTAAAGACAGCTAAAACAGAGCTCTCAACCTTCCATTTCAAGGCTTCCTCGTTACAAACATACACCACTCCTCCGCTTGTGCTTGGGTAGAACGGTTAACCTCCTAGAAAACCTTATTCACTATCATCCTGAAAACTATTTTGCCATGATGCATATAGCACTTCAGTGTTCATTTAGGTAACATGCTCAGTTAGATAACATTTCAGTTACATGTGCCAAGGTCGCTGCTGCTGAGTACAAGCCGACAGAAAGTCCATGTTTCTTGTACTAGCCTGACAGTCCTTGCCAGCTGTCTCCCATTTGACACTGTAAACTCCTTGGGCTATTTTTTTTAGTGTGTGTTTGATAAAGCACTTAGCAAAACGAGGGGAGGGACTTAGTACATGATCTGTACAAGATGAGACAATATAAATTTAAAAATAAACTGGGCAGCACACAGCAAACAAGGGACTATTAAAGTACATATTGAGGATAACATTTACCTTCTAAACTCACTTTCCAATAGAGTTGTACCCTAATTTCTGAACTGAGACTCACCAAGAAAACTCTAGAAACCATGCCCAATTTCTACAGGCTAGAGGAAACCAGACATTTTCATTTTTAGTATAGACATGTGGATTGTACTGGCTACATATTCCTGAACAGACAGATGGGCCACCATTTAATGCAGTGTTAACCTGTTGCCAGCTCACCCTACAACTGTCAGGAGGAAAAAACCCTCATCCAAGCCAGGATTGCTGCTCTGCATGTTACTACTGGCTTTTTCTGTTGAGATCATCTACTATACAGATACAGCTGTAAACAATTATATTCACTCCAAGTATATTTACATGCTTGGCCAAGTTGCCTAAGATGGTGCACATGCGAGGTCCCAGGGAACTATATACATATATTTAAGGTGATTTCTGGTATCTACGTAGCACTGTGTGTTTCAAGCATGTTCCTCTGACAACCAGATTTCTGTCTGGTTGTTTAGAACCTACTTAGAGCTCATTCCTCTTCTTCAAAAACTCCATGGCACCTGTGCTGAAGCAGAGAGAGGCCTGGAGGGTCTCTGTACAGCAGGACCACTCTACCCTGTCTGTACCATGCTGTGCTCCTGCTTACAATTTCTCCTCCCTCTGCAACAAGGGCAGAGATCCAGAATTATAGATCCTCTGGCATGCACTATGGAGGAACATCTACCCTCTGCTGAAAGCATTTTCACAAGTCCCAGCTTCTCTCTTTGAAAAGAGAGGGTTGACTCCAGAGCAATCTCCAGAAGGCAGCCTTGCTGAACTGTAGGATGTGCTCTACTTCAGCAGGGCTACAGCCCCATTTCACTGCAAACATTCAGTAAAAAAGCAAGCAGTTTTAACCCCTTTAACAAGATCTGGAGAAAGGGGTCTGCTTTTAGTGCAGGGCAGCTTTTAATTTTTCACATGAAGAGTGTGATGAGACAAGCGTCACAGTTACAGTCAAGGGAAAAGGCGGCTCTGTCCCACAAAACAGCAGATGGATACAAACACTCACTGATAGGCAGGTAGTTAGTTATTCCTTACCCTGCTCTGCGATAATAAGATTTAACAGAAACTTTGCAAGTTGGGTCAGTGCTGCAGGCTCTGACAGAGTTATGACTAAGAACAGCCAAAGGATCATTTTTTCTGGCACTTGTGCAAAAGTGCCTGAGAAAAGGACCAATTCCAGATACAGTACAGCCAGAAACCACCCAGAAGTGTGGCATCAAACCAGGACTTGTTTGCAAAGCTTATCTCTCTCAGTTTAGATAGGGATCCTGTAGTCAGGCAGACAATGTGAGAATAAGTCAAAGGATGGGAGAATTGATATATTATGTTGCTTATGTCCCTCTGGGACGACAAAACTTTAAACCTGAACAGGCTTTAAACTACTACCTGTCTTAGAATGCAGCAAGTATCCAACAACATTTAATGGCCAGCTGGACCTAAATGTTACCCTCTACAGACAGCAGTGCCCTTGCTGCCAATTCATTTTCTTTTGGTTCCCCAGTACTACAAATAATTCTTCTTCAATTGCCAGTGGGAAAATATACTCCCAAACTGAAGCCATTTACTACACTAAGAGTCTTTGGGGTTGCTGCCCTCTGCCAGCCATGATCTCTAATGCACATTTTCTGTCGATGTTATTAGCAGGTGGATGCTCACATGGCCATTGGTGCAAATTCACTCTGGATGTGACACCACACTCTCCTGACTCAGAGTCTTCAGCAAAGTCACAAAAGCAGCTGGCTCCAGGGTTTTAAAATTTACTGGATATAGCCCCAAACCCTTAAAAAAAACTATATAAATGTCTAGATTTCAAGAGGGTTACCTCCACAACTTAGTCACAGCACATACTCAAGAGATCTGTCCTGAGCCCAATTACTTCCTTAGGCATCATCAGCTGCGGAGTAGTCCTGCCTTACTAAGGGACAGATGAGGAGTGATATCCTACAGCACCTTCAGAATCGGGGACTAATGATGGGGTACATGGGTTCAGCCTGGTGCTTGAGGAGATTGCTAAGGGTTCTGCAAGAAAGCCTGGGTCAGCATGAAGCAAGTACTGGGCACGCAGCTTCTACAAACCCTGTGCTGAACAGAGCAGCTGCTGCTGCTTTTCCTCTGTACTCAGTGCAGCAGCTGGGGAAGGGGAGAAAGAACAGAGAAGGGACCCACTTCAATTAAGTGCTACAATAACCTCTGAAAACAGAGCAAGGCCAGCCAAGGCCATATGGTGTCCACAGGAAAAAAACATCCCAACTTTCAGGGCCACAGCCCCTTCACTAAGCAGCAGTGCAAACTTGTCATACAGACGGTCTTTTTGCAAGGACATGACCGAGCTGTAGTTCTGGGTTTAGTCCTGAACAGGCTGTGAAGTGCAAGCTAGCCTTGTCCCAGGGAAGAGGGGAATGGGATTTGTTTCAATGCAATGGTAATTACTTCAGCAAGAAGAGGACGCTAAAGAGGCAAGCTCAAGCAGGAAAAAGATGTGCAGGCCAACAGCTTGGATCTCCAAGGTGATAAAGGCCCAACTGCTGAGAGGTGGAAAGAAATACTGACCATCCATTTCCACCAGCAGCTGGTTTAAGGTCTGCTCCTCCTCAGCATTGGCAAAACCAGATATATTGGTCGAGCGCTTCTTGCCCACAGCATCAATTTCGTCGATGTACACGATGCAGGGTGCGCGAGCCTGGGCTTCTCTGAAGAGGCTCCGAACTCGGGCAGCTCCAAGACCTATAAGGGAAGGGAAAAAGAAACAAGCCTCATAGCTAAAATTGTTAGTACAGCAGAGAATGGAATTACTAGCCCACACTTGGACACCTGACACCAGGCAAGCCCTCAGTATATGGCAGTCCCTCTCTCAACACTGCTGGCACAAAGAAATAGCCACAGAACTCCTATGTTTAGTCTTAGGTACCGCTCCTCTTGGTGCTGCTGGCATTTAACTAAGCTCCCAAAACTGCAGGGACTCCTACAGCTGCTGTAAGAGGAGCTCTGCTCCCAGCTCCTAACATGAACTCCTGTTCCTTCCACAGGTCAGAAGCTGAAATATTCAGCGTGTTCCTGCACACTGACCCTTGTCAGGTCTTAAGGGATCTAGGAGGAAGGAAGAAAAGGAGGAAGATGGAAATCCCAAGGCACAAAGAAGCTATACTTTCTCCATCAGCAGGGAGTAGCAGAAAATCCATCAGCATTCTCATATAAGGAAAGAAGCCTCGATCAGTGGCTTTAATAATAGGTATAGGGAAGTCAGAGATAATGCTTTCAGATGAAGAACCATGGCTGCACACTGTCAGAAAGAAACAACTAGCAATTCAGAGGGCATACATTTTAGGTCCTACATAATTAAGTACTCTCTACCACTGAAAACCTTTTATATTTTTATAAGAAATATCCCAACTCATCCTCCCCACACAAAGACCAGCTAAAACTCTGTCCTTTGCAAGAGGCCCAGCCAGCACCCTCCAACACCACAACAGACCGAGTAACCTCCTCACCTTTCCTCCCGATAAACTTACCTCCTATCACCTCCACAAACTCAGAGCCTGCCATGGCCAAAAACGGCACTTGTGCTTCTGTAGCCACGGCCTTTGCCAGCAATGTCTTTCCACAGCCTGGCGGTCCAAGTAGCAAGGCACCCTTGGGCACTTTAGCCCCAAGCTGAAGGTAGCGATCCGGACTCTGCGAGAACAACATAACTCTGTCACATCCACAGCTCACATGAAGCATCTGCATAAGAATACAGCCTCCCTGAGCTTCCTGATCCTGTTTTCAGCCTGAGCAACTCCAAGCTGCTAATGGGAGCAGCAACATCTGCATTCCTGTTACAGAATGGGAAATACAGAGATCGAGTCATACTGATAACAGCCTAAAAAGCTGTCAGATTATTTAAACAGAGGCTGCTCAGTACCATGAAGGATGATGAGAAGAATATACCCTCCTCCCCAGGTCAATGAACTATCCCAGAAGACAGGTAGCAAGCACTGATTTTGTTCTACTTTTATATACCTTTAAATAGTCCACAAATTCTTTGACTTCCATTTTCGCCTCATGCATTCCTGCTACATCCTTGAAGCCAATCCCTTTTCCAGATTTCCCATCCACAATGGTGAAACGAGCCATTTTCAACTGGTTCTGTGGAAGGTAGCACAAGCACTGAAGACATGCTCTGACTTTGGACAAGGCAACAGTCTGGAAAGGCTGATTGCTACCCTTTGGGAGACAGCACAGCAGGTATAAGCTGCTCCTAACTCAACACTAAAATGCCCACCAATGCACTGGTGTTTTACTAACTTTTGCTCTGGAAACACTTCACAGCCAGACTGTTGACTCAAACTTCATTTATCCACATGTTGTGGGGAAGAGACAGAATAAACCCGCATTAACAGTCCCAACACAATCCAGCTCAAACTCCACGTAGATCAGGCAGGGATACTTATTAAAAACATGCAGCATGCCCAAAACCTTATCTGGTATCTTCTCGCCGATTTCTGAACGCTCTGATCCTTAATACTCATGGGATAGATACAGTTCTGAGGAGTATGTATTGATGGTAAATAGTTGTCAGTGGTAAATAATTACCAATACTGTCTTGTAAATGCATATAAACAGATAGTTTGCACCATTGTCCGATGCTGCCACTAGTTTCTACTGCAACACAGCCCAGGACAGAACTATAGGTTCTCAAATTGAACAAACACCACACTTCAGTCTCCTGGTATGTGTTAAGCCACAGCGACAGTCAAAACAAGGATTTAGTTAAAAGCCCTACTTGTAACTGCTTATTATGTTCTACTGAAAACAGCTACTCGGGAATTTTTATTTTCTTTGAGAAGAAAGTTTATAGCTTCTCAGGCCTCAGAAACACCAGCTTATCCAAATGAAGAGTTAAACATGCAGTGCCTAGCTGTCCCCACTTATGCAAGGACAGAATCTAGTCCTCAAGGCTCTCAACACTGCTCTAAAATATTCTTCTCCTCTGAGCAGCTGCACCCCTTTGTGTAAGGATAATCCCAAAGCCACAAGAGAACTGCAAAGGAGACCAAGTAGGAAGCCTAACAAGGGACTGAACACACCATATTTGCATCCCCAAAACCCTGTGGTCAATGGCAGTGCACCTTGGGCGGATTTCTGCAGAGTTTCATCAGCTGATTGAGGCAAGGGTGGAAGAGGGGAGGAGGAGATCTGACTGATGTTGCAAGTGAGGCATGTGGCATGAGTGGAACAGGCCAACACATAATGAAATCCAGAATCTGAACATATTTTGTAAATTGAGAACTCATTTTGCAGAAAGCAGCAATTCCTACTTCTGGCTGTATGGGAGGCATATTGGCAGGACCCAGTGAAAAACACCATCTGCAGCTGCAACTCATTAACAAGCTTTGAAAATAGCAGAGCAAACTGGACTGCAAATTCACTGAGCTCAGCCCTTCCTGCCATTGGGGAAAGAAAGGGCCTCAGCTAAGGCTGGTTACTGTACAATCTAGTCAGATGATCAGGACAGGAAAAGATTCAAGATGTGTCAAGACTGGAGAGTCCTTGGCACCAGTTAATTCTCATTCTGCACTGACTTTGCTGGGGAAAGGGGAGATTAGGCCAGAAGACAAGACTACTCACAGACTGCAAAACAACATCAAGGTCCAGGATACTTACAAAGGCATTGAATCCTCCTACCCGGCTTGCAACCCTAATAAGGCGGAAGATGCTCCACAACATGGACACAGCCACAAGTGTCACTATCAGGGAAATGACATCACTAAAAGGACAAAAGCAAGACGGGTACAAATTGAAGCGTTCAGCCACAACTTGGTAAATATTACTCACCATAGCCATTTTCAGTATTTTAAAGGTCCTGACATTTAGGCTACAAGTGCAGCAACGAGCAGATGTGACTAAGTAACTGGAACCTTTACAGTTTTTTTTATATATATATAGAAAAATAAATAAATAAAACCCCCAAACCCCCAACAATTACATAACCTAAAAAGTTAAACAGAGGACACTGGCAAATACTGCTCACAGCTGCGGAAATTTGACCTCACCATCCCCTTCAGAGGCACTTCTACTTGTAAAACAAACAGGACTTTCAGCCAGTCAAATCACACCCAGAGCAAAATCCAGTGGGGTGGGCAGTCCATCCAAAGCGTGCTCACTGCAGAAGACCCACGTCTGGCCATACTAGGAAGATTCTAACTTGCCTAATACTGGCAGAAATCCCAGTAGGGGTCTCCCATTAAGAAAGATAATGCCCTACCTAGTCTGGTTAGCCCTTCCTGGTAAAGTCACTCAGAAGTCCTTTGGCAACCAGTATAATCAATTTTCTGGATTCTTTGCAATACTGATTGCATTAGGAAGGAGATGAGGAGCAGAGATGACACTGCAGGTCTAATACAGTTACAAAACAAACACACTGAGGACAAATATCCTGTGAGCTCTAAACAAAGGACGCTTTCAACAGGAGGAGAAATGATCATATGTCAGATGACAGGTTGAGATTTATGGGACCCTGATCTGCTTCACATGGCTGTCAAATCATCCGGTCTCGCCACGCTTCTGTGTCTTATCTTTAAACTAGGAATGTGTGTTCCATCTCTCACAGAGGGATGATTTACCGAAGCAAGGGGACCAGCATGTGCTATATACCCAGCTGCATTTGTTTCTTCTCTGTGAGAGATCCTAGGCAACACTGGAAACTGAAAGTCACCTTCAGTTTGTTAGCTGTGCAAACAGGATTAATTCTAAAACACATGAAGTGTCCACATCTCAGACTAAACTGAATCCAAGCTTCAAGTGCTCTGCATCTCACAGGTTCAAACTCCAGACTGAGACTCTGAATTCTCCAGACATTCATCAAGTCTCCTGAGAGACTTCAGACTCTGTGATATCTCTTAAAAGAAAAAAAAAAAACAAAACTCTTTTCAGGGGCAGGAGAAGCAGCTTGTGTTGGTGGCTGACTAACTGTTCAGTCTAGTCTTCCTGTTATACACAAGTTTGAAAAAATTGGCAAGTTTTGAATTTCAACTAAAGGTCTCATACTGCATGATCAATTAAAAAAGTTTATCTTCATATAAACTGTGTATAAAAAATGCGCAAATGCTGTTCAGAGGATAAGCAACTAGACAAAATCCAGTCCAGGTATCCATTGATATATGAATGTGACGTTTGTTTCACATTTTGGTGTCTAGGAAGAAAAATTACACACATTGACCACCCTTACCTCCAGGGGGAAAGCCACTGTGCTCCAAACCCTATGAGCTACTAAGAGCAAATGATGCGCTCTGCATGGCACACAAGTAGGTGACCAGGCCACCCTGGCACATAACCATAGCGGCACGATGCTATCTGTCGTCAGGAATTGCGATATCTTTTACTTAGCACACCGGGCTTCTACACAACATCTCTCTGTTAGTACTTTAGAATAAGCAATTAGTTGGCGTCTCTCCCTCACACTTACAGAAAGCATCTTTCTACAGCAGTGTAATGGCCATCAGTGATGGAGATGGACTTCTTCAATAGCCCAGTGAGTGAGCTTCACAGGTCTGCTTTGTACTCTGGACCCCATAAATCCTGCTTTGCAAAAACAAGCTACTGGTCTTAACAGAAGGGCAAATAAGCCACCTCAGCAGCAAATGACCACAAAACACTAGCGCATCATATGAAAGCACAGAATAAAGCCTAGTCAGTGTTCTATAGTCTTTTGACAGATCTTCCCCCTTCTTGCTCATTGTAACTTATTTCAGAATTAAAAGCTTTGAGCATTTTTTTTTTTTTTTTTTTAGGCAAAGGATCTTGGTTTCAGGTAACAGAAAAGGGCTGTAAGTTTAATAGAAGTACTCATCTCACTGAGATTTTGTATGCCAGCATCAAAGCTGCTCTACTCAGTATGTGGCTCACAGCTGGAGCGAGCACCAGTGCAGGCCATCCTCTGATCTACAGCTGCTGGAAATGCAGGCCAAAACTAGGTGTTTATTTTTACAGACTGAACCACCACAGGCCTTCCTCGAAGTATTTTAACAAGGGAAGGCTTACTGCACCACCAGCATTCTCCACAGACCAGGGTGTAATATCACTTGTTGAGTAAGGATTTCTATCACACTTTGCACTTGAATAATTGACTGTAAGGACAAAAAGTGCTCAGCTGTGCAAGAACACAGACTTTCCTCAGACTTGCTGACACTGACCCAAAACATTTCAGTCTGCTGCATGCTGCAGTTCCAGAGACCTTCTTGGGACCCTCTCTTTTGAAAACATTAAGGTACATCTACACCATACCTATTTCTGAAAAATGGGGTAAGTGCTCCAAAACCGAGAGCACTTTTTTGTTCTATATGTATATAATAACATTTAGCTGAAAGTGACTTTCCTCTCTAAGTGAAGGATGTTGTCACCAATATAAGATCAACAGTAAGCACAAATTTATATCATACTTTCCATAAAAGCCAGGATGTTTGTAGGAAACAGGGATTCTCTCTCTCTCATCGATATTCAGCTCATCCTCCACAGCTCTCAGCTTCTCTTCAAATTTGTCAATGTTTGCCACCCGCATTGTGTATAACAGGGTAACGTTCTGGGGAGATGCAATCAAAAGCAGCATGTAAGCATTGTGGTATAAGGATACAGCAATGAGCAGAAGTGCACAACATCGACAGGTCAGGTAAAAGTTAGCCTTATGTTACACCCTTTGATACTGCATCAATGAACTCATGTGCAGATAACTGACACTAGGGCTCCAAACGAACTCAGGAACACCTCTAGTCTTTTCAGCATCTTATGAAAGCATGAAAGTCAAGAATTAAGTCTCAGCTCTCTAGAAACAAGGAGATGCAACAACTTTGTAGGCAAGCTGATGGATGGAGTTAGTATTATAAACCCAGTTATACTGACACTTTAGGCTCAGAGAAAATTTTGTTCTATATATGGAAAACTACATCACTGGGAAGAAGGTGTCTTGTGCTCCACTTGGACTTCTTGGATCTTGTTTCTGTATCTTTGTCAGAAATTAATTTCATCCAGCAGTTTGCAAATGGATTGAAAGTCACCAAACAAAACGGGATGTATCCAAGAACAGTATTTTAATCTCTCAAGCCAGTTTGTAATGATTCTTAGTGGCAACTCCTGGCAGTAAGCACACGATCAAACTTTGCTTTGTTTCCATTTTGGAAGATTTAGGAAGGAAGTCTGATGGAGTTTGACTAAACATTAAAACTAAAATCCAAACAGGCGAAAAATTTCGAAACAAGATCTAGTAATAAGAGATTACAATCTTCTAGACACCTTCTCAGATACCAGACTGAGCCAGTAGAAAAAACTATTGAATTTTCCCAGCTTTTTAGATATATGTAAGACTTTCTTCCAGGCCATTATTTTTACAACTAAAAATCTTAGTTTTCAGGCTGATATAAGTAGAAAAAGACCCCTGAACTTCAAATACAAGAAAGGGAAAAATTAATGAAGAACAAGTTTACCAGCTAGAGTTTTACCAAACATACCTATTCATTAATTCAATTCTTTTCAACACTATAATCCAAGGTCATTCATTCCAATTGTAGAAAGTCACTCACAACTTGTCCATGAGGAGTTCCTCCTGGGTGCAGATAAATTTCCACAATATCACTCTCCGGCACCACTTCGATTCTCTGGACCTCCCCCTTTGCCAGCATCTCATTCACAAAGTAGTTCCAGGAAATGTTGGTCCCTTCTCTGTTCTCGCTGACCGTGAATCGAAACATCAGCACTATAAAAGTTATGATGAGGAGTGCCCGTAAGCGTTCAAGATGCATCTGATTTTCCCTCTTCCTGCGCTTCTCATCCTCTTCAGAAAAAAAGATAGCAGAGAAGAAAAAAAAACATACGAGCATGTAATTGTGGAGCTTTCTGACCCAAAGAAGGGCTATTTAAATGACAAAGATTAACACAACAGTATCTTTCGGGGATTTTTAAAACCAGACTCATTAATGACTATAGCCCACTTCTATATAATGTGCTTCTACACTGCCTAGGCCTCAGGCCGTTGCTAACATATCCATTGGAAAATATTAGGAAACATAGCGTCATTGGTAAATCACATAGCACAGTACTGTAAGAGGCGATTGCTTCCTGGTGAGCTCTTGATCTGCTGGCATGCTGTATCACAAAACCAACAAGGTTTCTACTACCTAAGAAAATATCTGCCTTTGAAATAAATCTGAAATAGCACAGGGGACACAATATGCAGCTCACCTATGCATATAAATCACTGCAAATCAATCTCTTTGCTTAACAAAATTCTCTCCCATGCTATACAACTAACCTCATGTTTAAACAGGCTTGATAACTTGTCCACGTTAAGGATCTGTATCAAAGAGGGATTCCCATGCTAGATGTGCTCTCCCCCACCTTTACTGTACAAGTGACATACTGAAGTGATGACAAGAGAAAAAAGAATGGTTTACTTCAAGTATTTGCCACCATACCTTTTTTTCAGACTCACAACATTTTCTGCACTGCATAGGCAAATTTAAAATTCTGTGGTCTGCAAAGGACTGCCACAGCACAGTTCAATGTCAACTGCTAGCTAGTGTTTGAGTTGTTAAGATGACAACAAATATCTCCTCCTCTTTCCAGCTTTTTGTGGATGTTCTCAATGTATAATTTAGCACTCGTTCTTGATACACAATTTAACATCAACAGCAACATGGCATACATAAATACTATTCTACACCCAGAAATAAATTAATTCTGCACCACTGGACTGCTAGTGCATCTGCTTGCTGCAGCCCAGATTCGATTTATTTGCAAATTCATAACAAATGTTCTGACACTAGCATTTATCACTAGCCACCAATTAGACCCTACACACACTGCAACAAAACCAAGGGACAAACATATGACCCAGTCAGATGCTAAAAAAAGTACTCTGTCCTTCAGATATGCAGCATCATTTTTCACTTGTTTCCCAGCTCTGCTCCACATTTAACAGGAAAGGCTTGCTCCTAAATAGAAACAATGCAGCTTTTCAGATAAGGTCATAATTTCCAAAGACAGTGACAAGCTCAGACACTGCAACCAGCCCATCCGCTTTGTTCTTCGATGTCATCTCCTCACTTCCATGTTATCTGCTAGATCCAGCTTTATTAGAACAAAGCAATTCATCACAAAGCTGCAGGATGACATCCACTATAGTCTTATTAAAGAAAATTAAAATACAGTACGATACAGGCCTTAGTCTGAGCAATATCCTGAAAAGCTGAGCAAGTTCTAAATAAAAAGATTCTATAGAGAAAAGAAACTACTCTAGAAAAGTGAGTACCAACAGAAAGTCCATCTATCACTATGCAAATGCCTGAGAGATGTCAGTCAACTATTGCTAAAGCACTTTGAAATTTAATACAGAAAAGCGAGGAGGATGCATATAGCATGTTCTAAAGCACACATAACTGAGGATACGATCACAGGAAGATCACCACATGGTAAAAGCTAGCCATTGGATACCTTGACACAAACAACTTCTCCGGTTTCTAGGAATTAGACTTGTCTAGGACCTTTAACCTACAGCTGAATAATTTCAGGAAAAAACACCATTTCTAGAAAGCTAAAAGGCAACAGAAAGCTTTCCTCTACTCTGCATTCAATTAAGGACAAAAATCAATCTATTTCTCAGCTTATGTAAAGTGTGACTGTCTTCACAGTACAACATTCATACTGCACCATAAACCACCCCGCAATATTCAGCAAATGAAAACTAGTAACTGGATGTGACACTTGCAAGCAACAGCTGTGGGAATACTTCCAGCTTTTTAGTCTCAAAAAGCCTCCATGAAGCAATGATTTGCCATTAACCCCAAACCTGAACTCTCCGATTAAAATCTTGCAAGGGCTGCAGTGACAGTTTGAAGAGTTCTTTTTAATAATTACTGCAGAGACAAGTATTCCCCTGGAGACATGGGGTAGCATTCCAGCTCCCAAAGTCAAGCTATCCATTAATCACAGAAGAGGCCACCGAACATGGCATGTTACTGTTTACTAATTTTAACAGCTACAATACTTCAAGGTGCTGTGCTCACAGCCGTCCTGTGTGGTCTTGCAAACACTAAGGGTCCCAACCTCTAAGCTCCGACTTCCTTAACGAGGACTCTATGATACCTGCACTCACAACCCACTGAAGACTTCAATCCAGTTAAAAGGATCAAACAGGCAAAGCCACTGCTCTCACCTTAAAGAGACTGCAATGACACGAGTCAGTCTAAAAGTCATCAGCAACTGACTGCTTTTACTTCAAAAGTTAGTTAGTCCAAGAGGATTTGACTGCTATGTTTAAGCACAACAAAGGAAAAGCCAAGCTATTACGTTATTTGATGATACCTAGGTAAAAGTTTATCATATAACTTATAAAATTGTATTACAACCTGCGTGACTTAAGCATGATGCTAAGTGCCTTTCGACGCACAGTACAAAGCTCTGGAGCCCTCCATCTACAGGTTTATCCCCCCGTCAAAGGTCCAGGAAACAAGCAGCACAGCAGACATCCTCAAACTCACTCAAGACATCACCAGCCTCTGCAAGCATCAACTAATACCATAAAATGAAGAAAATGCTCAGGTCTGTTATGCTTCTGCAAGCATTACTGACACAACAGAAGAATGAAATCTTCACCTGGGCCACTCCTGACACCTTTCTTAAACCACCCCACCAGGCCAGTAGGTATAGGACATGCCGTCAGCTGTGGGTCTCCACAGCTAAAAATCTACACCACAGAGTCTGAAAACATGCCTTATCCACAGCCTAGAAAAATTTCTGCATGCGCTTCAGTGCTTGGGAGGCATGTACTCATAAACAAGCAAAGAATTTTCTTTACAGAAGTGGAAGAGTCAAATTACACTTTTTAAATGGAATGCAGCTGTTGTCAGTCTACAAATAGCAGAAAGTTGACAACAATACCAAGACTTGAAGGGACACCCACGAATCTGCTCCTATTTGAAAAATGTTTGGCAAAACCCTACTGGTAGAAGATAACAGTGCCTCCTACAAGGATCAGAGCACTGCCTGTCAGAAGTTACACAAGGTTTCTGTCTAGTGCACTGAAGTTACTCCCCTGCACCCCACTCCACGTTAGTGCCATTAAATTCCTCACCCTCTTAACCTGAAGGTACAGACAGGACACTCATCTACTTTTCAACATAATCCGGCACATCACATAGATCCCAGGGTTCCAGAACACATTTAGTGAGATAAAACTAATTTTCAAAAAGTCCTGGATCACAGGATGCCTGGGGCTTAGGCAGTGTAAGAATACAAAAAAACAGTATCTAGGAAGACTGATTTAAAACAAAAAAAAAAAAAAAAAAGAGAAAAGTTCTCAGCTTCAAGAAATTTAATTAATGCAGGTTTATAAAGTCTCTACAACAAAACCTCCAAACAAAAACTCAGTTAATACTATTGTTCCCCTTTGTAAAGCGGCAAAACTAAGACAAACATCAATGAAATTATTTGCATAGGATGCAAAGTGGCACAGAAAGAAAATCAGTTTAATCATCTGTCTTAAATCTTAGTATTCCATCAGCTAAGCCAAAATATACCCCTTCAAACTTGTTCTTCGCAATAGGCTTGTAGAGGTAGTAAGTTACAGGTACAGGTTTACAATACCCAGAGACAGAAGCATTAAGGTGGATCTTCCATGCTGTCTACCCTTACCCCTCACACACATACGGTTTGTTTCATTAAATATCTCTTCGGCACATACATACCCTCATCCTCCTGTGGAGATTTCTTTTTGAATCCTCCATTCTTCTGGTTACTCCCCTGAGAGCTTGAAGTAGTAAACCAGTAAGTGCTACCTGCAGGCAAGCAGAATTAAGTAGTTACTACCAGAAGACCTCAGGAGACAGTGAGAGACGTACTGAGCTCCAAATACAAAAAAAAGCTAAGGTCCACATCCACCCAAGCACACAGCTTGCTTTGTGTGCAAAGGAAACGGGACAGCCTTACCAGAGGGAGTAATGGGAGGGATAGAGTCCTTCAGTTTCCCTATATAATATACATCTTTTGACAATCCAATCAAAATAGCCTTTGTTCAGAGAACATTTTAGTGTGGCAAAGAAAATACTTTGGAGAAAATTCTTCAGTGTTGAAACATGTACACATTTCCCAAGACATAAGACCATAGTTAACACTGGTATGGTCAGTTGAGAACAGCCTCACAGAAGGAACTGTAAATGCTTATGGAAGGAAATGTATGGGCTGGAGTTAAATGCAGGTTTCTCAGTAAATGCTGTTAGGATACTCTAATAAAAGCCAAGAAAGTAAGGCTACAAACAGTAAGACTCACACCTGCTGCTACAAAACAATAAGCAAAGACTTCTTCACTAGGAAAATGCAAAAAGTTAAGAAGGAAAACTGCCTCGAGGACAACAGTTTCCATTTCTGATGGTCTTTCGTGAAGGCTCCAGAAAGAAGAATAAGCCCAGAAACTGCATTGCTCGTCCCCTGCTAGTTCTACTACAGGATTCACTGCCATTTGAAAGATTATGCATGTATTTTTATTTTCACTTAAAAAAAAAACCCCAAACACCTCTCAAAGGTAAAGCAGTCCAAGCTCACGAGACCCACGCTGGCCAGAATAGCCGTGACCAGTTTTGTTCAAATCTCAAAGGCATCAGCAAACTCATCTTCCCAACTCGAAGAGGGTAGCAAGAAGAACAATTGCCTTTGTTTTACATTTATGTGCTTTTGCTCTAAGCATTCAGATAACATTTTCTAACATACACTTTTAACTTGTTCCAGTGCAATGCTTTCAGCAAGGTCATACAATGTGATTTCTGACAAAGGTGAATGACATTTTTGTCTTAGGCTTTGCTAATGAGGCAGAGAAAGATTCTCTACTCTGAAGTCTGCAGTTTTTAAATTAGCTTTTAGGGCTAATGACTCAAGCGCTTACTTAATCACGCTGAGCTCCTTGGGGAAAGGTGCCATTGTTCATCCCTGTCACCAAACAAAAGCCTAGAACCCCTGCAAAACACACAGCTCCCAAAGCCAAGAATAGAACAGCTTTATTTCCGTTTCAGGAACACAGGCAGTGAAGGTAAGGAAAAGTCAATACTCTTGCTAAATAAGACCTCTTCCCCTCCTCCACCTGTACATTTGCTCTTCAGGACTCACCTAAGAGATTCCAAAGCCTGACTGGATCTCGAATTATGTGTTGTTTCACCAGGACTCCACTGAGACCTTGATGTGTCGGGGCAAGTGTTTGTGACAGAATGCTCTGAGAAAGAAGATAAAGAAAAAAGACGACAACTATTGGAAGAGTACTGTGACTACTTAACCTTCCTGTATGCTGTGAGACTAAGATTTCCAAACATGAAAAAAAATTGTGGGCAAGTTGCAGGACCAGCAGCTGGGAGACCTGAATATTATTCCTGGTTGTGCTGTGGACTTGCCATCTGACTTTGAAGATGTTGTTTATAACCCAGTTTAAAGAAAGCACATGTATAAATAGAAACACATACTCAAAACACTTGAAAGTGGTATCTTTTTTCCTCCCTGTACCTCTGTTCTTCATTCTAAAGATATGTTGGAAATCGATTCTTAAAATGTAAAGATACCCTCCCAACAACAGGAAATCTTAAGAATTAATACTTTGTAACCCTGCTGCACAGCAGGAAGGCCAACACAGCTATTTATTTCCCCATAATCCTGCAGCTGATATTCATGTTTAAAGGCAACTTCACCACACGTGAACTAACATTTACTAATACTCTCACTGAACACAAGCCTTGCCCCATCTCTGATGTGTGATTCCCTGTCTCACCACCCCAGTACTGCACAGGCACAGACTTTTGTGCAGCAAACCAGACAGGGACACTGACTAGGCCGAAATCCCTCACCAAAGGGATGTTTCTGGGTTTGCTGGGCAGCGACACAACTGCTTGTGCTGGCCGGAGAGGGTAACCTCTTGGGGCTGATACTTTCTAGAACAGAACAGCTTAAACTAGTTTAAATTGATCACAGAAAAACCTAGCATAATTCACAAAGCAGTCCCATAATTGTCCTTCCTCCATCGCCTACTTGGACTGCCAGTGCTTCTTCACTGCACCGAAGAAACCACAGAACAGTCTTAAATCACACTGGAGACCTAGTTGAAACAAGTCAGCCTTGCCTTCTGCATTAAGGGCTGCGTTGGGGAGTCCCGCGCCATCAGCAGCACTGCAAAATGGGGAAAAAAACACATCTGTGGCGCACACCAATGCGGTGGGTGCTTCTGACATAAGACGTACAGAGACCCAGCACGAATAAAATTACAAGAAACCAAACCCCTTTAAACGTTTTCTTGCTTATGACAGCCTAGGGGTTCTCCTCCCCCCAAGTTCCTGTTATTTGGCACTGAAACGACGGACCTTTGGGATGCTTTAACCCGAGAGGTCTTCCGAGGAAAGCCCTCTCTGGAGGCAAGGGCCCATTTAAACACGAAGCCCCGAGGGCTGACCCAGCTCCTCTCCCTTCGCCGTCTCCGGTGCTCCCGGCCCCCCAGGCGGGGCACCCCTCAGGGCCGGGCTCTCCCCGGGGGGAGCGCTGCCAGCCGCGGGGAACGGCAGCACAATCGGCCGGCGCCCCGGGAACGCCGAAAGGGCCTCCCCGCCCGGTGAGACCGGCGGCCGCCCCCGCCGCCCCGGACCCC